>CM050404.1:133241119-133678619 GCA_027580255.1 Therioaphis trifolii
GGGTGACTAGAAACAATAATGTTATTTTTTGATAGCAAATGTTTAATTTGATTAGAGAACTAAATTTTTGCCTTCATAAAAATATTTGTCAAAACGTTTCGTGAAAGTTTGGTTCTCATCAAACATTTTTTTATCTTTTATCAATATGCCATGTTATTCAATTAAAATGGTATCAAATAAAAACACTTTTACAACTTGTGAATTAAGAGTCGTTGAAGTTAAACGTGTTAAGTCAAGATATTTTTATTTTTTTATTGAATCTGTGCTATGTAGTTATTGTGAATATCCAAATATAATTAATTTTTTGTTATTGTCAATGTCAGTTTTATAACTTTATATTAAACTTTTAAGTTTAATTAAAGAGATGTTTATGTTATTTCATTGTATAATTAAGTATTATTTTTTGTTATCGTCTTTGTTCCAACTATGTATAATATCTTAAAAAAATAATTTTTTAATTTAAAAAATATTTTTCTCTTAACCATGAGCTAGCTAAGACTCAATCTTATAAGAATAAGCGTTGTAAAAAATAAATAACTAATATTAAATGTTAAATTATTGTATCAGTATAAAAAGTAATGTTTATTATGTACGTTAGAGTACAATTAAATTCAGTGGTGTAGCGTGCGTTTCAAGAAAATATAAGATGTAACACTAATTTATTGAAAATATATTATATAGATTTCGTCTACTATTAAATAAGTAAAAAATAAAAGTACAACTCTTAAATCTTAATAAATCTTAATACTATCTTATTTTTTTTGTTTTAAATTATTTTAGATTATCTAAATAATAATCTACAGTTATACATGTATAATGTAGGTAAACAGTACTGTAGTTCTGTACTGCTGTGATATATGCAAAATCAAAAGTGATTACAAATATTATAAAAATAGGAGTCTCCTCTACGAACTCTAAACCTTGTATATATGGGCTTATGTATGCAGTTTTGAATCATGTTACATGACCCATAAAAACAGAGTATTAATAGAACTCAAATGTCATATGCTCATATTCCATGGTAATATTGACTGGCGACGATAACACATTTTTATGATTGTTAAAAGTTGAAAAAATAGTTAAAGAATTAAATTATATTATATAAATACCAACAATAAATACTTTTTATTTTTCCTATTTTAAAGTGTAAGCAGTGCTTATATGCATGGTACGCCCCGTATTAAATTCATAAAAAAAGTACCAAAAATAAGGTTTTTAACACTTAAAAAAAAAAAAAATTATAACTAGTGGCCCAAGTGATCTTCCATGTAAAAAACGGATGTTTCAAGTTACTCAAAATCTCTGGTGACTTGGAAAAAGCACTTTTCATTTATTATTTTTTTTGATTACATTTGTCAAAAAAATATGCTTTTTTTTGCTCAACCTATTTGGAAGTGTGCAACACTAATTTTTTACTGACTGTAATTATCATTTATCAATAATCACTTTGTTAGAGTAGTAACTAGCTCTGACTCATCCCAAGTCATCCGTATTGATGGTACATAGGTACACTTGAGGTAGTTTATTTCTATATTATACAATTATTGTAAAGAATTTATCATACAAGTATTAGTATCATTAGTAGGTAGTACAAATTATATTAAAATTAAATGTGATCTGTGATTGCAGCATGAAATGATGATGAACTCATTGAATTTTGATAAATGAATAAATATGGATGTTCATACATAATAATGAATTAGTCTGCCTGTTTCAAAGATAATTTATTAACTAGTGTGTCATCATTAATTTAATTTTGGTCAGAGGTGGTTTGAATGGAAAACGTCCAAGCAGGTTAACATTACAAAGGACCTAATAATAATTAAATGTTTAAAAGACTACTCATGGGGAGCTTCATTCTCCCCTCTCACTTGTAATCACAACAAATAATTACTCTAAATAATGAAACAATGCAAAAAAATATATGGTTAAAAACATTTTTGTGTCCAAATTTCTTATGATTTTTATACAAATATTCTTAATTAATTTTAACTTTATCAGTCTAAATTATTGTATAACTTTAAATAATAAAAACATTAATATTGTTAAATAAAATGTGTGATGTGTGATATTAAAATCATTTCGCTCAGTCCCTACTTATCTGATTGTAAATTTTGTTAGCTCTTTTTCAGAAAATATTTCAATAGTTTGTGTTTAATCATCTTGATTTATAGTTCTATTAGCTACTGATCTTTCAATGTTAAGTATATTATAGAAGATCATTAAAGGTTTTTTTAATTTCATTACCTACTCTGTTATAATGTTTGATTCTTAAAAAAAAAATATATTTAACTATAAATTCTAAGTAGGTACCTAATTTTGTGAACAATTGTTAGAAAAGTTGTTATTTTGAGAAAACACTATCTAATAGAACTAGTTAACTCATATTAGAGATAAGTTGAGAAGAAATCAGTGTATTTCTTCTCTTCTACATTATTAAATATGCCACATGGAGAGTTGCCCACCCCATGTAAATTAGTTGGATATTTCTTTGAGAATATGTACTTATAAAGCTTCTCTCCAAAGCACTTTAGAGTGAAATTAGAGCAAAATTTAAGACACATGAAATTTCACTTTGGTGAATTTTTATATCTATAATTGTTAAATTTCAATAAATTACCTCGAATTATTTGTACTAATACTATTGGTCATAAGTTTGACAGGTAAATTAGTAGTTACATTCGCTGTAACTATTGATTATAGAATAAACTATTCTATAATCAATGCTGTAACTAACCAGACTAGTTAAATAATGGTTATGAGTAGGTACCTAGCGGCTAGCAGGGTTCAGATTTGAGGCAAATGTCTGTTTTTGGTAAGTGATTGAAAGATAATTCTTTAAATAAAAATGTGTTTCATTAAATTTCCATCCTTATGGCCATTTTTCATTTCTTTTTTGTATTTTTTATTAAATTATCAATTTATTACATTTTTTTAATCTTTTAATTTCTACAGTGATTTGATAAATATGATGCAACTATGTGTATATATTTATTTATTTATTTTTTATATAGTATTATTTTATCTGTTCTATTTGTAGTCCTATGATTTCATGTAGTTGGTCGGGTTATTGTTTTCATTTTTTTGTGTTTTATATTGGTGACATAGTAAATATATGTTTTATTGTGAGTTAAGTATCATAGGTTTATTATGTTGGAGGTTATTCTAACATATAATTGTTATTTGTTAATCTATTTATTATTGTCTAATATTTTCTATATTTTGAGTTTATTGGCCACTTGTAACTAGTTTTTTAAATTTCACCATTGATTATAGAATAGAGTCTATTCAATAGACTGATCTGTAATCAATGATTTAACTACTGTAAAGTGTAAAATCAAGGTTTATAGATAGTAGCTACTATCTATAAACCTAGCCCTAAAATGGCCTTACTTGGGACATGTGGGTAACTTGAATACAAATGATATAGTATTATCAAAGATAAGGTTTGAGCACCAGATGCTTAGATCATATATTATGGATGGAGCCATGCCCACCTCGACTGTGTACTCAATTTGAAGCACATATAGGCGACAAGTCTCTGACATTGATGCTTGATATACGCATGCGCGAAGAAACCCGTCGCATATTTAGATGTTGATGGCTGATTGATATTAGATACTTCGCGCGTTTTTTTAGAACAATATTTAAATACTGTTATTTTATATATGTATTTAAAATAAAAAATAATGTGTTTTTATTCAATTTTTTACAGAGAATAATAGTTAGGTTAGGTTTTAGTAATCTATTGCATTTGTAGTAATGTTTATTGATCTCTGATCATTTTACTTTAATATTTAAATTGGATAATTAACATATTTGATTTTGAATATATTTCATATTATTTTTATTAGTAAATACATATTATGTGTGACGTGTCTAATTTATTTTAAATATATTATCACTGTAGTCGGTATTTAATTTTTATTTTGAAACACGCGCGATGTTTTAAATATCAATCAGCGGTCAGCAACTAAATATGCGACGGTTTGCTTCGCGCATGCGCACATCATACATCTATGTCAGAGACTTGTCGTTTATATGTGCTTCAATATATCGGGAAATGGTTCCATCCATAGTATATGATCTAAGACCAGAAGTCTAGAAATTTTGTTATAAGCGCTGTATAATCACACATTTGTTTATCATCACTTTCACAGTTTCACAACCATAGACAAGAATACTATATAGATAGGCAACAGCTGCAGTGTTATTTTTCTGAACAATGCAAACAGCGCTCCCGGTGTTTGATGTAAGGAACTACGCGGTAGCGCGCCGCCTCCGGGGTAGCCAGTTCAAAATATATTCCCGCGGTTTTTCAAAAGATGAAATAATTTTTTTTTCATTTTTATACCAATTTATAATATATTCCTCATTCTTTTTTTTTTGTGTCTTGAAAGCTATTAAAAAAATATACTTAATAATACTTTAATACTGAATGGAACATATTAAAACATTATTTTTTGCTTGAGAAGTTACCTTATATACACATTTTGTTGATTAAATAGAAGGAAAACAAAAATTAAAATGAATTCAGGTTTTTTTATTAAACACATATATACATATTTCAACAGCATAATATAAATTCATTAAATAGTATAAACTTAAAAAAAAGTACATTCAAAAATACAATTTTGAAATTTCATAACAATAAAAAAATATAACAATACTTAATAATAATAAAACAAGTTTGATATATAATATCAGGACAGACATTTCATAAGGAACTTTATTTCATTTTTAGATAGTTTATTTTTATAATACACAATATAATATAGTTTATACTAGTTTCCTATCATAGCAATTAGCATCATACATTAGAATACATCAAAATATTTATTTTTTAAATGAAAAAATGAGGTTATTGAAATTTGATTCACTATTTGCTTAGACAGCTTGAAAAAAAAAAATTGTTATTAATTATTTATTTTTAAGACAGAAATTAATTTATTTCTATTATTGTAACCTATTTTTGTTTGCTTTTTTTTTTTGAAAATGTTTTGTAATGTAAAGAGGCATTAATTTTTATTTGATCAGTTTCATTTGGTGATATAAAGATTTTACCTGCAAGAATTCTATTAATTTGAGTGCACCAGCTATGTACGATTAATTTTATGGTAAATTCAGTTAATTTTTTTCCAAATAGTGGGCTATGAGTTGCACATGACAAAATGTTAGTATTATAATTTTTGTTTATAATTTCAATTAATAGGTATTTTAATGATTTATGATGGCAAATTGATGGTAACCTTTGCCCAATTAAATCAATAATACCTTGTATTAACTTACAGAACGATGGACTAGGATATTTAAGATTATATTTACCACCAAGCATATAGTCTCTTTTTTCGATTAATTCATGTTCTTCAGAATGTGTTGTAGTGCAAATTACAGTCAAACAGGATGTACAATTTTTAAGAAAGGTAGCATTTAGTTTTTTCACAATAAAGCCCGCAATAAAGTTCTTAGTCTGACCTTCTAGCTTCATTATCTCTGCATTATATTTTGATTTTATTTTTAATGGACCATCGGCAACTGTTTCTACAACTCCATTTTTATGTTCCGTTTGTTCATCGGCATAAGTATTAAATAAAGTTTGATAGTGTATCAAACCATTACCTCCTAAATCATCCTCACAGTTTCCTCCTGGTGAATGACTAGACATCAAATTATTTAATACTAAAGTTCTATATGATGACGCAAACATAGAACAATTTGGATTAATATTGCGATATCCTAATGCTCTTAATGCACCAAATAAATTTTCCAAAGGGTCTTGATTAAAGTTACGTAGCAGAAGAGAATTGACATCGTTATGGCTCAAAACTTTGACCACATCCTGGAAGCCTTTAAAGTAATAGCCAAAAAACAAAATATTAATATAATAAGCTTATTTTGTAAGGAATCTTTTGAAACAAATTTTTCACTTTTTAAAATTAATTAATTGTACTAATAAAAGATATGTATTTACAAATATTATAGATTTTTAATTAAATCAAATTTATTTTGAGTATCATTTGTCAATTTAATATTTTACCTCTAACAGTTTTTATCCAATTTTTAATTGTTGGAGGTTGAATTTTTTTTTTTTTCGTCACAGGATCTATGAAATACATACTCTCTAATATTTTAATTGAATCTCTCCATAGTTGATGGTGCGGTGAATTTTTTTTCACAGAAGTTCGGTATATTTTACCATCTATAACTTTGTGAAAATTTCCATTCACCGAATCAAAAAGATTATCAAAAAACAGACATAAAGCAGCTGTGTCTTGTGCTTTACTGTGCACTATATTCTTAGCTGAAATAAAATTTAAGAAAATATTTATATAAATAGATAATTTAACGCATATTTATAATTTACAATTACTTACAAGCTAAAAATGACAAAATAGCTGAAACTCGTTGGCTTAAAACTTGACTAGCAAATTTTACTTTCATCTTTTTTATTTCCGATGGGATAACATGTTCCCTAGTTAATCTGGGTAACATTTTAACTTCTTGTATATTGCTGTCTAATTCAAACAAATCAACTATATCTTTCCAACAAGCTTCTTTTTTCTGGCCATTCATCGTAAACACAAGATTTTTGGTTAACAGATTATTTCTGATGCCTGTTAAAAATATAAAATAAATACATTTATTTCTTCCATAAAAATATTGAAGAATTTTAAACCATAATAGTATTTAATATTTATACCTTTAAGTAAATGAGGTGGATCATACAAGTGAACAATTTTAATTCTATCGGCCCCACAATCGACTTCATAAAACCTTTCATCGTAGTTAAACTTAGGATCTTTTCTCAAATAAAATTGCTTGGTATCATTTTTAAGCAAATTTATAGCTGCACTATTGGAAGTTCCTTGGTCAGAAATAGTGGCAATGACTTTTAAGCCAGTCGATGTAACGGCTTTAATGACATTTCTAATTTGGTTCATTAAATCGTATTTGTTTGTAGTACTTTTACAGAAGCTGTATGAAATTGGTTGTTTGTACTTTTTTGTAATACTTTTGACCATAAACACTAAACTGTGATCAGCAAAGTTTTGAGTCCGACTTATACCATTATCCTCAAACCCTGTTATTAAGCCTGAACTTGAGTCATAATGAAGTTCAGCATGTAGACTAACCTCATCAAACATTATCACACAATATCTATCCCTTTCTTTAAGCTGTTGTACATTTGTAGATAAAACTTTTAGAAAAGTATTGTCCAGACCAGTAGTAATAGGTATTTTGGATAGTAGTGTTGACAGAGTTTTACGAGAAGGTAATGTAAATAATTTTGAAAGAATACGATAGGACTTCATACTTTGTTTATAAAGAGATAAACTCAAAAGTTTTTCTTCCATAGTAAATCTACGACCTCTAGCAAGATTACAAGTTTCGCGAAATTGAAGTTTAGTAAATATTGCAGCAGCAGGTGTTAGACGTCCAACCACATTTGAATCCAAAAACTGTTCTGATACTTTTTCTGCAGCTTTTAGGCGCTGTCTAAAAGTCTTAGACCTTGATATTTCACGCACTAATTTTTTTTTAAGTAATAAACTACTGTTATATAGTGATTTGCACTTAGGTGTTAACATCTTACTTTTGGTAATACTAATTTTGCATAATAAACCTAGAAAATAACAAAATATTTAGAATTCAAATACTAATAAATGCAGTACAATTCATTTTTTGAAAAAATTATTGCAATATGTTGTTATAAATAATAAGTATTCCTTTACTTATAACTTATGTAGAATTGCTACGTATTTTGGAAATGAAAATTTAATTATTTTACATTATGAAATGATTCATGATAAAAAATGTTAACTCAATTTTTTTTTTTTTTTAATATTATTTTTCAATATAGCATACTGAGTAACTACAATTTTTGAAATTTCCCAAATATGCTGTAAACGTAGCAACACTGTTGTATTCAATTACAAAAATTGGGAATAAAATGGGCGTAGAAATTTACTTGGAAATGAACAATAATTATGTAATAACATTCAAAACAGTATAATTAGCTGCATGATCTTATATTTAAGAAAACGTATTTCCCATTTAAGTGGCCTGAAATTTCCCATTTTCTACGCCCGTGAATTGATAAAATATTTTAATATAACCGATATTCTTGGAATTCTTCAAATTTGATTTCTTTACAACTACATCTACATTTTTCCTTTCATCATCAGCCACAAAATTACCATCAATCTTATTAGTATTAACATTACCATTAACTATTAACAAAATTTAATTTATACATAACATTGAAATACATGTTTAATTGATAGAATAAATATATAACTTACATAACAAAGTTTCTTCAAAGTTTTCCAATAATTTGAAACCAGTTAGCCCAAAGAAATCTTCATTTTCATCAATATGATAAAGTGATGGTGTTTTAAGAGCCGATGTTGATGGTGTTAAAGTGTCATCAAAAACTTTAGAGAAACCAATTTGTTTATTGGAATGACATTAAATTTATTTTATTTAAAAGATATAAAATGTAATTAAGACACATAAATAATTACCAATAGACTTGACAGGACAAAGAGAACTAAGTTCATCATTTGAAGCTACAGACTCACATGGCAAAATGGACATGCCATCAGAAGCTTTAAAGATAAATATTTAAAATGATAAATTAATATCATATATTTATTGGAATGACATTAAATTTATTTTATTTAAAAGATATAAAATGTAATTAAGACACATAAATAATTACCAATAGACTTGACAGGACAAAGAGAACTAAGTTCATCATTTGAAGCTACAGACTCACATGGCAGAATGGACATGCCATCAGAAGCTTTAAAGATAAATATTTAAAATGATAAATTAATATCATATATTTATTGGAATGACATTAAATTTATTTTATTTAAAAGATATAAAATGTAATTAAGACACATAAATAATTACCAATAGACTTGACAGGACAAAGAGAACTAAGTTCATCATTTGAAGCTACAGACTCACATGGCAGAATGGACATGCCATCAGAAGCTTTAAAGATAAATATTTAAAATGATAAATTAATATCAGATGTAATCATTTTGTTTTAACTAAGAAATAAAAATAATATTACCAATCGACTTGACAGGATCAAGAAATCTGGTTTGATCACTAGGAGTCGCAAACAGTGAGGGGTTATTTTTTTTAGCATTATCTAAAAATGTATACATTATTACAATAAAAAATTACCAAATGATAATTTTAGATAATTTTACTCAGGTATAATGAAGGAACAGCATTACGGTTTAACATTTTAGTACCAGGACTATAACATGTAGACTCAAAATGTTTTGAACAGATTCTTTTCTTATAATACACTTCATTAGGTGACATTTCTTTGAATTCATCAGATCCAAGAATATCGATCCATTGTTGGAAAATGGTCAAATACAATTTATGATTGGGAAATCGATGCGACAAACCACCTGATTTAGTAAAAATAATTTTCTTTTGTATTCAATATAAACATTAAAGACAAGTACATAGTACATACTAATAATAGATAATATATTTACATACCTTTAAACGTGCATCCATTGACGCAACACTTGTAGGCAGCACGACCCATGATATTTAGTAATTTTTAGTTTTTACGTAATAAATAAAAATGTAAAATGACTAAAAGAAAATAGTATACCACGTGTTCACAGACATGAATACATGACGTGCGCATATTAAGAATCATAGACAAGATGACCTGATGACAAGATTGAAGATATAGAAAATCCAGCTGTCAGCCGTCGCCCGTCGGCAAGTTATCTCTTATCTATAAACCGTGACTATGTATCATGGTAATTGGTAGGATGGTATTGTCTGCGAATAGAGCGCTCACGGTGTCTGATGTGTGTAGTTACAATGTCCCAATACACGCTATAGAGTTATCGCCCCCTGTTCACAACGATCGTCTTGATGCGCAGACGTTCTCACATTATAAGTACTTATTATTTAAATATAAATAGATATGTAGATTATTATGTGTTATAAAACCATGTTAAAACTTAGTGTATACACGGCTTGCTATTAGTCGAATGTAAATGTGGGTTACATTTTTTATAGTTGCAGCAACTACACGTGAATAATAATATTTCATAATTCATTGTTATCAATTATATGTAATTTTTGCTGTTATCGTGAAATTTTGAAAATAGTTTTTATGGTAACTTGGGACAACGTTGGTTGAACGTTCAAGGGGGTCTTGGTTCAAGTTCCCCATGACAATTGTTACTTAAATTGTTTATATTTTATGTTCCTAAACAATGTTATCTTATAAAGTAGGTACCTACTACCATTGATTATAGTCTATAGAATAGATCTATTCTATAATAATCAATGCTACTACCTATATAGTACCTACCTAAAATCAAAGAGTGTTATAATTTTAATTTTTATATAAGTGAAAGAAAAAAGATTAATGTTAAAAAAAGATAAAAATATTTATTTTATAATTTTATCTAAAAGATGTACTTATTATTCATGTTATGCTTACCTCAAAATTAAACCATGTGATATTATTAAGTAGCCAACTAAAACCAAGGAGTGTTTTAATTGTTAGGTATTGTAATTATAAGTAGAAAAAGCTGGTAAGTGAGATGATGGTGGTACAAGTTCGTCCTTCGTCCCTTCGGTCCTCGGACAAGATATTGGTGATGAATGTATTAAGTTTTAAAGAAATGATGACTCATTTCTTTAGTATAAAACGATTCTGAGCAAAGCTTCAGTGTTATATAATATATTATTATTTAAATACTGTTTACGTATTTTACGGTTATTTGTATAATTTTTGGTGAGTTATAATAATTTATAAAAGTGTGTATAAAAAAAAATCCTGATTCACGATTTTTGAATTTTTGTTAGGATAATTAGGTAGGTATATGAGTAAGGTCATATTAAATTTTCAGAACTTTTTGTCAAATATTTAAAATTATATTACATAAAAACTTTCAAACAATTTGGTAAATTAAAAGTTCTATATTTAAGTCAAAAGTGCTATAATTGTTCTGAAAATTTTCAAGTTTCTAGCTTCAATACTTTTCGATTTATGAATAAATACCTAAAATCTGAACAGTGAAAATCTCGTTTACGGCGGATTTTTACCGATTTTACTCAGTTTTTCGATCGTTATTCGTTATTCTTGATTACTGTAAAAACTATGGAGATTTGAGAAAAATGACCTCTCTAAAGTACCATCTCAGTTCAAATTCGAATCTAAAAAGTTGCTGGACGAAACTTTTAGACAAGGATTTCTATACGAAAAAGTGTTTACAGAAAAAAAAAAAATAATAATAAACATCATTGTAAAACCATAAGATCCTTCGCTTCACTCAGAATCTAAAAAATTAGTTTCATTTTTATCAAAAATAGGTTAACAAATTGTGTTGTAAAAATTTTAATAATTAAAAATTGTAATATTTTAAAAGCTGTTTTTTTAACTATATATCTGTCCCAAGTTAAAATATGTGTAGTGTAACATTATTTTTCATATAAAACAATAGTTGTCCCAAGTTTGCCAAAATTGAGGGTAACTTGGGACAAGCATATTTAAAAAAAAAATGGCCAGTGGGTGAATCAAAAACAAAACAACATATGGGTCATAAAGCCTAAGCCAAGACCTGCATTTTTGGTCCTTACTATTATTATCATATTTTGAATACTTATTGATCAGCATTCATCTGAAGTTCAAAAGCGTCCCAAGTAAGGCCATTTTACGGTAAGTTCTTGGTTTGGTTTTTTCAATATTTTGACTCATTCTAGTGAGCTGATATTTTTTATTTGATTTTTGGTATTAGATTATGTAAGTATTTTTATTTTTCCTGTGTTTGTATCGTCGATTTCTTTTGGAGCTTTGTCTGCTTTTTCATTTGCTTTTATATTGTTGTAGTCACTGAGGATTATAGAATTTTGATCTAAATTAGATACAGGTACGCTGTAGGCATGTTTTAAAAATAGCAGTAGCTTTGGCCGTGAAAATGGAACAATGGTTGTGTATATTTGTTATGAATAATGATGTGCTTTTTGATGTGACTGCTCGTGTGACTACTATGCAGACTCCTTTTTCGGATTTGAATGTGTCAGTATATATAAAAAAAGCTGGTAAGTGAGATGATGGTGGTACAAGTTCGTCCTTCGTCCCTTCGATCCTCGGACAAGATATTGGTGATGAATGTATTAAATTTTAAAGAAATGATGACTCATTTCTTTAGTATAAAACGATTTTGAGCAAAGCTTCAGTGTAATATATTATTATTTAAATACTGTTTACGTATTTTACGGTTATTTGTATAATTTTTGGTGAGTTTTTTTGTAATTTTTGTAATAAAATATTCAATTAGATATAACTCATTTAAACTTCAATTGTTATAATAATTATAACTCATTAGAAATAAACTTAAAAGAAATCAGACAATATCGAAAAAAATCGTATAATAATTTATTAAAACGTGTATAAAAAAAAATCCTGACTAACGATTTTTGAATTTTTGTTAGGATAATTAGGTAGGTATATGAGTAAGGTGATATTAAATTTTCAGAACTTTTTGTCAAATATTTAAAATTATATTACATAAAAACTTTCAAACAATTTGGTAAATTAAAAGTTCTATATTTAAGTCAAAAGTGCTATAATTGTTCTGAAAATGTTGTCCAATATAAAAAAGTATGTATTTGATATTGGATAAAATTTTCAAGTTTCTAGCTTCAATACTTTTCGATTTATGACTAAATATCTAAAATCTGAACAGTGAAAATCTCGTTTACGGCGGATTTTTACCGATTTTACCGTTTTTACTCAGTTTTTCGATCGTTATTCTTGATTACTGGAAAAACTACGGAGATTTTGGAAAAATGACCTCTTTAAAGTACCATCTCAGTTCAATTTCGAATCTAAAAAGTTGTTGGATGAAACTTTTGAACGAGGATTTCTATACGAAAAAGTGTTTACAAAAAAAAAAAAAAAGAAAAAAAACATCATTGTAAAACCATAAGATCCTTCGCTTCACTCAGAATCTAAAAAAAAAGTAGATTTCTTTGTAATTTCGATATTTTTCTTATTATTCATGTAAATAATTTTTGTAGAAAGGTCAATGTGGATGTGGATGTATAAAATATTTCAAGTCAGTGGCGGCGCGAAGTTTTTTTCTTGATGAAGCAGTGATAATTTTCAAATATTTAGTACCTACCTACCCACACGTACTCATTATTTACTTTTTGAACTTGAATAATTACTGTCAACATAATCGCCTGTTAAATTGTGGTCATAATTATACGATATTAGGTGACCGCTACTGATTGTATACTAACACTACTAATGTTCATAGTTCATAATTTCATAGACTTATTGATATTATTAACCTGTTTATAATATGTCCCTATATATAATTTCATTATGTATATATATATATATATATACCCTATCTATGCTATGGTATTTCATGTTATCTAATAGACATTCGTATTAGGTATAATGATTTAATACAATTGTTTCAATAATACAATTGTATAAAGTCTCCATGTCCTAACCATTTCAACACCCACCCATTTTGACTGAAGCAGCGGCTTCATGAAACAGTAAACACCCATTCGCGCCGCCACTGTTTCAAGTCTTAACTTTCTTCAATTTACGGAAGATAGTCTATTTGAACATACAGTCAATAGATTTTTTTTTTAAACAATAGTAATAATTGCTACATGAATAAATGTCAACTATACACTTTTAAACCTTTACTTTATTTTCAAATAAGTACCTTTTTTCATATGTTTAGGGCTTTTTTTATCACTAGAATTATGATAGTGACCGGATTTAGGTTTTTATTACTCACTTAACCTAACCACAGCCCTTATAATAAATTGACGGCTTGATTTTGCTCACCAATATTTAACTTCTAAAAAGTGATAAGAGCTGCATGCTTCATTCCCTGGAAGTTATTACTATATAGTCAATTAAAAACAATTATCAATACATCTTTATTTTTTTAAGTTTAAAGATAAAAATTGTATTTAATATAATATGGATACATAATCACATGACAATAATGTGTGAAATATTTTAGAGTTAAATATTTTAAATTAAGAAAATAATATTTCATCGTCAAATACTTCTTTGGGGTAGAAGAAAAAAAAATGCGCTAATCTTTTACCACCCACTTATAAAATTGCAGCTTTAGGTGTAGCCTAGAGTAAAATAAAAATGCAACATACCTACCAACTGATTTTCTATGATAAGTTAGGTAGTGAAGTAATTACTTTAGATTACTAATGAGATAGCTTGGTAACGAAATTATTATTTTAACCGACGTATGTAGACTATAGAGTAGTAAGAAGTTAATTGTTAAGCGTTTTATTTAAACGAACAGCGATTATGCCGAAGAAAGTTAATGTCATGATTCGTTTAATTTTTATAATCAGTGTCTCGTAAACTAACATGTTATTTCGGTTGTTGTGAAATTTCAGGTAGAAGGTAATAATACCGTCCAGATTGATGGAATTGACCGTCGTCTACGTACCAGGATCGCAGCAGTAACAAGTCGTTGGCGTGGTCTCCACCCACGTGATGGCTGTTATTGCCGAACTATCGCGGCGACAGCGACTGGCGACGTCAACGAATTCGCACCGTATAAACTCCTAGTAGGAATTTGGATCAATCGCAGTCACAATCCAGTACGGTGTGCGATCGTGGAATTTTAATCATTCGATTTAGTTGTGACATGTGGACAACTAAGTTTTATTACGGTTATAATCCAATAACCTGCGCTAAACATTGCGCATTATAAAAAGTGTTAAGTGGGTCATGGTTTGCAATCATAAATTTAACAATGGAGTTATAATTCTTGAATCCAATAATCGTACACCCGATTTCTCTGATGGAGGTAAGTTTGCGACAGGTCGAGGCCATTGTCGTGAAAAATACGTCGTTCATTAAATTTGTTATATATTTTTACTGGGAATGGCGTGAATTAATTTTGTTAGGTTAGCAAATATTTCTAATAAAATTTCGTTATAGAATTCCGTCTGTTTTTTTTTTTTAAATTAATCACATATCTAATAAGTAATATGCAGGTTGTCATTGGAGATTCACAGAATACGATTTTATGTGTAACTCTGAGACATTTGCAGTATACAAATATAGTATATTGTATAATATGTTTGTTCTTTGATAATATACATGTATAGGTAGGTATATGTATAGTGATTTCTCAAGTATGATCACTTCATGTTTTACAATGTGCTAAGAGAAAAGATCCCGTAAAAAAAATGTTCTGTCACAAATTCACTTCTCATGATTTATATAGTGCTCATAGTATTTGAAACTATTTATTTAATAATAAAAATCAAAAAACAAAATGTTTAAAAACATATTCACTTTCAATTTTCATAATAAGATGTTATAAATACCGGTCACCATCTAATAAAACTAAAAACTTATAAATTTACGTAGATAACAAAACTTCAAAACATAATTTTTTTTCAAAAACGTAGTTCTATTATTCCTTTATATTTAACGTGAAAAAATCAAATATATGTGTTTCACTGGGTTACAAATGGATTGAATATGCTTAAAAAACTGCCCTGTATATAAATATATTATTACCATTATCTAATTTTGTAATATGTTCATTGAGAACATAGGTCCTAATATTTAAATAGTATCTAGTTTCAATATTTTTAAGGTATAAAAAACTTGGTACCAATTTAAAAAGTAAAAATTACAATTAAAAGGACAAACAATAACTTTTGAACTTTGAATATTTAGAGCTAAACCCTCTCCCTTCCTCTTAATTAACAACTGTGTTAATTTTTGGTATGATTTTAAATGTCCCACATTAATAAAAAAAAAAAAGAAGTGTGTGTGTGTGTGTGTTACGCGCGCGGGAAGTTAAACTTCTTTTGAATGGTACACGTGAGTGAGTGAAAAAGAAAGACATGGATAGACTGGGTAATGAGGATAATAAAGAAAGAAAAGAAACAATGTAGGTAAATTATATTTTTTATATATAGGTATATTTTTTTTAATTATTATTTTTTATGCTAATGATTGATCATCATTTTGCTCAATCGGTATAGTAGTTATGATTGGCATATGATTGAAATACGAAACGTACATTTGTGACTGAACATTATCCACATATCGCATAAAAATTGCATCGATTGTTGTGCCTGATTTAGTAGTCGATATTGTTGGATCATTATTCAGTTGCAAACTGAATTTGTCTCGCAATAGTTACGAGAGGTGCTGAATCAGAAGATACAAAATTAACATTGAAATCCCAACTCATGACCATTGCACATGCCTCGAGCATCATATTTAACTCTCACCTTACCTTGCAATTTCCTTTAAGAAATTTAAAAACCGTCTGTATTAGATTTGAGAGTTGAATTTGATACACAATGTGGTTGTTGTTATGGGCTATGAGAATTAAATAACATAAACTTATTTTATTATTTTATTTTATGAGAGTTGCGTTTAACTCTCATTCATATGCATCACTTTTATACATATATATATATATATATATATATAATATAACAACATTACCATGACAATATTTATTTATTTACGGACATGTACGCTTTCGCGTTCGTACAGCCGTCCGTTCGGTTTTTTTTCCTCACTACCCTGCGTAAAGAAGTATAACTTCAAAAAAATCTGGGATTCCTATACTTGCAATATTATTTTAGAGTATTATATGAGTAAAATTGCTGTGTGTAAAATATTTCTTATGCTTAGTCAATCTGTAGTCTGTAAATCCTTACATACACCACTGAGACATTTTTTTTAAACACACACATGGAGCTCGTTAATATTTGTGTTGTCATACCTCACTATGCTGTGCATTTTATTGTTCATCATCCTTATAGATTTGTATTATTAAAAGTTAATAATTAATACAATAAACTTGATATACATAGCGCAAGTTAATTTTTATCGATAATTCATATCTTCACGACGGTACCAAACATATAATTGACTGACAAAAAATACGGGTTGCAGGTAGCTTAAAACCCGTTGGACGCCGTGTGTCATAATACATATTATTTGTGGTGAATTATTATTTTTAATAATAATCCACTTAAACGACACATTTTTTAAAATCCTTACTTATTGCACATTTAGAATATAAGAAGAACCACTATTCCAAATTTCAAGTTCGTAGGTTGTGTAGTATTTGAGATATAGCAATTAATGAGTGAGTGGTATTTGGCTTTTATATGTATAGATAAAATATTTAGAATAATAAGCAAACATTTTAAGTGTGTAATTGTAATATAACATTATTACACTTAATTATCATTTCAAATAGAAACGTTGCAATAACACACATTACTAATGAAATAATTAATAAATATTGAATTACATTTTAAGATGAATATTACATTGTATTCATTGTTTAACGCCAAGAGGTTTATAATGCAGAATGCAGATATATTCCATGTAATTTTCAACTGGTGCTTAAAGCAAAATTACCATGATCCTAATATTAAGAATTATTAAAAATATATACCATTTTCTATACCGTAAATATCATACAAAAATGATTTTAAAATTTTTTTTTAAATGGTTATGAACAATTAAATCTGAGTAACTACCACAAATAAATGTAACCAGATAACATATACAGCTGCATAAGACATAGGTAATGTTATAAATTGATTAATACTGCCTATAATCGTTCTGTCTTGTTGGACGACGAGAGTTATTAAAATATAGACATTTATTCAATGAAAACATATTTGGGCCGTCGTCAGGTTTGAGAGTTCTCCAGTTCTCCACTATCCGCTCAGTGCAAGTCTTGATCCGTATTGGCTTATGATTTATACTCAAATAATTCATTATACAGCATTTGCCTCCAATCATTTTGTTATGAGTTAAAAAATGTATTTTTGAATCCAAATCCTTGTACCCGGTTTCCGTTTTTACACCTAATGAGTGTACATACAAGTTGAACTCGTTGATTTTGTTAAACAATTGTTTCACTACGTTCAAATTTTCCAGTGATAACATTTTGTTTTCTAAATTATTTTTCAATTCGTCAGAAATAATAGTTAATAAATTAAATTTCTGAATTGAATTATAAAATTTTGTTTTGTAAGCCTGAAAAAAAACATATTTTTAAAAGAAATTCTAAATAAATATACTACATTAGTAAAAAAATTGGTCGATTTTACTTGTAAATTTGTCAATACTTTAGACACAGTTAATAATAAGTGAATTTGATTAGTCTTTAAAAAATAATTATTTTAGAATAATAATTGATAATAATCTAAATCGATCTTATTATGCTCGCAAATTGTGAAAATGCTACTTACCAGCATTCTGCGAACAAACGGTGCAACTTTAATATCGAGTAATTCATCAATATATTTATATGCTCCAGCAATGTCCTTTTTGTTTAGTAGCTGATAAGAAATAACGAGACATAAAAGTGTATGCCTTGAAGATAAATATGTATATCTGTTCAAATAATCGTCTAGCATTTTCACAATGTCTGTATTGATTGGATCCAGTTGAAACGATAAATGCATATAATCAATAGATGCATTAAAACATTTATCATCAGATGCAATTTTCAAATATATTTTTGCTTTTTCCAGGTCCTAGAAATATTGGTAATAGTGCTGTACGACGTAGGTAGTTTTTAAAAATATGAACATTTAAGATTAATGATGGGCACATTACACTCTTATATATCAATAATTATAAAACATTTTACATGGCAATTAAGTATTTCAAATTGTAGTTACTTTTTCAAAATGCATGTAATAATATCCGATAGAATCACGTACAAAACTGTTGTTACTGATCATGATTTTTGAAATTATGGATTCGGCCAACGAGACAATGTTGACGTCTGGTAATTGAATGTTTGACATTTTTGTGAGTATTTTCAAACAGCTCCTCAAAATAAAAATATCGTCTGAACATTTCACTACATCTCTGTATGGTTAATAAAAAGTAAAAAAAACAAAACATTAAAATTATTCATCAAGTATACCAGTTCAGTATATTTCAATATTGGGATGGTAAATTAGATAAAAAAATCTTGAGAATAATTTTTTTTTGATTTTTTTAAATGAAATGTATTCAATATTTAATGCTTATAGTTATTAATTATTATTGTCCAGTAAAAAAGTACATAAATAGTTTATTATACAAAAATACATGCAACTTTTAAGGTGTACTTCAAACATGTAGTAAATTTTATTTTTATTTTTTTGTTGTACATTTTATAAATATGCATTGAAATCTCACATTTGAAACCAAACTGAAAATAATCATTTGTTATCAATCAATTTTCATTACGTCTCCTTTTACTAAATAACAACTTAGGAATATGTAAAATAAGTAAATGTATCAACAAATACTTTAAGAACCTGTATAGAAAAAGCTGGTTATATAATAGTGGTGGCAGGTGGGTGTATAGAAAATAAATCGTTTCTTTGATACATAATGATTCTACGCAAAGGTTTAGTCTAATATGCTACAATAACATAATTTACTCCAAATATTGAAATGGTAAATTTTTTTTATGATTAAATAATTAAAATAATCTCGTGAATAATGTTATATTTTACCGTTTCTACTTAAAAAAAGTTTAGTAAAGGGAAAAATGACCTCTCTTAAGTATCAACCAGATCAGGAATGGCAAATAGAATTTATTCAATGTGCCAATTTATTATATTATATTATTTAAAAATTAAATTTCATCCATGCCAGTTTTTATTTTTATAAACACAATGAATAATGTATATTATTATAACATATTTAATATATATGGATCTATGTAAGTCACTCTGTGCCATTGAAAATTTGTTCCGTGCCTAAGCATGCGTGCCACTTAATTGCTATCCCTGAAGTAGATGATAATTATAGGTCTGAATAGGAATATAATATTATTATAAATTGAATATAAAGATTAATCATTTTAGCATGTTTTTGGGCAGAATAAAACTTTTTTTTCAACTGATTTCGTAAAGCCCACGTAATAACATTAGGTTGCCTAATAACTATGAACTATTTACATTAATTTATATATATATATATAATTGCTAAAATCAAAAACATATAAAATTCAATGTTTTTCTGTATAGCGAAGAAAATATTTATATAAAATACGTACTTCACATCATGGGGTATCATTGCTCCTCCGACAAGATAGTGAGAATATTAAATTTAAGGAATATTTAAAAATTTTTTTATAAGAAAATTATTTACGTAGTTAAATTGTTCCGAGTAAAGATTCAGTACATAAAAAAAAATTATTCATTTTATATATTTCGACCATAGTTTGATTGTCAGTATGTTTTTTTTTTTATAAAATTTGCTTGAAGTTATCTTGTTTGACAAATAAGGAATTATTTTTATCAAAAGATTCAAACATGTTTTTTATCTTTATCTTAAGTTTCATAATGATCGTATGGACCAATTTTTTAAATAAACATTTAAAATTTAAAATTGATATAATAATAGTCAATGCCGTAAAAATTGTATAATAATTTATTTTAACGCTTATAAAAAAAATTCCAACTAACGATTTTTAAATTTTTTAACCGTTAATTAGATGTATGAGTGATCATGCCCCATTTTTGAAACTTTTTATTAAATATTGAAAATTTTTTTTAGATTCAAAGTTTAAAAAAAAGGTATTTTCAAAGTTCTATTTTTAGCCCAAAAGTTGCCAAATTGTTTTAAAACTTTTTTAAAGTACAAATCAGTATGCCAATAATATGATAAATATTTCAAGTTTATAGCAACATTACTTTGTGAGTTATGATTAAATAACTAAAATCGATTAAGTAAAAGTGTTGTTTACAGAAAATTTCACCATTTTACTCGGTTGTTTCTTATACCTAGAAAAATATTTAAGAGGAGAGAAAAATGAACTCTCAAAAGATAATCCCCATGAAATTTCCGATTTATGGAGTTTCTGGATAAAACTTTTGGACCTTTCCAACTGTCCAAAAAAATGTTCACAGAAAAAAAAACGTAAATAATAATAAAAAACATTATAAAACCAATAGATTCTTCATTTCATCCAGAATCTAAAAGATTATAGTCCTATCATAGATAATACTAATAGTAGCTTTTCTTATTTACTTTATCAATTCGATCGCTCTAGTCGTGTCTGATGTATAATCGCCCACATAACGAACATAGTGCAACAGTTTAGCCAATTGACATTTATAATGCGGACGTTCTAACAGACGAACGGCTGTCTCGGCTTCCTCGAGTTCTTGGGGCAAAACTCTGTCCATAAATCTAAGTCTCTTGCGATAATCCGTCAGACAGCAGGACAACATATAATGCCATTCGGGTTCCGTAGGATTCAGAGAAACCGCTCGCACCAGGCAAACCTTCGATAAGATACACCACCTGTTGGTGTACAAGCCCGAGAAAACGGATTTCACCGCGTACAACGCCGCGACGTTCTTTGCGTCCATATTGTGTAGAGCTACGAATGAATCTTGAAACGGCTGCAACACAAAACCCATCATAATCACGAAATAAAACGTTCGATCACTCGAGAATTCGGATGGCGTAATAATTTTTTTTTTTTTTTTTAATAGAAAAATATACAATCTTTAGTACACGTAGTATAATATTAGTACAATAAATATTCATGTTAGAGATCCCAGATTTTTTTTATAATACGGAACATTTAAAATCATACAAAAAATTAACACAGATGTTGATTAAGAGGAAGGGTCAGGATTTAGTCTCTAAAAATTCAAGTTATTGTTTGTCTTTTTAATTGTTAATCTTTACTTTTTAAATTGGTACCAAGTTTTTATACCTTAAACATATCGAAATAAGATACTACGAAGAAAAAGATATAGTTAGATATAAGGGCATATTATGTATGTTCATGATACCATACTATTACATAATTAGATAAAGGTTATGTGATAATTCTTATAGAAAATCTAAGTAAATAATTGGTAACTAAAATTACTTTTGTTCTTGATGTAACATTGCTTATTTCTTACACCTAATAAATAATCACTTAATTACTGGAAACAAAATTATTAGAAACAAATAATAAGAAGACTTTCCTAAGTTAAATTTAGAATTAAAATTAAAATTACAATATATATTATATAACATTTTGATGTTATTTTTTAAATTTTTTATAATTGAAACAAATATATAGATAATATATAAATAATATTAACAAATAAAATCAACATAAATAAATAGATAACTTTCCTAAGGTAAATTTATAACCAAAATTAAAAAAAAAAATAGATATTATCCATAATATGTTAAATTATCAGTTATCACTTTATGATATTATCATATAACAATCATTTAAATTTTAAAATGCCAAATGAGATGAAAAAAATTTAATTTTTGAATTAATTTTGAAATAAGGTAAATACAGGACGAATTATTCAATATATGGAACAAAAGTGTTATTTTGGACCTTCAGCCGGAACACCAGGACGCTTTTTATTTAAATACTAGATGATCCAGTTTTTTTTATGAAAAATCATCTTGGGTTTAAATGATTAAGGTTAGGTTTAAACTTCAAAGCGGTTCAAAGTGAATATCTAGATCTTTCACTAAATTTATCCTAGTTAATAGTTATTCAGTCACAACTTAAAAAGTAATATTGCTAGAAACTTGAAATTTTCATCAAATAACAATAACTAAGTATTATATACCTACTAGACAAAAGTATCTAACAAATTTGACAACTTTTCGACTGAAATAGAACTTTGAAAATACATTGTTTATTTTAAAGTTTTTATCATTTTCACTCGGTTTTTAGGGTAAGATTTTACCCACTGCTGGAAAAATTATTGAGAGCAGAGAAAAACGACATCTCTAAAGTACTAACTACTAACTAGTTCAAATTTATAAAGTTGTCTGATGAAACTTATGATTTATGAAGCATAATTAATATCCGAAGAAGTGTTAACACAAGATAAATAAACATCAATGTAAAACCACAGACTAACTATCTTAGTCCGTGCTGTAAAACCAATAGAATCTAAAATTAAAAAGTGTGACCAACTTAACACTTGGTATTAGGTATATTTAAAAAAATTATATGTTGATGCCACATATTGCACATTTTCTTCAGTCTTCATTTTCCAACGGAAATTTTTATTTGCCATTAATAAAAATGGTAAATGTCAAAAAAGCTGATATTACAGATTATGCGAAATTTTTCAACATCTTTTTAGAAACCTATATTCCAAAATATTTTTTTAATACTACAATTAGTGTAAGTGGAAAATATCAAGATTGTTTACAAATTTTTAGATTCTGAACGAAGTGAAGAATGTATTGATTTTACTATGATGTGTGTTTTTTTTTTTTTTTTGTTTTTTTTTTTTTTTTTTTTTTTTTTTTTGTTTTTTTTTTTGTTTTTGTGTCTGTGTACACCATAACTACTCGAAATAATGCTTCAATTTTGAACTTCAGGGTATGTTTTCGGTGGCAAAACGAATATCGGAGGTACCTTAGAGAGGTCACAAGTGAAAATTCCCAAAAGTTTTCAAATGCCACGGGAAAAACAAACAAAAAATGAGGAAAAACCGGTACTTTTTGTGCAAAACCCGTTTTCGACGAAATCGATTTTTTTATTTAGCCGTTACTCAAAAACCAAAAATTGTAGATACTTGAAATTTTCACCAAATGTTTATATTGAAATCATCTATACGTGGTAAAATTTTTGAACACTTTTGACTTTTATTGAGCTAATTATAGACAATTGAAATTTTCAATTGTTTTAAGTATTTTTTTTTAAAATAACGATAAAATTTTTTTTTTTTGCCAGAAAATCTTGAAAATTTAATACAAGGTTTCTTATAAGTTGTTCCATAACTGATAAAAAAAAATCCAAAATCGTAAGTCACAATTTTTTTTTATAAGTGCTCAAAGTTCCAATTTATACGAAATATGTAAAAATTGCGAAAATTTGCAAATAATTTTGTTGTTGAAAAATCGTAAAATTTTTTTATTTTATAACTAAGTTTTGAAAATTTGGTACAAGGTTTTTCATTAGTTTTTCTTCAATTATCTGCAAAAAAAACTCTACCGGATTCAGACAAAAAAATTTTATGAGTGTTTGAAATTTAAATTTTTACAAAAACACGTTAAACAACGGTTTAGCCTCAAACGATTTTTGCTAATTGTTTTTTTTTTCAAAAAGTATAAGTTGTAGAAACTTGAAAATTTTATCAGTTGTTTATATTGGCATTTTCTTTATATAATTTTATTTTCAAAAGATTTCACTCATTTTTAATCAATTTATAGGCATTTGAAATATTCGATTTTTTTTATTTTTTTTTTTTATAAATGTTGATAAAAAAGATGTAGCTCGGACGAAATACTTGAAAATTTAATAGAAGGGTCCACATAAGTTGTTCTAACTCCCATTCAAAAATTATAAAAATACATAGGCACAAAATTTTTTTATAAGCGTTTATAAGTGCTAATATTGACAAAATTCGTCAAAATCATGTATATTTGCTATGTATTTTGCAGTTGAAAATTCATAAAATTTTAAGTATTCAAAACTAAGAATTGTAAATTCGGTACAAAGTTTGAAATACGTTTTCCTTCAATTATCTGTAAAAAAATTTGCACTGGAATAAAATCAAAAATTTTTATGAGTGTTTGAAATTACAATTTTTTCACATAATCGCGTAAAATAACAATTTAGGCATCATTGATTTTTGATATTTGTTCTTATTCAAAAAGTATAGGTCGTAGAAACTTAAAACTTTTACAAAATGTTTAAATAGGCATTTTCTTTACATAGTTGTATTTTCAAAATATTTCGTTTATTTTTGAGCTATTTATAGGCATTTGAATAATTCGATTTTTCTTAGATTTTTTTTTATAAAAGTCGATAACAATTTTTTGGCCCTACCAAATCGCTTGAAAATTTAATAGAAGGTTTTGAATAAGTTGATCTAAGAGTGATTCAAAAATTATTCAAATACATAGGCACAATTTTTTTTTATAAGCAGTTGAAGTTCAAAAATCGACAAAATTTGTCAAAATCACGAATATTTGCAAATTATTTTGTAGTTGAAAATGTATAAAAATTTTTGTATTCAAAGATAAGAAATGAAAATATTATGTAATATCACAGCTGATAAAGATAATTAAATAGATTACGTTTATTATAATATAATCAGTAGCTGACAGCTGTTCTATACAAAATATTGGTAGATTGTAAACACAAGGTGTATAACGTACCTTTACATGGTTGAATAGAACGTTACTAACTTCCAATTTCCAGTTATTTTAATGTGTGTATCAGTTCCATAAACATGCGGATTTTATATATTATTATTAATTATTAATATTTAAATAGACGTAGCCACGGAGCATTCAGCATATATGGACGGCGGGGTCGGGTGGTGCCGTCACGATAGTGCATTTAGGCAAATAATATGGTATTTACCTACGCCCTATCTATGCACATCCTGGTTTGTCCAATGCTCACGAGCAGAAGTCACATGAATAGACAAATGTAAATTTAACCCAATCTAGGATATTAAAATAAAATATATATTACAATTTAAGGCTGACATCTTCATCTTCGTTCAGAATCGTTTTTTTTTTTATAATATAAAATAATTCCAAAATCTATCCAATAATGCCTAATCTAGCAATGCATCTCGTGTATCCCACCCAACTACTGTATCCTGTACTTAACTTACAATGATTTATCATTGCATTCAAATGTAAAGTACCATACAACTAAACTATCGTAAACCAGGTGATCCCATGATAGAAAGTGCTATACACTCCTCACCATTATCTTGTCCGAGGAGCGAAGCGACGAAGGACGAACTTCCACCACCATTATCTTATCGGCTTTTTTAGTATTACAAATACTGCCACAATCATATGTTATGCCTCTGATGTCACTGAACAGCCTTCCTACTAAAAAATTAGACATATCTATTATTCTAATATAATATTTATACTCGTATTTTTCAAAATAATAATTTATTGTAAAAATCACCCTTCAATATGAAAAAAACGGTACGCATTTCTTAAAAAGTTATAATGCTATTAAAAACTCACTATAATATATATATATAAAATTTTAGGGTATGTGGGTGGTTCAGTAGCTCAGTGCTCAGAAGTTTGGTACAGAAAGACTCATGAGAATTAGTTACAATATATAAAATAATAATGAATACAAGTATTTAGAAACGTACCTTATGTCTATATAACCAGTTTTAAATTAGAATATTTCATGGTAGGACACTCAATTATCATATTATATTTATTTATGTTACTCAACATATTGCCAATTAGGAAATAATATTATTACCTAGTTAATGTTATCATTTCCAAAAGATGACAGAAAATTATCAAAATGTTCACATTATATTTATTTTGATTGTAATTGTTTACTAAGTATTTAATTATTTAATTATTAATCTTAATGATTGAATATTTTAAGAAAAAAAATCTATTTTTAATAGGCATTGGGTGTTACATATTACTCGTTTTTAATGATTGTCACACAATTAACTTTCATGGCATTTAGAAGTGGATATCCTCAATGCTTATTTACAGGCACATAGATTGGTCTTGCATTTTGTTTCACAGTGGCATCTGGTAAATCCTTGTGCTCATGAAATGCTGTTCGAAGCTGCTGCCTCCCGTAATGAAATTTCTTTTCTTACATTACCTGTCAAATCTAGAATAGCGGCTAGATCCAAAATATTTGTTTTGCATACAAATATACATAGACAATACTAGTACCATAAGGTCCTTGCTTCACTCAGAATCTAAAATCACATTATGATAACATTGGCTATACATTTAGGAATAGATGAAAATTACTAGGTAATGATATCATTTCCAAACTGTTTAAGGAAGTCATCTTTTCCTGAATTTTCAACATTTCTGGTAACATATATATGATGTATGTAAGATATCTTGTAGATTTTAAATATTCATTGGGAAGAGTTGTTTTAGTTAATTCTTAATTAATAACTAGGTATATTATGAAAAACATTAATAAAATAATATATTGACCATAGTAAAATTAAAATGTACCCTGAAGTATTACAAGTATTATAATAAAATTTATGTCAGTAAATATTGTATCAAAACATACTTACAATTTCCAAACATATTCTGGTTTGTTTTGACAATATTGTTCTGTTAACACAGTATGCTTCATGTTTAATGTACTGTCAATACCAATTTTAAAAGCTAATTCTTCTGGTACAGCATGCTGATGGTACCACGCAACAGGATTGCTACATTGGACCAAAAAGTAGTCATCAGACAATAGCTGTTGTTTACTTGATGTCATGTTTCAAATAGTATGGGTCAATGGTTTTAGTGTCAAGATATAGAATAAACTGTGCGTTAAGGAAGAAATGCAGTATAGAATAAATAAACAGTTATTTGTGGTGTCTAGGTTGTGGACCTTTAACTGGTAGACAACATTGCTATTATGCATTTAATTATTAAATTAATAACTGAATTAGAAGTTAGAATTATTGCAAATAGATATAAAAAAAATACCCAATTTCTTTTATTTGTTTACTCTAATAAATAATAACACTGAAAAAATAAAAAATACAATAACTAAACAATATGTAGTATATTAACTTTTGCAATAAAATAATTGGTCTATTACTATTAAATAATAAAATACAAAATATTTCAATAAAAAATAAAAATTTATTTTTTTGAGTTAAACCATGATTGACTTTCCATATTACTGTTATGATAAATGGCTTTTTGAAAACCTCGAGAAAAAACATTAGAACTCGCATGAGGATCTGGCTTTAAAGTCCTCCAGTTTCCTTCATCTTTATTCTTTACAATACTTATATTCTTTTTAGTATTTTTTAACCATTGGTCAGTGTTATTATAAAATGGTTTATCAAATTTAGCTGTTGAGTCTTTTATAAAATTGTTTCCAAATATGTCTGGTTCTTGTCTCATCAAATTGGATACATATGATTTATAAGATTCTAATGTATTCAACATATATGCTACTCTTTTTACATAATCTGTTGGTAATGTTTGATCCTTAACAGCTGAATTAAGTTTCTCAGATAAAACATCCAGCATATTAAACATCATGTGCCGTGATTGAAATTTCATTTTATGATTCTAAAAACAATTCAACAGAACACACGTTTAGAGCTTAAATTAAATAATCAAGTACTTTAACGAAATCATTTATTTTAGTACACTAACTTGTAAGCTATGTACGCAAGTAATATTTTTTAAACTCAATAACATTGGAATGTATTTTAATGATCTGATGACATCATTTTTTGTAATTAACAAGTAAGAAATAATTTGACTTAGAATTTTTTCCTGATGGACAGGATGGGGAAACGTCTCCAACATTTCTACTAACAGTTCTTCAACAGGTGCTTCTGAAGAATTAATTTTGTGTAATGTATATATATAGTCGATAGAACAACCAAAACTTTTGGCGTCATAAGCCTTTTTAAGATGAAAAAGAGCTTTTATATTATCCTAGATAGAAAAAAACAGTAATAAAAACTAATTATTTATGTAACATGGCTAACAAAGAAAAGTTTTAAATAATAAATTATTATTATATGAATGTACTTGAAGAAAACATCTTAAACATACTATCAAACAACATTATACAAATTACCTTTTTCTTAAATAAATAATAGTTTCCGAGACTTCCATGAACATAACCATTATCACTTGTTTCCAATTTACGTATCAGTTTTTCTAAAGTTTCTAAAATACTGTCATTTTTAGCAGGTAAAATATATGAGAAACTTTGTAAACTATACTTTAATAATACCAAATCTTTTGTAGAATCTATTACTTCACTGAAATTTATTTTATGAATTAAGTAAGCAAACAAAATTTTTCATTGATAAAAGTATTTTTAGGTCTTATAAATACCAATTTTTGACTTACTTAAGAATTTTTAATCCTGAGTCTAAATATCGGTTTTTAGAAACTTCATCAATTTTATTGTTTTTATGCATTCGTAAAGAAACTCCAAAAAGGTGCAATTTATGTTGAATCTTGTTACCGATTTCAACAGCAGTTTTAGATGCTTGAAATTCTTCCTCACAAGAGGTCCAACCACCTCTAGTCTTTGCCCAGTTACGTAATATTCTTGCCAATAAATAATACCACTCAGGTTCAGCTTCATTAAGAGATATGGCCTTGAGTATACAGTCTTTTGATAATTGTGAACAGAGATTATCATACTCGTAAAAGAATAATGCTTGAATGCCAAATAAACCAGCTTTGTTGGCATTATTCATGTTATTTGGCATTATAAAGCGTTCCATCTTATAGAAAAAAAAAATAAATAAATAAAAATAAATTATAATAATAGGAAACAGTTATTAACAAGATTCACGTTATTAACTGAAACTATACGCATTTTTAGTAAAAATAAATTTTCAAAATAATTTTAAATTAATTTATTTTAATTTCTATAAATACAAATATAAACTATGTCCACACATTTTTGTTGGTAGATCATACCTGGGTTTCAAGGCAACACCGTTTTAATATATGTGCTTTCATTGAAAATGTAACATGATTCATAGCAACTTTTATTGATTTTAAAAAGGGATCATCTTTTCCAATGGAATCTAACAAATTTTCTGTATCACCTATGATTTCCAGAGCTTTTTCTGGTTGCCCTTTGAATAAATATTCAAACGATATCACAATATTATATCCGAATCTAAACAAAAAAATTGGTTAAATACAAATATAATTTAAGCAAAATACCTACAAATTGAGTTGTTAATATCACTAATAAATAACATTAAATATTCCTAATGAAATTAATCAATCAATAGTTAATTTTTTATTCACAATAAGTTTACCACAGAACCTCAACTACCAATCATTATAATATTTGCATATTATTATACATGGTGAGATTTATTTGACAAATGCAAAAACTTTTTTCTATTCATTTTAAACATCAGTTTTATAGTACTACCTACAACAAAATTGTATTAAAATATTTTTTGATTTTAAGAACTCCTCTAATTTTAAACTTAATTTTACCATTTAAAAAAAAAAATAAAAATTGGTTAGGTTCTATTAAGTGATTTCGACTAATCTTTCCATGATTGATAATGATAAATATCAATTTTAATTAATTATAATAGGATCACAGAAACATAGAATAAACTATAAATATATTATGTGAATAGGATAATATTTACGAATGATAGCTAACATCTTGGGAGAAATTAAATTTTGATAAGCCATATAATTAATTGTGGTATATAATAATAAAATAATGTAAAACAAAATAATATTGTTAACTTTTTTATTAACTTAGAAAAATATAGGATTAACTTTTATGAGATTTAAGATTTAATATTTTCTAAAAATTATTTTCATAAAATAGCTATTTTGAATTTTCACTAAACAGTACAAAAAAATTTAAATTTTTTAAATTTGAATTCTAAAAATAAAAAAATCTTAAAATGCAATTTTGTTGTATCCCCATGGGATATTATTCTTGGACAAGTTAATGGAGATGAGATGTATTGAATTTTAAAGAAATGATAGATAATTTCTTTGGTTAAACGATTCTGAGCAAAGCTTCAGAATTAAATTGTACCATTTGGATTTCTTTATATACATTGATAAAGTTGAAAATTGACATAAAAACAGATTATTACGTAAAAATCATATCATAATTTACTTAAACGCTTATAAAAAAAAAATCTGGAGTCACGATTTTTAAAATTTATTCAGAATCGTTTGAGAAGTGTATGAGTAAAATCATATTAAATTTTCAAGTTTTTGTCAAATATTTAAAACTTTATTAGGAATAAACTTTAAAAAAATAAGGTATTTTCAAAGTTCAATTTTTGTCAAGTTATCAAATTTTTTAAAAACATGTAGTGATACGTTCATAGAATATGGTGGAAGTTTCAAGTTTCTAGTAACATAACTTTTAGTGCAATAACGAAATTACTAATTACTAATTTAAATTACTTATCGACTATTAAGTCGATTTAATGAAAACATCGTTTACGGCGAATTTCGCTGTATTTGGTTCATTTGAGGTGGTTTTTTCAGTCACCTGGAAAAACTATTGAGATGAAAGCTTAATAAACCCTCAAAGTGTCATCTACATCAAATTTCCGATCTATAAAGTTGCTGTATGAAACTTTTGGACAAAGTTAAGGAGAGCAAAAAGTGTCTTTAGAAAAAAAAAAACCATAATTCGCTTTGGTTAGAATCTAAAATAAAAAATGTTTGAAAAAATTAATGGAAAAAAAATTATTCTATTTATCAAATAGACCTGACTCAATCTGTATAAGTATTTATAAAATAGGAATGCTCTCTACTATAAAAATAATCGTTGATTTTTATTTATGTAATATTCATTAATGTGTTATTAAAAATACAACTTGGTCATAGGTACTGTAAACATATTTTCATTTTATTCGAAGTTTAATTTACTTTTAATAATTTAAGTTAAAATTATTTTGTTCTACCAGGGTACTTACACAAGCTAAATATACAGTAGGTACTAAATCTCATTGAAGAATACATTATGAAATCAATTTAGAACCTACCTAATTTATCACAACTACCTACGTCTTTAAACCAATGTTGTTCTAATGTAAATTTTGTATGTACAATACTGCAATAAACAATTCATTATTTAAATTAAATAGGTATATTAAATGTAAAACAGAAATTTAGGTACTTTATTGGTTTCAGTTTTGATCAATTATAAATAAGAATAGTAATCATGATGATGTTTTAATGATAAAAACATAAGAGTTAATCTCCAAACCCCAGTCATTTGACATCAATGTTATGTCTATGTCATTGTAACAATCTATATGGTTAACCAAGGGGAATTTCTTCAAAAATAAAATTACCTCCCCCCCTCCTTCTAAATGAGATGTCCTATCATACCAAAGTATAGGTGAGAGCAGAGAAGTAGTCATTAGTTTTCGATACACACTCACATTTTCCATTTAATATATTCCGGTTGTTCGCGACCGTACTGGGACAGAGCTATGTATTTCATGTCCATGGTGTCGAACAGCACGTCTTTGATCAACCGGCTACTGGCCACATTGTATTTCTTGTACCACGCTACCGGGTTTTCGTACTCGCCGTCTGCAAAGTCGTTCACGGGATTCTCGCAAGCTCGATCGGTGGCCAAGTTGCTGGTCTTCGACGACAGCGCCACTTCGACGGCCACGGTGGTGCAAAACCTCTTGAAATCGTCGCGAAATGTCTGCCTGTCGGGCGTCATCGAGTAGGCGGTGGTCATGATTTTGGAGCACGTCATTCAATACGGCTCCTCGTAGTTAAAGCCACGTACGTTTTGGTTGGGTCGCTTTCGTGGACCGCGGAAAAACGAGAAGACTCGTCGCGAAATTCAGCGATACAACGCGACCGGCTGAATCGAGCGATTGTGTAATGAGTTCAATCACTTCAATAGCAATTCGAAAAAAAATAATAATTCGAAAATTTCAACACTATAGGTGTTGAACCTATACCTAACCTATATATTATAAGAATTAACACGGAATTAGGTGACCGAAAACTCGAACCGATGTAACGATAGGAAAACACAGAGACGTTCCGTAATCCGTATAGGGGAGGCGCCATATATAAATGGTGGAAGGTGATAATAAGCGGATATTCCAGCAATTTCTATTTTTAGAAATTAAACCAAATCGCATTATCATGACCAATATCATGGCATTATCTTCCGTTGTGGGCTTCGTGGCAAAACCCTATTGGTGCGTCCCAGTAATACTCCATGGTCCTAGGCATGGGCGCTACTGGGGGAGGGGTGGCTAGAGGGAGCTAAGCCCCCCTGACTACAATTTAGCCTCCCAGAAACTATTCCATGTTAATTAAACTATTATAATTGTTATCGAATCATGGCTATTGCATTTATTCTATGGTATCTATTAATACCATAGGCTGCCAATAGAAAGCCTATATTATAAAGGCTCTCTAGGAAGAACCAATCCATAACTATAATATATACTAATCTATGAACCAATCGTTGCTACACTACACCGGGGTCCGGGTGATTACGTTCGTAATTTTTAACAGATGAATAAACTGTTCTCATAACGCGCGTTATAAGATTGTTTTACTCGTTTTTGCGTTTTGTAGTTTGTACTTTTGGTTGGTACATTTGTTTTGTAATACATTTACGGCCGTATTTTCAAACAAAACTTATCTTTTACTTAATTTAAAGTTAAGTGTAATATTAAGTACACTTAAGTAAATGACTAAATTTTTAAACATTACTTAAAATTACATATCACTTAAGGTAAACTTAGCCTATATTTTTAAACACTACTTATGTGAACTTTTGAGTATACTGATATACATTGTTGTCAAGTTGTGTAATAAGATACTGACCAATCAGAGCCTAATGCTTTTATCAAACCACATTGTTTATTGTCCCGCGCATTATAATTCTATATTTATTTTAAGTTTTATTATAACGTATTAATATAAATAATATCATATATAATATAATAATAATATTATAATATACCTGTATTGACTGTTTTCATTTGCATTTACCATCAACTACCATAAAATGTCTAGTGAAAATCAAACTAAGTAAGTATAATGTTAAAAAAAATCAACAAAACGTGGATAGGATATTAGAATAAAATTTAATAAAAACAAAAACAAACTTTGTTTTCCAGAAAACGAGTAAATTATACAGCTGAAGAGAGAAGGGATTTGATGGAAATTCTTAGTAGGTATCCTATGCTTATTGGAAAAGCCACAGATAACAAGGGGATAGCTGTTAAGAGGTCTGCATGGGAAAAAGTTACCAAAAAATTTAATAGTGTAGATGGTCACTTAGTAGAGGTTAGTTAAAGTCATAGCAAATATCTAAATACATATTATAGTTTAATAGGTACTTCATATAGTGTAATTATAATTTTTTATTACAGAGGACAACAGATCAACTCAAAAAACTTTGGGAAAAATAAAATGGATAAGAAAAATGTTTTTGATATATTCAATTTTAAAAAGAAAATTATTAGTCCTATACAAGAACAAGAACAAGATAATTCATCGATTGTCGAATCGCCTGTATTGGTAAAGAAAGTACAGCCTAATGATACAATTTATTGTCCAAAAGATTTCGGTGACATTCACACCGGACCATACCGACCAATATTACAAGTTAAAGTGATAATTCATTTTTTAACTATTAGAAAAATCAAAAATATGTTGGTAACCTACTTACCTATCCGCTATTTTAATAGATAGTTAATAATAAATAGTGATATGTAATTACACTTGGTTTTTAAATTTTGTTTAGGAGTATCCAAAAACAAAACAAGGTATCTAAAATAGAAGTTTCAGTGCTTCATGGTATAATCAGTATTCATGGCTTGAGTATAATATAGAGGCTAATGCAATTTTTTGTTATGTGTGCCGTGTATTTGGTACAGAAAGTTCAGAAGATACATTTGTAAAAACAGGATTTAAAAATTGGAAAAAAGTAAGTTTTAATTTTTTTTGGTATATGTATTAATTATAAATTATATGAGGACATTTCATCTGTATGTTTCATTAGGTACCTGTTTTAAATGGGGAGTTTTTAACATAATTCAGAATTTAAATAAAACATTAATTATTTAATTAAAATTAATATACCTAAATGTAAATTAGATGAGTAGAGTATAAATTGTTCTCTGACTAGATAATAGCTTAGTAATTTTATGAGATATAAATACATAGGTACTCGTTTGGTGTACTATGTACAAATAGTGAAAATGCTAACTATACATTTTTTTTACAGCTAAATTACAAGTTCATGGCTGTTCTAACAAACATTTGATATGCTTAGCAAAATGATCTGCCCTTCAACAAACAAAGCAGACATGTTCTGTTCACACGAGTTTAGAAATTGCTAATCAAGAACAAATTTCTTTAAATCGTGAATATATGAAAGTATTAATAGATACCGTTTTATATTTATCTCGGCAAGGTCTTGAATTTCGTGGCCAGGATGAAAAAGAATTGTCTACTAATCAAGGTATGAAACAAATATATGTGTCTGATCAAAAGTATTTCAAATAATGTATATTGTTATGTTATTGATAAATAATAGAAATTATTTACATTTGTTTATAATTATATTACAAAATCAACCATAAATTTGATAATAATTACATTTATTTGTAATTTTAAGGTAACTTTCTGGAGACATGCAAATTAATGGCTAAACATAACCCAGACTTTTTCAAAAAAATTGAGTCATCCATAAACTATTCTAGCTGGGCAATTAAAAATCAATAAGTTCAACATTGTGCAGATTATGTCTTATCGACTATTTGCAATGATTTAAAGAAATGTGGTTTTTTTTCTTTAATGTGCGATGAAGCTAGGTACCTAATAACTAATCGAGATCATGAATATAAATAAGAGTTTAAAATGTTTATTAGTATTAGTTATATGTATAATTGTAGGTGCTTTAAAGAAGAACAAATAGCATTGTGTGTTCGATATACCATTAATCTACAAGTTTATGAACGTTTTTTTGGCTTCATCAATGTGTCTGAAAATCAAAATGCACATTCATTGACATCAGCAATTTTTTGTTTTCTTGAAAAACAACATAAGTAGTATTCCTATCATAGCTCAATCGTATGATGGAGCAAACGTTATGTCTGACAAACATGGCGGTGTTCAAAAACTTATCCAAGAGAAGTATAAATATGCAATTTATACTCATTGCATGTCTCATAGAACGAATTTAGTGGTCATTGATATGTGCAAATCAGTTAAAGTAAATATAAATACAAATTTAATATTAGTTATGTTTACAATTGTTATATAATATAGTAGGTATTTAGCATGAAGAATAAAGATAAGGAGCTCGCACTTCCGTTGACAAGCGTAAATAAAACAGACCTGTTTTCGTCCGCATGAAATAAGGTTAACGTTATCGCCACTAGGTCGCAGGTCGTTCGATGGTTATACCACAGAATAAATTAAATTATAATAAATTAAATAAATAAATTTATTCTGTGGTTATACTACATGATAAATGTGATATTATCACAAATTCACGGTTATAAAATATTATTTTAAATTATTAAATTACAAATACTAATATTCATAAGCAGTGAGAAGTAAATAATATTTAAAAATGAGTTGTTTCGTACCGGGATGTGTCTCTGGTTATCCAAAAACAAAAATGTTCAACAAAAAAAATGGAGTGAAAAATGTGTCTGTTTTTAAACCAAAGGTAATTATTCATTTTTTATTAAATATATATTTTGAACTTCCTTTGTAATACACATGTGTCTATATTAATTATTGTAACCGAAATTGTTTATAGAACGAAGAAGAAAGAATAATATGGAATAAATCAATACCTAGGGCAGATAGAACATTGAAAATGTCCAACTATGTGAGTTACACTTCCAACCTGGGTGTGTGGATAAAACATACAACTGTATTATCAGATGGTTCATTATTCACTATGGATAGAGTTATACCATTATTAAAATCTGGTTCAGTTCCAACTATTTTTCCAAATTTGCCAAAATACCTATCGCATACAATTAAAAAAAGAAAATCTCCAAAGAAAAGATTTTTAAGTGCTCAAAAACAACAAAAACCAATTCAATTTGAACTTAACAGTACTAGTCCAAATAACTTTGAGAATGTAACTATAATTGCCAGTGAGCCATTTTCAACAGATGAGACACCTTTGATTTCTTTAACATTTGATGATCTTAGAAATGGATTAAAATGTTTGAACCTGCCAAATAGTTCATGGGCATATTGCTGTACTCCTTTATACATAATATTTTCACGTTGGAAATAAATAAAAAATGATATAATTGTAGCTGTCGGAATTAAATTAAATCTTAAGGTAACAAATTATATTTATCTTATTTTTTATTGTATATCTACTGATATAGTGGTGGCTTAAACTCTAGTATTCTTTTACAAGCTGCCCCTGTCTACTGATGTTTTTAAATTATGTAATATAATAAAATAGAAATTAATATATTTAATTAAAAATATAATTTTTTGTTTACAGATTATCATAAATAATACCGAGCGCTGTTTGCCTGAATTAGAATTCCCTGAACTTTCTAGTTTTAAAAATTTAGAATTAATTCATAAAATAAATGAAATTTATAATGTATGTGAGGGAGTATGCATTGCCAGGTAAATAACAGTGGTTAAACTTTAACACATTAATCAGCTAAGTTACAAAATTAAGTAAATTGAACTTTTAATTACATTTAACTAAAATAAACCAAGTTTTTTAATTTGGCTAAAATTAAATTGCTGGTACAGATTGTGTAAGTTATAATATGTATTAATAATATCAATAAAATGTGTACTATTACCTTTTGGTAACGAACAATTTTAGATACCTAGTATTTTAAATTTACCTAGTTATGTAGTTATGTTAAATAAAAAAATTATTGTAAAAATGTAATTTAAATTGTTAGTTATATTTTAACTTACTTCAATTGATAGACAATTTTGAAATAACATACATAATATATTGTGTAGTATATTGAAATTAATAAAGTATTAGTTTAAATCTACATTATTAATAGTTTTGTTTATATATTTTCCTTATAGAAGTTCTGACCAATGTGTAGGTTATTTACCAAACAAAAAAATTGGTACTAAAGGAATGAAAAGTAGTAGGTGTTTTCAGTGTCGATTAGTTAGAATAAAGGAAAAACATAGTATTGCTTCAAAACAAAAATGTTTAACCAAATACAAAATAAAAAGAAAATTAATACTAAAAAAAGTAAAATATGGTAAAAATAAAAACATAAGACTTAAAAAACATGTAAGAATTCATCAGTTTATAAACTATTCTTTTAAATTTTATATTTGTATTTAACCTATTATTTCTCTCTCTCTCTCTTTATATGTATTGTGTAGGTATGTAAACTTCAAACAGCTATTAAAATGTATAGAGAAAAGTGTGCAAGTATAACAAACGAAAAAATTACAGAAATAATATCAAAATTGCCCTTACAGCAGTAAGAAGCTTTTAAAAGCTGTATAGCTGCATCCAAAGTTAGCAGTATACAATATACATGGTATGCGTTACAATACTTATTGGGTATATGAATGTTTGCTGATTCGAATTAAAAGTCGTAAAGCATATAAACATTTGAGGAAACATAAAATATTGTCCCTTCCTAGTATTGATACTCTAAACAGATACATAAATAAAATGGATAGTGGTTATGGGTTTCACAAATGTATTTTTGAATTGCTTAAAAAAAAAATCATCTGAAATGTCCATTGAACAAAAGAGGGGTAAGTTTGTTTCAAACATTATTAGAAATTCGACTAAGAATAATGCTTCTTAGGTGTTATATTGATTGATGAAATGAAAGTTGGCGAAGCTGTGAAATTTGACTCAAAAAAATTAAAAATGGTTGGTTTTACAGACTTAGGTGAACATACTTCTCTTCACCAGCAGTCAAAAAAGGGAGACCATGGTCTTGTCATTATGTTTCAGCCATTCCAGGGAAGATGGGTTCAGGCTATAGCTTGTTTTTTGTCAAAAGGATGTGCTACTGGAACTGTGTTGCACCATTTGATTATGGAATGTATACTACTTTTGGAAAAATCTGGGTTTTTTGTTGATGCTGTTATAACAGATGGGGCCTCTTAGAATAGAAATATGTGGATCAAGTTTGGTGTAACAGAAGAAAAAGTGTGGGTTACCCATCCAAGTGATGTTAAAAGACAATCATGGTTTCTATCGGATTTCCCCCATTTAATAAAAAATTTACGAAATTTCGTTGTAAAGCATGAAGAAACATGGGTATGTTATAAAATAATTTAAGTTTGGTTTAAATATGATTAATATTTAAATACTTGTACAGACACCCGATGGTATTATAAAATTAAAACATTGGGAAGCACTGTTGGATTTAGAGCATGAAGAATCATATAATTTAAAAATTGCATATAAATTAACAATTAATCACATCAGACCAAAACATTATCAAAAAATGAATGTAGCTATGGCATTTCAAGTAATTCCTAATACATATTGTGATTAATTATTTAATATCTTAACTATTACTTTATTTCTATATAAATTAATTTTAATATATTATATAGTTTTTTGGTGAGCCTGTTGCATCAGCTATGCAACTATTGAAGGGTTCCATAAAGACTTGGCAGATTGTGAACCAACTATTAAATTTATAACTAGAATACAAAAATTAATTACTGCAATGAATTCCAGAACTCCATTAAATGCATTAAAATCAAATTCAATACACTGGACAGTAATATTAAAATATTTATTTATTTATTTTGAATTCTGGTGTTGTGAGAAGGAACTTTATAACTTTATATATAGATTTATAGTATTTGTATTCATTTTACAAACCATAACTTTTGAATTTTAGGCAATTAGTGAATTTCTGTCTTACATAAAACAGTGGGAATCTATGGCAGATGGCAAACAATACATGTTCTGGTTTTAAGATATCACTTACTGCATGTTTAGAAATAACAAGTTTCTTGCAAACTAATTGTGGTTATAAATATGTGATGACATCTATATTGAATCAAGATGCCATTGAAGTAAAATAAGAATTAACAACTGTCTATAATGAGTTTAAATATTTTATATGTATTTTTAGAGGTTTTTTGGAATGATGAGGTCTGCTTGTGGGTCAAATGACCACCCAGACTCAGTTCTTTATATACAAATGTTTCGACTAATTTCCACATATTCATTAGTTAAGCCACCAAAAGGTAGCAATGTTTCTGGAGGTGAAATGTTGGAAATCCTGATGAAATTAGAAGATGTTAGTGAACATGTTTCAAAAAAAAGTAAAATTTCTTGGGAGGATAGTATGGATCGTATATTTGGACCAAGGGATACATTGTGACGATCTTAAAGAAATAATTGAAAAAACTCCTGATAATCCAAATGATTTTATAATAACATACATATCTGGATATGTAAGACGTAAAGCTATACGTTTTTCTACCTGTCAAAACTGTCAAAATAGTTAAACAACTTTGAAGAAATTAACAGAAATAAAGTGTTGGAAGTGCGTAGCAGAGGAGAATTGTTGGCTTCTAGCAATGGACTTTATGAATTAATTTCAACATTAGAATCAGTTATTGTTAAAACGATTGAAATTAATAAATTGAATGTAGATACATTTTTTGATGTTGCCAGTACATTACAAAATGTTGAAAACTTGCCACTTATTGGCTGCATTGAACATTGTCGAGAATTTACCCAAAGAATACTCCATTTTTATACTGTGACAAGGATGCATATGATTTGCAAAAGATCAAATAATGTTATTGACAACATTGCAAAAGAAAAAACACGGGCACTCAGGAAGACCTCAAAATATTAGAATGTTAGAAAATGTTTATGTTATTATTATTATTATTTTGTTAATTGATTTCTTATGTTATAAGTTATAACTTGTAAGTCTTAATTTTATATTCCTAGTTATTTCAACTGTGTATAAAGAGCAGAAAAAAATAAATTATTAATATTTTTTTGATAATTATTACCTATTGTACAAATGTACATTACTGCTAAATAATAATTATTAAACACCAGTTTACAGTTAATTATTATTTTATTTCGGAAATAAATGATAAAAACTTCCATAATATTACTGTACGTCTGTATCATGAAGAATAAAGATCTTTTTTCTTCGTGGTCTGTATGCATTCGTCATATTATTCAAGTTTTTCTAGTATAACCATCGAACGACGCGCGACCCGTGGTTATCCCGCGCAACTTTTATTATACGAGCAAAAATCGGCCTGCTTTTATCAGCGAGTGCGAGCTCCTTATCTTTATTCTTCATGGTATTTAGAAATAGTTTTAAATTTATTATTTGTTTCTAGGAAGCTAAAACTCTATTTTATACTTTAGAGGTAGTATATTTACACTTTTCAATACCTACTACCAACCATACATTTATAGAAATTAAAACAAAAATTACAAATTAAGAATAAAAGCATAACTCGAATTAGTGATACACGTTGGTCTTGTCGATATCATAACTGTAAATTAATAATAGAAAATTATGCTGCTTTGATTGAAGTTCTCAAAGTAGAAATTTATGATAATAATGATGTTGCTCAAGCTAAAGGTTAATATTGGTTATTTTAAATTGAAACATGACGCGGCACCAACTGGCCTCGGTGACGGTGACCGGTCAAAATAGTAGATCGTGGACCGGATAGGCACAACACGGTTATATAAACGCGAGTTATAAAGTTTATTCAAACTTAAAACAAACAGGTTGACAGTCGAAAGTCGAGAACACGAACGTTCACGACAGTGAGAATATCACGTATTATTGATATACGGATACTTATACAAAAAAGAAAAGGGACCACTCGGCTGACGAACAAAAGCTGCTGTCGCACGAGGGTATTTTAACAAAATAATAATGGTTTTAAAATAGGTGTGCGGACGAAGCCGTTGTGTACCGTGTGACGGTCGTAAGCACGATGATCAGCGAGCGGGACGGCCGGTACGCTGTCACCCGGTTCCGGCAACTTTCCCCCCTCTGCCCGGTTTTACTGAGGTAGGATGGAAATAGCCGTACGGGTGTTGGTGTTGCCTAGGTTGTGGCTGGGTAGAGAGCAGGCGCGGTTCGTGATAGCGGTGTACCTAGGGTACCTGCACTATCGCGGGCCGCGTCAAACATATAATTAATAATTTACTATACAAAATGTTATATCAAATTTATAATTTTTTAGGAATTTTATTATTACTTCAAGAACCAACATTTATTGTTCATCTTTTTATTTTATATGAAATTTTGATTGTTGTGAATATTCTAAGTAATCGCTTGCAAGAAAAATCTGCAACTCTTGGTAAAGCGGCCCAAATAATTCATTCTGTAAATCAAAGTTTCAAAAGTTATCGAAATGATGACAAATTTAAGATTTTGTGGAATCAAATAATTGAATTTGCTAAAAATCATCAAGTTCCACTTGAAAATTCTACTCTTAGTAAGAATTGTCATTTTTTAATTCACAAAAGATAAAACATTTTAATACTATAATCAGTAATTTATGATGGTTTTAGGTCTTGAGTCTAAAAGAAAAAGAACTGAAAATACACATTTGTCAAACTTTCATGTAAGCTCTACTACTAGTGCTGTTCAAGATGTTTCTGTTCAAGTGACTACTGAAGTATTTTGGTGAATTAAATATTATGCTGTTCTTGATTCTGTCATTGAATATCTCATTCGTCGTTTTTCAAATGAAAGTTTAGACCTTGCTAATTCTGTTGATAATTTTTTTCTACTTGATTTTAAAGGAAGTAAATTATTTATTGAGCAATATAAAGTAAGGACACTACAACATAAAACAATAATATTATAATCATACCTAACACATACCTTAATTAATAATTTTTTAATACTATTTTTAGGATCTTTTTAAAATTGATACTAAAATTTTGATGGCAGAAATGATTGTTGCAAAAAATTCTTTTATAACTATGTATCCTGATCAACTATTGGGTAATCCAAAACAAATGGCAAGTGTCATTAATGAGACAACTTATCCAAATTTATATAAGTTACTTGGTGTTGCATTTACTATACCAATAAGTAATGCAACATGTGAAAGGTCTTTTTCTGCTATGAGACGAGTTAAAACATGGTTACGTTCAACTATGTTACAAGAGCGGTTTTCAAATTTATCTGTCATACATATTGAGAGAGATATATCAAATACTATTAATAGTGAAGACATTTTAAACACATTTGCTAGATCTAATGCTGGAAAAATACCATTAATATACTAAACTTTTGTTATTATAATTAGTAATTTCAAATTTGTAAAAATATGTATTAATGTATATTAAATAATGTATCTTATGTATTTAACTAATTAAATTAGTTATGAAATGGTTTATTTTTGTTATTCTCATGTTACAGGGGAACAATTTGTATGAATATTAACATTTTAGTATGTGTTAAGATGTATGAGGGCCTCCATTAGTTATTTTTAGTTCATAGTTTTAATGAGGGCTGTAGCCCCCCCCACATTTTGACTCTAGTTGCGCCTATGGTTCTAGGTGAACGCGATTTTGCTGACTGGCGGGCGACGCTATAAAATTCAAAATAGTTTTTATTAATGGAATGTCCTATTTGTATGGTTTACAGGCGGGCTGGCCTAATATTATCGCTCTCGTCGAAACAAATTTATTTACTTATTACTTAATGCGAGCGACTGCTAAATGCCAACTGGCACTATTTTCTCATTTCTGTAGAGTACTGTATACTACATCTGCATGTACGTTGTTCTTCATATCGGTAAATCAGCGGTTCTCAAACTTTTTTGTTCTCGGAGTCCTTTTGTTCATAAAACAAATTATGGAGCCCCGAAAATCAGAAATCTCTATATGAGACAACAATAATTCATAAAAAGTGAATTCAATTGTAAATGATTTGCTTTTGATGAAACCCCATTTTGTATAAAATTCTTGTGCAATTTTTTTAAATAAGTGAAGAAGGAGTGGGTTTATACTGTATGGATTTTTTGCAAACATTCTCATATAGCTTCACACATTTACCCGACGATTGTTACAATAGTGGATTTTCCAATTCGAAAAGAATAAATCAATCGTCTGAAAGTAGTTCTACTCGCCAAATAACTTATCGTAAAAATTAATATTTTAAAATCTTAAGCTTTTTTATTATTATTTTTTTGAGTGTGTACTGTGTAAACTAGTGCTCTCCAAACTACGGCCCACGGGCCGCATTTGCCCGCGAACAAGGTGTAATCACTCCTCCCCCAAAGGACGGTAAATAATCAAAAAATAGGCCATATCCAAAATCATGCTATATTTGTCTATACATTTTAGCTTATAGCTTTTGATATTTAATGTGGTCCCCGAATAAAAAAATTTGTAGACCTGGTGTACACGATAAAGTACGGTAAAAATGCTCCGATTTTTCGATCAGAAAATTTTTCCTTTTATGTATAAGTTTTTAAAATTTGATACAAGGTTACTACTATTTAATATAAATGGTATTACTAAAATTAATATAAATATAATATTATAATATATCCTTGACTGGGAGACCGTGTCCGCTCAGAATCGTTTTTCGTATACAAATAAATTATTTTTAATATAAAAAACTTGAAAACTCTATACCAATATATATATATATTGTATTAACACAAAAAAAAATGGTGGTTGTACGGACCTTTTTAATTAGAAGGAAATTTATATGTTTAGAATTAACACTTGTGGACATATGTTAAAACCTCGCTATATGTATTCCTACCTAAAGACTTTATAATTGGTATTAAGTACCTTTTTCCTTTCGGAAAGATCATGATGTTATATTTGATATATTTTATTTATTTTCTTATGGCTCATATATTAATTTTTTATCTTTCTTACTTCTTTTGATTTTATAGAAAGTTTGTTTTCATTCTCCTTTGTTTAATTATTTTTTGTTATTTTCTCTTTTTATTAAGTGCTTTTAATTCTCTTCTCTTTTTCTTTCTTTAATTCTTTTAATTACTTTCTCTTCTTTTTCTTATTTAATTCTTTCTCTTTTTTTTCTTTATTCGTTATATTCTCAATTACTTTTGATTGAGTGATTTATCTTGCCTCCTATCGGGCTGGTCAATTTATTTTACCTTTGTTACGGACGCTTTAAAGTGTCCGTGTACAAAATTAAAAGAAAAAAAATAACAAGAACTTTGTGCCCGGTGATTAATCTATTTATTGGTTTTTTCACACGAAAATTAGAAGAGAAACGAGTGTAAAATAATATTAACTACAAAATGTTCATGCTACTAAATATAAATGCTCCAATTATTTTACTTCTTACAAATGCTCTGTAACACTGTGAACTATATAGTGACTGACTGGTCTCCTCTACTGTGTGTAGGCCTACCGCCGAGCCGGACGTCGAATCCATTAGTCAGCGATTGCCGTCGGCCAACACACATTCCTGATTGTTAATTTAATATCATACTAACGAAATAATATCCAGGGGTTCATAACACCTTATTCAATTACTATTATTTTGTTATTCTTACCTGGCTGCAGTTCAGTGCCCTTATGTGATCGACCAGGAACTCCGGTGAAATCCTACAGAACGAAACTCTTGACCGACACGAGCGTATATATATATATATATATGTATATGTATATATATGTTTTCGGAATGATTCTAATTAATCTCTGCGTGAGCAAAAGCACTACACACACAGAGATATTATGGGGAAATAAAAAACACTGATATTTGGTTTTTAAATTCAAAAGGGAAAGATATACACAATTATATGACGGGGATATGTAAAGGCGGTGTGCCTGACTCGGTCCAAATACTAGTCACTTCCCAAAGCGCACTTCCTAAAAACGTTTAGTATTTCCTGTTAATTTAAAAATAATTATGTTAATTATCATTCAAATGATATTGAATATTTGTCATTTTATACATTATATCATTATTTTATACTGGTAAAAAATGCTTCGGTAACTTTGTATACAGTTCAAATTTTGATATTTCATTTGTTTCTAACATTCTAATTTTTTTTTACTTTATTTCCTTTGGATATTGTACTATTTCAAATAATATTGAATATTTGTCATTTTATACACAATCATTATTTTATACTGGTGAAAACTGCATCGATAAACTTTGTATGTATTCAAATGTTGATATTTCTTTTATTTCTAACTTTCTCAATTTTTCTTTTACTTAATTTTCTTTGGATACTGCATTATTTCTTTTGTTATTTATATGGGTACTTCTCATTTTATGTAGGTATCGCATTGCACATTTAATAAAATTAAAAATATCTATAAATTGGTATATGTTTCGATGAGCTGAATAAAACATACTGTTGAATTTCGAATGAAATGATTCACAACTGTTCGTGGTTGTGGCAAGTGAATATGAAAATGAGGCCCACATTTCAGGAGGATAAGCTGAACTTTTGGATATATAATTCTCTAAAATATAATCAACAAAGCATTCTACTCGGCCATCTTGGGGTAAAATAGAAATTAAATCGTACTTAAAACAATCGTTTATATCTTTTGGGTTTAAATATGGAAGTCCAAAAATGTTTTAAAATATTTTCTAATTTCTAAGCTTTTATTTTTGTATTCACTACAAAGTCCCATCGATTGAATTTTTCTGAATCATGATTGTCCTAAATGAAATCGACAACCTCTAAGTAATACTGATGGCCAAACTTTTGATACAGCGACATGAATTGCTTTTTCAAAATCGGCAAACACAGTCTTAGGATTAAAACATAATTTAAGTTTTTGACATTCCGAAATTATTAGTTGAAAAGCAGCCTCGTACGTATTCGCATTTTTGTCTAGAAGTAAACAAAATACTAAAGGGATGTAGTTATTATTTTTCATTCCATGGAAAGAAAATAATTGAGTAAACTGTTTTGGGCAGTTTTTGAAAGTACCATAAAATATCAATGTATATCCAGTTCTATTAATTAATCAGGAGTTCAAGAATTACATGTAGATACATTGAAGGGTCTCAAATCTCTCTCTTCCATAGTTTTTCCAAAAAAAATTGTTAGTTTTTATATGTATTACAATTTTTAAATTTGGTAGAAATTCTTGAAAATTTAAAATGGCTTTACTCAATCCCTTGATAATGTCACTGAAAAAAAAAAAAAATATATATATATATTTATCCCTAAGCGTTTAGTTAGAATACGTACTATTTGCCGTAAAACAGATATTCATTTATCAATAAATTAAATCAATTTTCGTTTTTAGTCATTACTCTAAAAATAATGTAAGACACTTGTAATTTTGCTATACATTATACACATTAACAACATGATTCCAAGCGTGACAAGATTTATGAAACAAGTTGTTAAATTTGAGTTGAAAACAGAACCCTGAGAATAACAGTTGATATTACATTGAAACTTTTCTCCGAATCATCTAATTAAAAAAAAAATTCACCATTTCTTTTAAATTAAATACACTATCACCATTAACTTGTCCGAGGACTGAAAGGTCAAAAGACAAATTTCCACCATCACTATCTTATCGATTTTTTTTGTACTTCAATATTTTTGTTTTTAAAATAATGAACAAAATGAATTTTTAATACAATTTAGGATATACGAGTTATATTTAGCATATAACTACCTACAACATTTAGGGTAGGGATATAGCATTAACTGGTTTCAGTATTAACGAGAAAAAGAGGACATTTAGTATGAAGATTATAAAATCTTCTTAGTCAGCACTTTTTAGTATCCCCCCCCCCCCCCAATGAGTTTCATCTTCAGGACGGCCCTGTGCAAAACAACCTCCAATTAGAAAATACAGTAGATACTTATTTGCTAATAAGTTAGTCTGCTACAGTTTTTTTCCTTCTACACAATTTGTTAAAGGATTTCTTATTAAGTTGTTGTAATGCTGCAGATGAACAGGAGTTAAAAACTAACTCCATTGATTTTTAACTCAATAATTCACAAATTTGAATGTATTTATTTTTGCATAATAGTATTATCAACTCAGATTTTTGATTCTAGTTGATATATTAAAATAACTTGGCAAATTAGACCAATCTTAATACTTCTATTTGTATTAAAAAAATAAAAATACAATCTGCATAATTATGTACAGTATCTACCTAGGTAATCAGTCTGAATATAACATTGAAAGTAAAGGTCCCTGTACACCACTTATCTAATTTATATGGTTAAAAAAAGAAATGTTCACCTCATTAAGTTAAGACAATTATTGTAATAAATTAAAAATTAAAAAAATGTATAATTATTAGTACCAAGTCTAATTATTTCATGTTGTTTAAACTAAATTACAAAATTTAAGGTACTAAATTAGTGCATGCTATTTCTAAGGGTTCGTGGTATGTATACATAATATGACCTTTTTTTTAATTTGTATTTTATTCTAATTTTTTGTAACTTTTGTGATTTATATTGTTTATCAAATTTTTAGGTACTTAAAATGAAATTGATTCCCATTCATCAGTATAGGCATTTTAATGTATAATTTACAAAATAATTAATACACATTCAACTTCATTAAAAATTTAGACATATTGTTTGATTTGTAGATATTGGTGTTGAATTAATAGTTTTTTAATATGTTATGAAATTATTTATTAACATCCAAAGTTTAAAAAAATTTTCCAAGGCATCAACAACACAATATAGTATACTAAAAGAAGATACAGTGATCGCTGCTTAATATTCGGCCTCTGGAAAAATAATAATAAAACTAATTGATAATATATTCTAGAACAGTTTGGAATAACATAATTTAATTTTTAAAATACATACATATATAATATATAAATGGAATAAAAGTTGTACAATTTAATTAAATTACTTTTAACTAAAATGGATTTGTAAAATTTAATGTCATATAAGTTAATATAATTTCTGTTGAACTACTTCTGGTATTTAAAAATAAGTGAATTAGGATCAGGCTTTAACTTCCTCCAATTCGCTTTATCAGTATTCTTTTCACAAGTTGCATATTGTGTTTGATCTTTTAGCTGTATGTTTTTGGGCTCATCTTGACTAAATTTGCTTCCAAAATTAGATTCGTTTGGTCTCTTTAAATTAGAAACACATGATTTAAACGATTCTAAAATATTCAAAACTTCTTTCACTTCTGCTGATAATGTTTCATCAATTAGAAGTTTTTCTAGTTTTTCTGACAAAATATCTAACAAATTGATATTTTTACTTTTTCCATACAATAGCATTTTATGGTTCTAAAAACAAAACACATAAATTAATAATTAAAGCAATTTATTAAATCACAAGTTTTTGATTACCTGTAAATTATTCACGCTAGCAACATTTTTAATGCTCAATAACATTTTAATATACTTTAGAGCTCCTATAATATCTCTTTGTGTAATTACTTTGAATGATACAATTTGGCTAAGAATTTTTTGTTGGTGAACAGGGTGAGGAAATTTTTTTAACATGTCCACTAATATTTTTTCAACAGGTACTGTTGAATAGCCATCCATTTGTATCAATGTATTAATGTATTCATAGAAGGCATAAAAACTATTGCCATCACAGGCCTTTTTAAGATGAAAAAGAGCTTTATCATAATCCTAAAATGTCAAAAAAATAAAAATAAAATAACAATATTTACATACTTTTATGAAAAATAGCAGTTACGTATTTTATTACCGGTATATATATATATATATATATATATATATATATATATATATATATATATATATATATATATATAAGTGATGGGTCGAACCCTGATTTTTTTAAATCGAACTTTTTATTTTTGCACTTATTATATATATATATATAAGTTTAAAATAGTTGAAATTGATACTCTTACAATTGATATTCTAACATTGATTGTAATATCAGAGGTACAAGTTAAGTATGAGTAATATGATTTGAAAAAAATTGAATAGTACTAATCAAGTCACCTTTATATTGAACAAATAATATTTTCCTATGATATTATGGACATATCCACAATTACTGGATTTCAATTTGTTGAGAAGTTTTTCTATAGTATTGTTTGCATGGTTACCAGAAATGTTTGATAAACTTCTTAAAGTTGACTTAAATAAAAGTGAATCATTTGTGTCATTCATTGATTTACTGGAAATATTTGTTTATGGTATTATATTATAGTATTTATTGAAAATAACAACTAATAATGATAATGTATTTTCAAAACTTACTTGACTATTTTTATAATAGCATTTGAATACTCATTTCGAGTATTTTCACCTACTCTTAGTTTACTCATCCGACCATAGCTATCCACTAAATGTAATTTGTGATGAACCTTGTTCCCAATTTCAACTGCTCTTATGGACATTTCAAATTCTTCTTTAACACATTGAATATAGTTATAATGCATTGATCGATTCATTGATGTATCATGTAATATTTTTGCAATTAAATAATACCATTCTGCTTCAGCACCATTTAGTGATATAGCTTTTAGTAAATTATCTTTTGATTTGTTTACACAAAGGAAACCAAACTCATAATATAAGAATAATGCTTGAATGCCAAATAGTCCAGCTCTATTGACATTATTCATGTTAATAGGCATAACTAAATTCTCGAACTGAAAAAGAACAATTAAATCAATAACAACAATAATAATATAATGTATTTTAAATGAGCTAATAAAATATTGATAACATAATCTAATAATTTAAATAGTGAAATAATTAAGTGGTTAAGAGAATAATTATGAAGATTTTTCATAAAACTTGATATACAGAGAGTAGGTAATATTACTACTATACAACATACATACTTTTATACCAAATAAACATTACAAGAATAATTTTAATTTAAATACATACCAAATATGATATTAATAGTAAGGACATGTAGGTTCTCGGGTTTTTGGCTTTCGTCATAAGATCGCACGGTCCACATTTTAGCACCAGGCGCTACTCGCTGAGTCCGGACGTGCACGAGTGACGCCGGCGTGCCGGACGATTGGTCGCGGGTCGTCTAAGGGGTATCCGGAAAAAAACGACACGGAAAAAAACGCCACGGAAAAAAACGACAAATAAAAAACGACACGCTAAAAAACGCCACCGGTAAAAAACGCCACGGAAAAAAACGCCACGGGTAAAAAACGACACGGTAAAAAACGACAAATATAAATAATAAAACGAAGAATTATGTATACAATTATTATATTATTATAACGAAAAACATACAAATAAAGATTTAAGTATAAAAGTATTATTATATTTATAATGACACGGTAAAAAACGATAAAACAAATTATAATTATTTAAGTATTTTAGATTTAAGTATTTTTATATTATTATTACGTCAATTATTATTATATTATTTATGACAATTTATGGTCAAAAAATGATTAAAAAAAATACCATAATTATACATATCTAATTGTATACGCAATTGCAGTTAAAAAATTTGATATATCCCTATTATTATTATTATATTCTTCGCATAAATGTTTCAATTTTTCTTGGACCTTCACGTATACTAATTTCTTCTTTTGTTTAAAATTCCCCAAAGAATGTTGTGTTAATTTTGCTTCATCACTTGCCACTTTTAACCTAATTTTCGTGATTAAAACCGATATTGAGGGATGGTTATGACCTACTATTCTACTATAATTGTTCCGGAACACTTCAAGGAAGATCCTTTTGTACACCTCCATGTTATTCGTTTGCGCCCTCGGTGCTTCAAAATATAACTATGTCCATCCCAACATATTTTATAACCTCCCTTATTTGATACAATTATCTCCATATTAAAATGAGAAAATAGTGAATAAATTGAATTCTAAACTGAAAATTGTTACCTACTGTAATAGTTAACAGGCTATGCCATGCGTTGTGCAATACTACTAATACCTATCAATTTGGACCATTTCGTGGTTATATCAACTTAAAGTTAGTCTTTTGTGTACCTATTATCGATTTTCTTTTATACTACAATCTATTTGTATGTTTTTCGATTACGGGTTATAAAATTCAAGTTTTATCCAATTTATTATTATTTATATTATACAATATATTTGATTTCGAACATTATCAAATTGTTCGTTATAATAATAATAATCGTTTTAATAATATAATAATTGTATACATAATTCATCGTTTTATTATTTATATTTGTAGTTTTTTACCGTGTCGGTTTTTACCCGTGTCGTTTTTTTCCGTGGCGTTTTATACCCGTGTCCTTTTTTCCGTGGCGTTTTTTTCCTAGATTCCGTCTAAGGACCACCAGCACCAGCGGCCAAAGCCGTATCTTTTCCGAGGGCAGAGAGGCCAAGGCCTCTTTGGGACCGCGCCTCCAATTAGGTGCAGTTCTTTAGGGTCCACTAACACTTGTCCCAACAACCACCACGTTTCAGCCGAAGTAGGCACCTTAACCTTGAGGGGCACCGCTTCCCGAACGGGCGTGCAGTGGGGCTCCCCTTTCCCGTGATACCGACTGTGTTTTAACTTTTAAGTTGACGTCGGTGGGTCAACTCGGGGCAAACCCCTCCCACTATTTTGGTTTCCCAGGCCGACTAGTGATGGGCCTTTAATAGTAAGGACAGTTAGAGGTATATTTATGCACAAAGTTTAGATACTTGTAAATTAAACAAATATTGAACTCTTACGTCCCTTAGTAATCTTAATCCCTATTTGATACTAAATAAGTCGTATAATTTTTTAAATAGTTGACAAGGTAAATGTTGTCTCCTAATTTAGATTTTCACAAGTAGATTTCAGTATGACATACCTGGGTTTCAAGTGAACATAAGTTTAAGACTTGATCTTTCATAGATAATATCACGTGATCCAAAGCAATTTTTATGGATTTTAAAAATGAATCACTATTTTTAATAGATTTCAGCAGATTTTCTGTATCGTAAATAATTTCCAATGCCTTTTCAGGTATTCCATTGGATATAATATACTCGTAACAAATAACTAAGTTGTGACCAAATCTAATTAAAAATCATCAAATTAGGAGAAATTATAGGTATTATCATTGATTATAGTCTATTCTATAATCAATTGTAGTATCAATAAATAAGAACAACAGCCAAATTTGAAAATGTGTTCAAATTTGAACAATAATTTCACTTTTTTTTTTTATGTAGTTAATGATTAAATGCAAAAAGCCAGCAAGGTAATGGAGGTGGACAGAAAGCACTTTGGATGAGCCATTTTTATAATTGGATTATTTGAACATAATAATATTGTACCTACATTATTTTAAATTTGACACCAATAATTAATAAATCATTGTTCACGATAATCGATTCTGAAAGAAACTTAGCAGATAATTGTATTATTTTGCTATGGTTAAAAATTTTGTTTATGGATATTTGAGTTAAGAATAACAGTAAAATAATCTGTATTGATTTAATTATATTAGTGAAAATGATCTATAGTGGGCTATATTTAGACTTTTAATTACAAACAAAAAAAAAATTGTTTAATCAGATCATTGCAGGAATGTAATTAATACTAGGATTGTTTTATTAAAAGAAGTGTGTACACAGACATCAGGTATTAAATCCAAAAATTACAAATACTATGAAATAAAATCAGAAAGAAGTGTAATACTTTACATAACTAGTCGTGTAAGCGGTAATTCTAATTTTTAAAGCACATGAAAAACATAATTTATCAAGTCAATAATTTTGTAATTTGGAACAAAAAAAATATATATATATATAATAATATGTTCGAGTCTTTAGGCGACAAAAAAATGTTTTACTGGATAAACATATTTTTTTGTAAGATTTGTATCGAAAAAAAATTGCTATTTCAAGAGAAAAAAAATCATTTTTGATATTTTATTAGAACTCATAGTAAAACTAGAACACACGGATAAGATAGTATTAACTTTATAGACTTAATATTTAGCATATTTAACATAAAAACTTTTAAAAACAAGAAATTTCCAAAATTTAATATTTAGCTTAAAAATAGTCAATTTTGTGAGAATTTTCGGTATTTCGGTATCAGTATATTAGAATTGTTGATTATGGGTAATCATTTCAAAATTCAAGATTATAGATAATCTAGGTTTTATTATTTATACACAATTTTTCAGAACCTACATTTTTCTTAACGTTAAGAACTCGAAGAAAAAATTCTGAGTAGGAATAGATTAAAATAACTTTTTGAAGTCTGATTAAAAGAAGCTTAAAGCATAATTTTTGTTCGAACACTATAAACTCAAGTGTTCCAATTATATTTTTCGCTATGTTCGTGATCTAAAAATGGTAAAAATGATATAAGGATAACGGGAAGAATGTGAAAATGACGGCAACTGTAAGGTGCCAATAAGAAGCAATAACTAAATCGAAATACGCCGCAGCGCGCCTTAAAAATTTCTCTCGTTTAAAAATCCACTCACATTCTCCATTTTATATATTCCGGCTGCTCGTGGACGCCATATTGGTCCAGAGTGACACTCTTCCGGTAAACGTTATCGAACAATGGGTCGATTGTTAACTGATCGATGGGTAATTTTTGCTTCTTGTGCCAAGTTATCGGATTCTCGAAGTCTCCTCCGGAATAGTTGTCCACCGCTGCGATCTGGAGGTCCGTCATTCCGACGAGACTCAGGTGGTCAGACATATTTTGCTTAAAGTTGCGGTTATTGTTTCGACCGTCCAAAAGTAGGACAACGTAGAGCGACTAAGCACGTATAGTGATTCAAATGCTGAAACGTGTCGAAGAGAACTGAGGTGTGAAAGGTGGAACGCAACAGACAGTCGAGTGTGGGAAATACTAAGATTTCACGCCATGAAAACGCGTCGAACATTAATTCGCTTTTAACTACTATTCACGTAATTAAACGCAATGTATTGCATGCGCGACGAGGGACTCTAACATCACGACACAGTATGCACTAATAGCTGGACAGTAATCGAGAATTTTAAGTAAATTATCTATTGTTCAGTTTACAACATTGTTGTGGAATCCATTCTTAGAACATCGGACCCGACAACAACTTTTAACTATGTAGAGGATAATTATGAGCTGGGGTGTATTTGGAATTATTGTTTTTCACAGAAGTGGGATAGCTTGGATCGATGAGTCATTTTATTTATTGCCTGCTGCCAACGAACACCTTATATTTACAAACGTTCACGACAATAATTAATAACACTTAAAAACTATTAATATTTGGCTATTATTTTAATGATAAGGTCATTATTAAAATATGTAATGAAATTAAAAAAATATTTTAGCAGGAAAAATTTAGGAAATTGTAATTTTTTTGACTTAACAATTTTTCGCAAAAACATTGTATCACAAATACCTACTAGTAGCTCAATGAATAATGCAAGTGCCAAGTTCAACTAATCTTAATCCAAAAGTTATGACTAAATAACTAAAACTGATTTAGTAAAAATGTCATTTACAGCAAATTTCCCCGTTTTACTAATATTTCGCCACACCTTGAAAACTTATCGAGGGAATTGAAAAATGACCTCTTTCGAATACCATCTAGATCAAATTTACTATCTATGGAGTAGCTGGATGAAACTTTTGGAAAATTATTACTACCCAAGTGTTGACAGGAAAAAAAATAAAAATCATTGTAAAACCATAGGATCCTCTACTTGACTCAGAATATATATATATGTACAAATTATAAGCTACATTATATCTTTATATGTTTAAAGTTTAACAGAAAATTTTTTAATATCTTAGTCTTTTATTTTTGCTTTTAATAAAGAATTTTTTTCAAAATGTCATTACCTCTAAGTGACTAAGTATAAATCGACTTTACTATTACCCATAATAAAAAAAAAAAAAAGTTGAATTTGAGTAATATTCTTATTATAATAGTAATGATTCTATTAATATTTTAAATTCTCAAGACTTAAATAATATGAAAAATTAACAATTAAAATAATAAGTAAGTACTCCTGTAAAATAATAGACATATATTCAATGATTAAAAAATATGTAAATTTTTTTTCTAATTAAAAAAATACATAATTTAAAATCAAAATATTTATACCTTATATAATTTTGATACAACAATAGAACACACATGATATATTTACATATTAGGAGCTTTGGACATGGTGAGTTTTAAATTTGAATTCACATACAGCAAAAATAGTGACAGTTTAATTGTTTTTGAAATGTATATGGCAAAGTGTTGAATATAGACATTCTATAGAATTTCTTGAACTATTTGGCAATGTCTTAAATCTGAATGTTTTTTTATATTATGGCTAGGCAATCTATACATTTTCTAGGATTTCTATAGAACGCCAATGTGATGTTAGGTAATGTATTAAATCAAAATAATCACACAATGTTTTCTTTTTACCATCTTTAAGCAGCAGTAATTCATTTAATATTTGTTGATATTTTTCATTAAAATAAATTAACAGTATTTTTCGACTATTTTTTAGTTCAATATAAAAAAGTTCAGACATTTTTATGTATCATAACACAATAAACACTTTTACAGTTTTACAAGAGTGAAAAGAAATAATATTTTTAAAGACGACCATTGAATTTTTCCGTATACGCGAACAAGATAATAATATGAATATATCGTTGTCGTTATGCAAAAACTGACCAAGTGTATTTTTATAGTTTTAGGTTATGCCAATTTTACTTTTAGATATGCTAAGAAAAATTCAATTTTTATCAGTTTTTTTCAAAATTGGTATCATTAAACTGTAGTAATGTGTTCAATCATTTTTTTTCAATTTATTTTGTTTTAAGCTTAAATTAAAAATATTCAACATTTAATATGGGTGAAAAATAACTAAGAGGCATTTTAAGCACTTAGCCATTTTTTTCATATTATACTTTTTTCCATTTATATCTTAATTTGAATAATAATGTAATATAAAATGTACAATGTTCATCAGCAGGTTATTATTATTAACAGTAGTATAAACATACAGTATTGGAACTTGGAAGGTAACATGTGTTATTACCTAAAACTGTTGTTTTAGACACCCATTCCCATTAACTTGTCAGTGGAGCGAAGAATACCCAATGGAGTGAAGTATGTACTTTTTTTAGTTGCTAAATGTGTTAAGCAAGGATAAATAGGAATGACACTGTACACATCACATACAACTTGATGTAACAAATTTAACTTTTGGCTATTATTTGTTTTTGTTTTCAGTTTTTACTTGTGAGTTGTGATCAAAATGAAATGTAACTATAAAAATCTAAAAATTCTTGGATCCAAGAAAATGAATTTATGAACTAGAACAAATTTCTATTTTGAATTTTTTTATTTACTACACTGATTAATGATTAAATATAAACATATAAATACTTTCCTTCAACAACAAACAAAATCTTTGACATTTTATACAAAATTGATAACTTTTAAATAGAAAGAATTATAAATAAATAGATATTTATAGATGAAAAAATGGTTCTTAATTATTTTAATTTTTTAAGAGTTTCATCTACAGTAGGTGTATAAAATATATACATTGTTTTAAATAAAAATTATAAAAACAAAAATAAATAGATTTTGTAAAAAAAAAAATTGTTTGTTGTTCAACTAAATAAAAATTGTTTTTCTTAAATATTATAAAAAAAGATTTAACATCACAAATACTGATAATCATATTACACGAAAGAGTAGTCAACAACATATTATAAACAGTAATCAAGTGTACAGTATTAATCATAAAATGACAATAAATTTATGTTATTGTATTAAATGGCGACTTAAATTCTAAAGTATTGTTGCTAATTCGCTTCTGGTAATAGCCCGAAAAAATATCAGAACGTGAATCAGAAGCAACCTTTAGTGCCCTCCAATTTCCTTCATCTTTATTTTTCATAGAACATAATATGTTCTGTTTATTATTATTTGACCACTTTGCAATTAAGTTTTTACCAATTGGTATATTTACAGAGTTAGAGTCTTTTTTTTTAACATTAGGTACTTCATATTTCATTAAAATTGATGCAGCATATAATTTGTAGGACTTCAATATTTGCAAAACTTCTGTAATTATATTTTTATAATCTATTGGTAATGCTTGATCTTTTGAGGCAGCAATAAGTTTTTCGGACAAAACATCTAATACATTTTTATTTCCCTTCAGTGATCTACCAAATTTCATTTTATGATTCTAAAATATTTAAAAAGTAACTATATAAATTTAAATGTTTTAATCAAGTATTTCATAATTTTACTAACCTGTAAGCTATATATGCAAGTAATATTTTTTAAACTCAATAAAATAGGGATGTATTTTAAAGCTCCGATAAGATCATCTTTAGTAACTAACAGGTATGAAATAATTTGACTCAGAATTTTTTCTTGATGTATTGGATGAGGAAATGTCTTTAACATTCCAACCAAGATTTGTTCAACGGGTGCAGCTGAAGGATTCATTTTGTATAATGTATAAATATAGTCAAAAGAACCACCAAAACTTTTGGCATCATATGATTGTTTGAGATGAAAGAGAGCTTTACCGTAATTCTAAAAAATAAAGATAAAAGATGAATACATTTTCATGAACTCATGATTAACAAAAAACAAATATTAATTTATGAGTGTAGTTATTTTCCTAATCAAAAGCAAATAAAAATAATAATAATAATAATAATAATAATTTATAAGTTTAGAAAACAAGAAAATATTTATAAGCTAACTATTAAAAATGTCATACATGATACTTAATTATATGAATTACCTTTTTGTTAAATAAATAATAATATCCAATAATTCCATGAATATAACCATTATCACTTTTTTCCAATTTAGTAACTAGTTTTTCTAAAATCTCCAAAGAATTGACATTTTTAGAAGGTGTAACTTTTGATAAACTTAATAAACTATACTTCAATAATACCAAATCATTTGTAGTATCCATAGCTTCACTAAAATTTGTTTTATAGTTATAGAACAAAATATATCACTGAAAATAAGTATTTTAGTCATAAAAATAAAAATTTTTAATTTACTTCAGAATTTTTAATCCAGCGTCTAAGTGTTCGTTTTTAGTACTTTCATCTAAGTTATTGTTTTTACACATCCTTAAATATATACTGGATAAGTGTAATTTATGATGAATCTTATTACCAATTTCAACAGCAGTTTTGGAGACTTGGAATTCTTCCTCGCAAGATACCCAATTACCTGTAGTCTTTGCCAGATTACGTAATATTCTTGCCAATAAAAAATACCATTCAGGTTCGGCTTCATTATAAGTTATGGCTTTGAGTGTACTATCTATTGATATCTGTGTATAATGAGTATCATACTCATAAAAGAATAATGCTCGGATACCAAATAATCCAGCCTTGTTTACGTTGTTCATGTCATTTGGCATGACAAAAAGCTTCATATTTCAACAAAAAATTATCTATAGTTACATTAATTTGTAGAAAGACTAATGAATCAAACTAAAGTGGAATTGAGATACATGGCAAAAATAAATAAAGGATAGGTTTTGAATAAATCAATATCAAAAAAAGTTTAAATTAAATTATTTTAATTCCTAAATGTAAAAATATTGTCTATGCAGTTTTGACCTCCATAGATTTTTGTTTATGGAATACCTATACTTTTATACATACCTGAGTCTCAGAATCAGCTTTAAGGCAACAAAGTTTTGATACATGGGCCTTCATTGAAAACAACACATGGTCAATAGCTATCCTAATTGAATTTAAAAATGAATCATTGCTTTCTATAGATTCCAATAATTGTTCAATATCACTAATAATATTCAATGCTTGATCAAATTTTCTTTTGTTGATATATTCATAACATATAACAATATTATATCCAAATCTAAACAGAAAAATCAAGTAAAATACTTTTCTGGTGTATAAGGTATAACACATGAGCAGTAGTGTGCTCAACACACACACACACACACACACACACACACACACACACACACACACACACACACACACACACACACACACACACACACCCGTGCACATTCTCGCGTATATATAAATATTTATAGATACACAAATATAGTGTTTGTACATAGACGCTTAGCAAATATAAAAATTTTGCCATTTCATGTGTTAATTTATTTCCTAATAATTATGTAGTATGTACAAAATACCAATACAAAATGGGTACAATCAAGCGAGTCTTTGTATTTTTAAGTAGTCCAAAAGCACAATACATAGTTTGTGAAATAAAATTGGTATATGAGTCAAGAACAAAAATAAAAAGTAGACGAAAAACATGAATTTATAGAAATGTTCATGTGTTTAATCAATAATTTCTAAATGTACATATGTATTTGGAAAAAATGAAGTCAGATAGATAAAATATTATTTAATCATCTAGGTATAAATTGGTTTTAGTCTTATGGACAACTACTCTGAAAAAATTCTAGTTATCCTATTGATAGTCATGTTCCAAATGTAAGCAGAACTGTGTTTACGTGCAGGCAATAAAGGCACATGCCTACAGCAGAACATTTTAATGGGCAACAATTTTTTACTTATGTTTATAATCTGTTCATCATACATAATAAATAATAATGTAATAAAGATCGAAACTAATATCCTATTCAACCGATTTTTTGTAATTGAGGCACTGAGCGCAAACGTGGGCTATCCCACAAAAACAAAAGTGAGAGTAAATTAGTTTTGAAGATTTTAGAAAAACTTAGTATGTGATTGAAATGTGAATAATTTTAATTTTAATTTTTTTTGTAGGACATTGTTAAAATAAATTGTAAATAATTCTAAATGCATTTTTTGAAATAAAAAAAATCTGAAATTCCTTAAGTTGATGTTGAAATTACAATGTATTACTTTTACATTTATCATGTAAGTATTTCATCTTTATAAAATGTTTTTTAGGTCAAATTTATAAAAAGAATCAACCATGTTTTTACACACTTTTACATTATTTTCTAAATAAAAATATATTTACAGTAAAATTAATCCTGGTATAACTCAATATATTATTTTATAATATATTTTTATGACACTTGTTATTTAATTAGTATAAGAAAAAATTATCATATTAATATACTTCCAAGATTTATTAATTACTGTTTAAAATCGCATAGTTTTTATTATATCTTTAAAATATATTAAAAAACAAAACATTTTAATAAAAATGTAAAATAAGAATATTAATATGGTTTAAATTCAGACTTATGAATTACTTTTTAAAATAACTGTAAATAAGCCAGTATAGTGCCTCAATTATATTTGAAATCATAATACATGTTCAGACCTTATGATAAATTTGAAATTCTACTTAAAATTATTTCATTAAGTTTTTCAAAAATAATCGATTTCACCAACAAATATAATATGCTTGTCATTCCGATAATATTCCTATAGTTAAGCGTTGTGATTTTTTATAAGAATGTTTACAAAGTTATTTACTTATACAGTTCTATTTGAAAAACAAGAATTTTTGGAACCAACAAAGAGTAAAGTAAATTCCAGCTATATATTCCAGTATTTATATTATTTTTTAAGTATTTACAAAAATAGTTAAATAGACAATAGTCATAACACTCATAACATTATGAAATATTTTACAATTTCTTCATGGCAGTTAAAATAATATTGTTGTCAATAAACTCATAACAGTAATTTTTATGCCATGAATGAGTGACAATTTTTCAAAGAGCTTATCCAAAGCAAAATTATTTACTATTAGGAACATACTCTTGTGAGAGCGAAAGAAATGTTAAATGAGCTTATTTATGAAGATTTTATTGATTTATTTACAAAAACAAAATTATGACACAGTAACAACTATATAGGTACCTTGATAGGTACATAGGCCATTATTTATTAACCTTTTAACTAATTTAACTTCACATTTCACAATACATTTGAGAAAGGTTGAGAACAAAATTCTATCTCTTGATATGCAAAATGCTCTTATATATGTTACGGGCAAAGTGGAAAATTCGGGCAATGTATACAATGCCCGGGCATTGTACACATTGTCCGATGCATATTGGGCAATGTGAATTGTAAAGTATTTATACATTCAAGCAGTACATGTGAAAATAAATAGGTAGTATAATAGTATAATAAATAGTATAGTTAATAATATAAAATAAAAATATTTGAAATGAATTAGTATAAATAAAAATAATAATAATATAAAAATTAATTAATTATGTATAATAGTTAGTGTTTAATCAGAGAACAGACGTAGCATTTAATGATTATTAATTATGTAATTATTAGAATAAATGTACTTCACAATTTTTTAAATGTATAATTTGTATAAATACTTTACAATTCACATTGCCCAATATGCATCGGACAATGTGTACAATGCCCGGGCATTGTATACATTGCCCGAATTTTCCACTTTGCCCGTAACATATATACCACATGAATTCTATTTTAAATTTGTCAAGAGGGCAATAAGAAAATGCTCAAAACCGGGACCTCAGTTCTAAATCGAGTTATGAGTTATGAGACCTGAGAAGTAGTAATAAGTTATAATGACTAATAACTATACAATAACTATATAGTTACATATAGATATTAATAGGCACTCACAGTTTCCATTTAATGTATTCAGGTTGGTTGCAGCCGTATTGCGCTAAAGTAACATACTTCATTTCCACGTTGTCAAATAGCACGTCTTTGGTCAACCGGCAGTTGTCTTTCTTGTACTTCCTGTACCAAGCAACCGGGTTTTCGTACTCACTGCCCGCGAAGTCGTTCACGGTATTTTCACTGGATTTGCCGGAGGCGTAATCTTTTGGTTGCGGTGACAATGCCATTTCGACGGCGGCAGAGGCGCAAAATCTCTCGAAATCGATGCGGAAGGACTGCTTGTCGGACGTCATCGTGCTGGTAGTCATGACTCTACGCAAATTTGTATATAATTCGGCCACAATCTGACCTCGTGGTTATGGGCTACAGTATATCTAAGCACGGGTCGTCTCAAGAAAATTAAAGGTCAATGTCGGGGAAAAACGAGTGAACAACCCAATCAACCAAGAGCAAATAGATACATTATGCAATATGCATGGCGCAGTGCGCACTTATTATTGGAGAATCGACGGTTAAAATTGATAACAAAATAATGGATTTTTCGGAAATTACTATTTTTAGATGACAACCACGATAAAATTTGATTATGATTTATGATGGTAATTATTAATTTATTTATCCTGTGGTGATAATATCATATTATGAAAAATATTATATACTATTATGTATATTTAATCAATGGTAGTAAGTACACGACCTAGGGATGGGAAAAATGAATCATTTAAATGAATCGAATCATTTGATTCGACTCACTAAAATGATTCGTTCACTGATTCATTTGATTCACATGATTTATGATTCGATCGGCAATCTGATTTTTTAAAACTCATTATGTGAAAAATGCAATAATGTCTGTTTGTTATAAATTAACATAAAGTTATACACCTAATATAAGGGTGTTTCTGAAATGAATAAGCAGACTAGTATAAACATGTTCATTGTGACGGCCTGATGAAGAATTTTTTTTAAATTTTTTTCTATCTTCAAAATCTCGTTTTATTCAATGTAATCCTTGAATGTTATCTTAAACGTAAAAATAAACATTCGAGTGCTTTTTTATGCAAAATTCTCTTATGAATTGAGGTATAACATCGTTTTTGCGATTTTCGAGCGTTTTTCACGCTCGAGTCGCCGACCAAAAAAAAAACTCGTGTGACCTATCAATTTGTATGTGAATTCTGCAATATAAACGGTGGTGACATTTATTTATCGTAATTTAAAATACGTGATTAATAAATACGGTGTTTCACATTGCCTACCAATACAAATTATTAAATAATAACATAACTAGTGTTCACATTATTTTTAAATGATCAGATTTATTGTTATAAATTGAAATTATGTCTTTTAGATGTTTAATAAAATATGGTAACATATTTTATCCGTGACATTTTAAGTTGAAGATAAAAGAAACTAATTGTGTATTTAATAATGAAATTCTAGTTTTTGGATATTATAACCTAATAACGAGTAACTTAATTATTATGACTCGATAAGATAAATCTTTGATTTTGTACTTATTATTGGTGTAATATTACCTATTTTTATCGTTATTTACTAAATACGCAATCGACTGTATCTCATGCAATCATACATCAACAACATTAGTTAAGATTAAAGCTCAGTCCAATACTTACCATTCAATAACATTTATCAATTGGTTTCTAAATGTGACATTTATTTGTTGTCATTTAATATACGTGATTAACTTACACGTGTAAAATATTCGTTATCTAATATTATTTATTTTAAAAATTAATTTTTGTCTACAAAAGTTGTTCAACATGACCCCCATTAACTTCGACACACATTTCTAAACGACGATTTAATGAATTTAAAGTATTTTCCAATAAATTTGGTGTTTGACGAATGATATTAACTACACTGTTAATTCTATCTAAAAGTTCTTCTCTATTATTTACTTCTTTTGCATAAACTTGTTCTTTCATATAACCCCATAAGAAAAAGTCACACGGGTTGAAATCAGGACTGCGAGGTGGCCATATTATGTCTGGACGAAATTGTGCATTATTTCCTGCTCCTCTACCAATAAGTTTTTTTTTTTTTTTATTGATCTATTTTTTTCAACCCGGCATCATAGGACCAATAAGTTTGTCGGGAAAAAGATAGTGTAATTGTTGTCTGACTGCATTTGTATGATGAGAGGGTGCATCATCTAAAATAAACCACATTGTTTCTTGTTCTTCTAACGGTACGTTCTCTAGTAGTACCGGTAGATTAAACATAATAAAATCCAAAAATCCTTGACCGTTTAATCCAGCCGGTAACTCGTGTGGGCCTAATAAAGTATTACCAATTAATCCACACCAAATGTTTATACTAAATTTGTACTGAGAACCCGTTATACGAATAGCATGCGGATTTTCTTCAGACCACACATGTGAGTTGTGTTGGTTAAAAATCCCATCCTTCGTGAATGCAGCTTCATCAGTAAATAAAATATTTTTTAAAAAATTTTGGATTAATTGTAATTCTATTAATAATGGTCTGCGAAAAAATCAACCTTGCAGGATAGTCGCGTGGTAATGATTCTTGAACTCGTTGCCGATGATAAGGATACATCTTGTTTTCTTTTAATATTCTCCATACTACTGATGGAGAAATTCCAGTTCTTGATGATATGCGTTGGACACTGAGTTCCGGATCTTCTTGAACTAAATCGAGTACCTACCAATTCTTCGTTCACCACATTACGGACAAATCTCGGACGCCCACGATTATTATTGTCAGGTCTTAAGTTGCCTGAAAAATACAACATTTTAAATTTGTAAGTGCAGATATACTTATTTCAAATGATAAATTTACTTCAAAGTTTTACCATTTTCTCTCAGACGACGATAAGTTGCCAAAAAAGTATTTGCTTGAGGTACTCTACGCTGAGGAAATCTTTCTGCCCACAGTCTAGCTGCAAGATTTCCATTTCCATCAGCTAAACCTAGTACAATTAGTCAAAAATAAATATTGCATTTATTAAATATCATTTAAAAATTATGTTTGTATGTTTCGTAAAAATAAAAACAGTTTTTAATGCAACAAATGTGAGACACAAGTTAAATAAATGAATAAATTAATTAGTACTTACCCAAAATGAAAACCATATCTGCATATTCAATGTTAGAATACTCCATTATTCAAAATGTAAAAATAAAAATGTTTAAAATTTAGAAGCAAATTGATAACTGTTGTTCAATGGTAAGTATTGGACTGAGCTTTAATCTTAACTAATGTTGTTGATGTATGATTGCATGAGATACAGTCGATTGCGTATTTAATAAATAACGATAAAAATAGGTAATATTACACCAATAATAAGTACAAAATCAAAGATTTATCTTATCGAGTCATAATAATTAAGTTACTCGTTATTAGGTTATAATATCCAAAAACTAGAATTTCATTATTAAATACACAATTAGTTTCTTTTATCTTCAATTTAAAATGTCACGGATAAAATATGTTACCATATTTTATTAAACATCTAAAAGACATAATTTCAATTTATAACAATAAATCTGATCATTTAAAAATAATGTGAACACTAGTTATGTTATTATTTCATAATTTGTATTGGTAGGCAATATGAAACTCCATATTTATTAATCACGTATTTTAAATTACGATAAATAAATGTCACCACCGTTTATATTGCAGAATTATCATACAAATTGATAGGTCACATGATTTTTTTTTTGGTCGGCGACTCGAGCGTGAAAAACGCTCGAAAATCGCAAAAACGATGTTACACCTCAATTCATAAGAGAATTTTGCATAAAAAAGCACTCGAATGTTTATTTTTACGTTTAAGATAACATTCAAGGATTACATTGAATAAAACGAGATTTTGAAGATAGAAAAAAATTTAAAAAAAATTCTTCATCAGGCCGTCACAATGAACATGTTTATACTAGTCTGCTTATTCATTTCAGAAACACCCTGTATATTTAGAGTTACAAATATTCATTTTTAATAAAGGGCGAGGTGTAGAGATTGGTGACGACTTATATGAATGAATGGTTATTATAAATTTGAAATCAATGTATATTTTTATAATAAGCCAATGTGAATCATATTTATAACACTATGTATAAAAACAAACCTATATACAAGTATAAAATATAACAGTTATAGTAATAGCATTGATTATAGAATATTCTATAATCAATGGTAATAGCAGTGCCGGATTTCATGGGCGCCGGGTTTCCCGAATTTCACGGGGTGCCTAAAATCCTTAGATATTAATAAATGTCAATTTAAATAAATAATAATTTTTTTCAGCATAAATTGTTACCTTATTTAATCCGACCATTTTCAAATATTAAAACTTTTAAACACATATTAATTATTATACATAAAATTATTTTCATTTCATATACGTATGTTAGGAACGAGTTATCAAAACATCCAAAATATATTGTTGCCATAAATATTATACGAGTACAACGAAAAAATTATAAACGTATTAAATTACATATTGCTCTATATTTTTATTTCATAGGGTGCAGAGCACCCCATAGAATGATTCATGGGGTGCTTGAGCACCACAGCACCCCAATAGTCGGTGCCCATGCCGGATTTAGCACAAGTGCCGCCATAGGTACCGTTAAAATTTGCCGCTTCTCCACTCTATAGCCCTATCTTTTCCTATCATAAAAAAGCAAATTTGAATTATTGTAATGTTATGGTAATATTTCATCTATAGACTAAAATAATAAGAAATAATATGAATATAATATTATGATGTTATAATTTATAAAGTTACCAACATAGATAAGATTATAGATTATAGTTGTTTTTGTTCGGTGTTGGACAAATTCTATTTTTATAATGCAGTGCTACAGCGTGGCAACAATGCGTGAATGTGCATAACATATTCACATAATATATTATATCCCAACAAAAACACTACGCCAAACTCCGTGTAAAAAAACGCTCAGTATAAAAAAAACCACCTCAAAAAGTTGTGATATCATTTTATAGCTATGTATTTAAACTATATAGGAATAGATATATTATTATAATTTATGTTAAAATTCACTGCTTATAAATTGAACTTACTGGTGACTTTAAAATTATAACACTTAATTAGTAATTTATAACAATTAATTTATATAATACTTAATTAGTGGAACTCATTTTCAAAGATAACATGTAGGTATACTCAATACGAAATGAATTCTCATGAGTTTTAAATAATGTCACCAGCTAAGTTCAATTTATAAGCAGTGAATTTTAACATAAATTATAATAATATATCTATTCCTATATAGTTTAAATACATAGCTATAAAATGATATCACAACTTTTTGAGGTGGTTTTTTTTATACTGAGCGTTTTTTTACACGGAGTTTGGCGTAGTGTTTTTGTTGGGATATCACAAATTTTTTTTATGTTATTATTATTATTATTGTTGTTGTTGTTGTTGTTGTAAGAATTATTATTAAATATAATAATATCAGGTTATAATACAGTGGCCTACGGAAGTCAATAAGACGTATAACGCTGGACGTGCATAACAGACAGCGGTTGACGCGAGAAAGAACAATAATCAATATTGAATATACAATACATAGTACATAATATTATTATGATATTATCGCGTTATAATCGCACCGCGAGCCGTTACGTATTAACTGGAAACACCGCCGCTGCAAGCGCTGTAGCGCGTTCGCAGCGCGTCGCGCAGCCGAGTGAAAATGACAAAGCACGCGCGTGTGTGTATCTCCTCAGTGGGCGGGGAACTTCATGCGGGCCGCAGGGAATATTATCGAATAACATTTTCTTTTTTACCATAAAAATTCATAATATATTTGGCTATAACTCCATTTATAATGTTCAAATCGGATTAAAAAGTGCAGCATTCCCTTCTACGGAACATTTCCAATAAGATTGGTGCATTGTCAAACTAAATTATTCTACAAGAAATTAGATATGCATTGTCAACTATTTTTTTTTCGTGATTTCCGATGCTTCCTGTAATTATGCCCGGCAGTTGTCGCGCGTTGTGATTGCCGATGCGTTCATTTTAAGGCGTTTTTTTTTATACTTAGCGCGACCCTGCCGGGTCGCATATTAACATTCTGCACATCAAATAAAACCCATAGAGAAATACGGCATTCTCATTGGTCTGAAATATTTAGCGCCGAATTCAAATTTAAATTATGATTTATCACTATATATAGTTTATACTACTATATATTATTTACTATTTAATAAATTATACTCGATATATTATATTTGATTATTTATTTAAAAAATACTAAATATATTGAATATATATTGAACTAGGAAAACAATACATAAATGTAATAATATATATTTTTTTTTAATATACATATTAACTTTATATTATTTTGAATGATGTATACATTAATGATGTAATGATTGTATACATTTCAAATTCAAATTATGATATATTGTATTGATATATTATAGTAGAATATATTAAGTAAATTAACTTATAAGTTCAATAAACTTTTACTAGTGTAGTATTGCATTAATTGATAATAAGCAATAATAATAATATGTTCATATTTAAATAATAATATAAAAATATTTATACATAATATACTTTTATTAATGTGATTTTGCATTAGTAACACAATTTCTAATGTTAATATATTTACATTAATTAATTTTATTAACATAATAACAAACAAAGTTAGTTAGAAATGAATAGATAATTTTTATTATAAACTTATTATTTCTATTTTTAGTCACACAAACTCTAATATGATAAGATACTTTTTGTTGTACTATCTTCAATTTTCTGTAAATGCTTATGAGTAGTCCACAAGTTGTCCAATATTCTTTTATTCTTGAAGTTTTTGGAGATTTTGTGAAAATGAATCTTAAACTAAATTCTAGTCATCTACCTACTTCTTTTAATAATGTTATTATTGAAACAAATGACGAAGTAACCAAGGTACGTTCAAATTTAGTAGATTTATGCAGTATAGGCAAGTGGATGGAAGAATTTTCAATTCTTACAGCCACTAAGTGGAATGTTCGTTCGTCAGTTCCAAAGGGAAAATACATTCAATGCAAGTTAGTGAATGTTATAATATTTTTTTTTTATAGTTTTGTATTTAATTGAACTTTGTTAATCTTTAAATATGTAGAAAACATTTTGTGTGTCATCACAGTTCATATCATAAGGTTGAAAAAGAAAGTAACAAAAGAGGACTGTCTAAAAACACAAGTTGCAAAGCTCAAGTCAAATTTGTGATTAAAGTAGATACTGTATCTACAAGAAAAACTGATCCATTTGTGAAAGTAAAATATGTGTATTCTGATTTTTTGTGACAATTATATAAATCTAAATTAACCATGAGCTGTTTTAATACAGGTCTGTAATAAATGCAGACATATTAAGTACTAAATTATGGTTCTATTTTTATATATAATTATTTATACTTGCAACTGTAGCTTTATAATTTTTTTGAGATTCTTTTTTAGTAGGTATTCTTTTTTTTGGCCTATTTTTTTATATTTTTATATACAAAAATGTGTATTATTTCATATTTCACCATATTAAAGAGAATATTTTATTTCTTGTTGTTTTCAAACTAAAATGAATTAGGATATACTTTATTGTATAATTTGTTGTTGGGGATTTTTTTTTATTAATATGTTATACTACCATTTGTGTTCCAAGTGCCTATGATTACATAATTTACAGAATAAATTGTTTGGTGTTGTTACAATTTGGAATGAACACAATCATAGCATTGACACAGCAGAAGCCCTTAGATATTTAAAAGCAACAGATGATTTAAGACAAACTTTTGAGGAATATATGAATGATGGAATGACAATGACAGAAGCCATTCGGTAAGGATCATACATACAAATTATTTTGCTTCTTGATGAAATTGAGAACAATAATAAAATAACATAAATAATTAATATATCTGTATTATATGTATATAAATGAGAATATATTAAAAGTACTTAGTCTTATTTAAATATGACCAGATGTTTTCTTATATTAATTTTGTATTTAAATATGAATTAAAACTGGATAATTCAGCTAGTAATTAAACAGAAGAAAATTTGAAAAGATGATTTTTTTTTTACAGATAGAATTTGTAAAATATAATTTTCATAATTTACAGCTACCATGAAAGTGTGATGACTATGATGAATTGTTCAGCTGAAGATTTTGCTAATGCTAGACTAAATCCTACTTATAGAACTGTACAAAACTGGCATGATAAATGGAGATCTACACATTTAGGCCCTCGTACTGGTCAAGGTGTAATCATGGTATGTTATTAGTTGTTGTCATTAATCTACTAAAAATATAATATTTGTAAAATGTTAAATAATTATCACAATTAAATGATATTAATTTTTGTTTTAGTAATTCTATTTAACTACAATATATTAAACATTTGTATCTTGGGTTGAAATGTTAAATAATCATAACAATTAAATGTACATTAAATTTTTGTTTTAGTAATTCTATTTAACTACAATTTATTGAAATATTTAATGTATAGGTAATATCCGTTTTAGGGTATGTAATTTTAAAAAATGGTACTCCTATGATAACAATTTGAAAAGTTAAAAACTTAATTTTGTACACAACTAACTTTATGGACTATCAACTCGAAAGCATAATTGTAAATTTTTACAAAAAGGTCCCAAGTTAATAGGTTTAGTTATAAATATTTAAAAGTTTAATTGTACTAATAAAATGTAATTTAAATAAAGTAAAATGTACTTTTTTATTTATTTAATTAATTTTTAATATTTTAATGTATTAGAAACTTAAAGAAAAAAAAGAAACATATAATGAAAATGGAGTATTTATTTTTATTCAAGATGATCCTTTTGCAGTACTTATACTTACACCAATTATGTTAAGAGCCCATGATTTACCACTTGCTAAAGATATAGTTTTTGTTGATTCTACTAGTTCTTGTGACCCAGAAAACCATTGTATCACTTTTTTATTAACACCATGTGCAGCTGGTGCTGCACCATTGGGTGTTCTTATAACAAAAGGTCAAAGTGAAGAATCATATAAAGCTGGATTTCTATTGATTAAAAATAATGTACATAATATCTTTGGTGGGAAAGGATTTCCTACCATATTTTTAACAGACAATTCAGATGCAGAAATTAATGCTTTGAAAGCAGTTTGGCCAAACTCAAAATCTCTTCTTTGCATATTTCATGTTTTACAAGCGGTTTGGAGGTGGCTTTGGGATGGTAAAAATAATATAAAAAAAGAAGATCGTCAACCTATGATGCAATCATTCAGAAAAATGCTGTATGCTGAAACAGTTGAAGAAGCTTATACTGCATTTGAAGTTACTTTAGAAATTGGAAGTATGTATAGTAAATGGTGCAGATATGTTACTGTAGAACATTGGACTTATAAAGAACGCTGGTGTTTAGCTTGGAGAGATCACACAAATAGAGGCCATCACACTAACAATTTTAGTGAAGTTTCTGTAAGAATATTTAAAGAAAATGTACTGTGTAGAGTTAAGGCTTATAATGTTGTTTCAATTGTTGATTTTTGCTGCACCAAATTAGAAGATTATTATAGAAGGAAATTTCAAGAATTTTCAAATGATAGAAACCCCACAGCACGTAAATATTTTGAAAAAATGATTAAACGTTGTGACTATGCTTCAAAAGATGAAATATATGTTGAAAATGAAGAGTATTATATCCCGAGTGAGGAAAATAAACAGCTCATGTATTGTGTTGAACCTACTATTGGTATTTGTTCATGTAAAGTTGGAATACATGGGAAATTTTGTAAACATCAAGGTATAGTTTACAAATATTTTAATAAAATTGGAGTTAACTTTCCTCCAGTAACCATAGAAGACAAATACTTAATAGCAAAACTGGCATTAGGCGAAAAAGTACCAAATAAGACATTTTATGAGGGCTTATTACCTGCAGAAGTAATTCATACACAGTCACCTATATCTCATGACATTCATCAAAATCCAAATAAAAAGAGTTCAACAGAAAGTATGCAGATTGAAAAAGAACACAATCCCAATTTAGAAAAACACGATTGTTTATCCATATTAGATGAAATTACTCAGAAATTGTCTAATGATATAATAAAGTATGGTGAATCAACTTATGAGAATTTGTTAAAATTCAAAAAAAGATTAGATAAAATACACACAGAAGGGCAGTTCAATACTTTTTTAGCGACAGCAGGTACATCCACATTATCTCTTAGACACAGAGACGGAGCATCAATAAAAGTACAACCAACTACAATAGCTAGGAGGAGACCAGGAATTACTAGAGGAAGTAAACGTTTGCTTGCAGGTAAAATTAAGATACAAGTTACAAATATGACAATTGCAATTTTAACAATAGCATCTTTTACTTTAGGTAGACCAGCGACAAGTGATAGTAACCGTCCCACAAAGAAACCCAGAAATTTACTGCATAACATTAAAAATTGTGTAACTAATACAAAATCACATTAATAAAAGTATATTATGTATAAATATTTTTATATTATTCTTTAAATATGAACATATTATTATTATTTTTAACATATAACTAATTCCACAAACCTATACTAAATTATTACTATCATATGTGTTTAGTTTCCTTTTGAGTTTTTTTCTCATATTTAATTTTAGATTCTGAGTGAAGCGAAGGATCTTATGGTTTTACAATGATGTTTATTTTTTTTTTTTATTTTTTTTTTTTTTTCTGTAAACACTTTTTCGTATAGAAATCCTTGTCCAAAAGTTTCGTCCATCAACTTTTTAGATTTGAAATTGAACTGAGATGGTACTTTAGAGAGGTCATTTTTCCAAAATCTCCATAGTTTTTCCAGTAACCAAGAATAACGATCGAAAAACTGAGTAAAATCGGTAAAATCGGTAAAAATCCGCCGTAAACGAGATTTCCACTGTTCAGATTTTAGGTATTTAGTCATAAATCAAAAAGTATTGAAGCTAGAAATTTGAAAATTTTATCCAATATCAAATACATACTTTTTTATATTGGACAAAATTTTCAGAACAATTATAGTACTTTTGACTTAAATATAGAACTTTTAATTTACCTAATTGTTTGAAAGTTTTTATGTAATATAATTTTAAATATTTGACAAAAAGTTCTGAAAATTTAATATGACCTTACTCATATACCTACCTAATTATCCTAACAAAAATTCAAAAATCGTGAGTCAGGATTTTTTTTTATACACACTTTAATAAATTATTATAACTCACCAAAAATTATACAAATAACCGTAAAATACGTAAACAGTATTTAAATAATAATATATTATATAACACTGAAGCTTTGCTCAGAATCGTTTTATACTAAAGAAATGAGTCATCATTTCTTTAAAACTTAATACATTCATCACCAATATCTTGTCCGAGGACCGAAGGGACGAAGGACGAACTTGTACCACCATCATATCACTTACTTGCTTTTTTATATTACCTATACAAATCAACAAATTTAAGTAAAAATATTAAATACATTTATTATTATTAATCATAATATTTTCAATTAACTTTTTTTGTTATTATGTTAATAAAATTAATTGATGTAATAGTAATTAATTAATGCAATACTACACTAGTAAAAGTTTATTGAACTTATAAGTTAATTTACATTAATTAAACTATAATATATCAATACAATATAATATCATAATTTGAATTTGAAATGTATACAATCATTACATCATTAATGTATACATCATTCAAAATAACATAAAGTTAATGTGTATATTAAAAAATATATATATTATTACATTTATGTATTGTTTTCCTAGTTCAATATAAATTCAATATATTTTATATTTTTTAGATAAATAATCAAATATAATAAATATTTCAGACCAATGAGAATGCTGTATTTCTCTACGGGTTTTATTTGATGTGCGGAATGTTAATATGCTGCCGGGTCGTTGGATAATAAAGTTTTTTTTTTTTTTATAGTATAATATAATGATAAGTGATAACTGATAACCGATATTTTACGATTAAATATAGACAAAAATTATGTACGGTACGCGGAATAAAATAAATGTGGGAAAGAAAATATAAATTTTATTTTTTATTTCGGTGCAATAAATTTGCCGCTCTTCAAATGTTGCCGCCCTAGGCCCGGGCCTCACGGGCATATGCCAAAAATCCGGGCCTGAGTAATAGCATTGATTATAGAATAGTCTATTCTTTAATCAATGGTAAAAGAATATTAGTAAATTTAGTATAGAACTATGGTAAGACGCAAATAGCAATACAGAAAGTAGATACATAAGTAAATTTTAAATGATAAATTTGCAATTGATTTGAGAATTACGAGATTGATAACGATAAAATAAAAGGCACCGGAAAATAAAGATCATGTTTTATTATAATAGGTTAACCACAGAATAAAGTATAACCTAACCACGGATAGTATTAGTATCTTTACTATTTTGTTACTGTGTAAATTATAGTGAACATAACTTTACTGTCATGGGGTCCATGGGGACAGAACCCCCACAAGGGGGTCAAGTGGACCCATGACCCGGACTTTCATGCAAATAATTACATCAATATATAATAGAAAAATGTTTCAAATACAATTTGATGATATTTTACATGACTTTGCTCAGAAAAAAGCAAGAAAAGCAAAATTTAGTTAATATAGAAAGTAGAAATTAGAACTTAATTGATAATGTGTATTATGATTTATAAATCTACTACCAGAACGATATACATACAATATACATACATTCAATTATACAGTATAAGTTATAATAATCACATTATTTTATTTTTACCTAATAAATGTTTTATACCTTTTTTTCAAGATTTTAGTTTTTAACATACATTTTTAGTTTGTACTATTTATATAATATTACACATATTTTCAATTTATAATGGATACCTATCAATTTGTTGATATTTTATTTTTTAATTATAACTACTCCTATAATCTATACATAAAACTAATATTTAAGGTCTTGAAGTAATATTCATCTCGAAAAATTAATTGTTATGATAGAGGGGCCCGGATTCAGTTCTGTACCCGGGCCAAAAATATGATGTAGGAGACCTAACCTGCACGGGGAACTACTGAACAACTGAACGAATCAACTCGTTGGTTTTGTTCAACTCGTCGAATCACAGCTCTGCAGCTGCTGCAGCTGTAGACAGTTTGATTTTACTCGACTGAGATTCAAATGATCCAATCAATTTATTTAATTCATATGAAGTTAGGAACGATAAATAATAATGAAAGATTTTTTAATTTATGACCACAGTTATTTTGAAGAGTATATTATGTTAATTATTTTAATATGAATGATATTTTAATATGAATGAATAAGGCGATCATATCATGCCATTGAAAGATAAAACACTATTTAATTCAGTTCGAACCCACCTAATTGAAATTGACTGTGCTTTATCAGCTGGAAATACTTCTTAAGTCCTAAATCTTTATGAAAAGAAGTTTATAAGAATAATTGACGATGGGTTATGTATGTATAATTTTTACATGATTAATTAATTTTAGACCATTTTTAGGTCATTAGACCTAAAGAATCTGATGGAAAGTATGTTTTATGTTATAGTACCTACAAATAGTTGCTATAGATTTACCTTCATATTAGAGTAACAAAAATTTTTACATATTATGCAATATTTATTTCATAAACCTATAGAATCTAGAATATAAAATCTTTTGTTAAAGTATACCTACTAATGTGTTCCATTACTATAAGCAAATAGCAATAGTCTTCATTTTTTAGTCAGTTCTGTTCTATATTTTTTTGCGATTCATAAGAGATTAATTAAGACTTGATGTCTAACTGTGCGATTGAAAAAATCATAGTAAACCCAGCCCCGGATTGAGACTCGTGGTGCCCAAACGTAGTAAATAATTAAGAGCCCGTAATTTTACAATTACGATGACTAATTACAATGACTACATTTGGCACAATAATAATAATGTCTTTCAAAGTTTTAAATACCTCGCGTAGGTTAAAACACAATGTCACTACCTATTTTTTAGTCAACTAACACTTTATATATTTTTACCGAGTGATACTTAAAGAAATAGTACTTTTTAAAAAAAAGTATTAACTTATTTAAAAAAATTTCCAACTCATTAATTATTATTAATTTCATTAATTAATATATTATTTTACCTATGCAGTTTATATACAAAATTTAAAAACTAATGATTATTTACAGTTAAAAAATTTAAATTAAAAAAATTAATAAGTTATATTTCAACTTTTTAGGCATAAGTACCAATTAGGAAAATGTGAAAATGTCATTAAAATAATATTGGTGGGGGTTTGTCCTAGGATAATGGAGCTAATTGCTGGGTGTGTAGCATCTTGGAAAATTAATTTAAAACAAACTTATTGGTACAGTATTTTATTATTATAATCACAATGTAGAATTTTTTTTAAATGTTTAGAAATTTTTCAGTTTTATTTAAAATAATATGATATTCTTGATTCTGAGAATTTCAGAATTATTTGTAAATTTTTTCTTTTTGAACAATAAGAATTTTGATAAAATTACAAATTGATTTTTCATCTAATTTTTTTTTAATCAAAACATTCAATAGTTTTGAGTTCTAATCCTGATAATAATAGAAATGTTTTAACATTATTTTTGGGTGAAATTCTCAATTTACTGAATTTGTAAATTATATCATTATCAAAAGGGACTTCCCGTATAAATAAAATAAAATAATATTTGAACATACTAAGAAAAATTTTTGTTGGATGAAAGGGCTACTCCCTAGTGTCCTTACTATCATTGTACTTACCACTCCGAATAACAAATACCACCCATTACCTTTATAGAGTAGCTAGTAGATATCATACATATAAGAATAGTGGTACACCTTTTACTGTTATAAGTTAAAAAAAACTTTTTTTTTACCTGTGCTATAGGTACCATGAGTAGATAATGAAACAATGAAAATGTTTATATGGTAATTTATGCATAGCATTTAATTTAAATTTGTTATTTGCTGCGAATTCTCTTGACATAATAATTTGTATTTTTAAACATACGAGATTTAAAAAAAGCCATACATACTACGCATTATGAGAATTCTTTGCTCCTAGTAAAAGATAATGGGGATGAGTTTATTGAATTTCAATGAAACAATTGATCATTTTTTTAGCTAAACGATTCTTAGGAAAGCTTTGGTATTAAAATAACCATTTATATATTTTATAATTTTTTGTAATTGTTATTCAGTTTTTTTTCGAATTTGTTTTAAGCTTTTTTGTATGGAAATGGTGACATTTTTGTTAATTAAAAGATACGAACACATTGTTCTTTCTCTATTCAACATTTTGTAGTGATTGGATGGAGTAATTTTTTTTGAATAAACAATTTAAATTGTAAATTTATGTAAAAACAGTCTTCTGTAAAAATTGTATAATAATTTACTTAAACAATTAAAAAAAAAAATTTCATGAATTTTGAATTATTGAATGAATTCAAGAGTCACAAATTTTAAAAATTGTTCAGTTTTGTTAGTAAAGTATTTGAGTATGATAATACTACATATTCAGAACTTTTTATCATATATCAAAAATGTTACTAGAGATAAACTTTAAAATATGAGATTTTTTTCTAAATTCTATTTTTAGTCAGAAAGGATTCAATATTTTTTAAAACATCTTTTAAGTAGGTATGTAACAATATGTCACTAATATATGGTGGAAATTTTAAGTTTCAAACAACATTAATTTTGAAGTTATGACTAAATAACTAAAATTGATTAAGTGAAAGTTTTGTTTACTGTATATTTTACTGGTTTTACTCAATTTTTTTGGCAGTTTTCCTCAGGCTTAGAAAAACATTTTGTGAGGAAAGAAAAATGAATTCTCAGAGTATTGAGTACCATCTTAATTCAATTTCTGACTTGCTGAATGAAACTTATGGATAAAGTTAAATGTGCCAAAAAGTGTCTTTGGAAAAAAATAAAAATAATATACATTTTGTGTACTGATACTTTATGAGTTGCAATACATGATTAATGTACTAGTACAATTAGTCATTTTTGAATTTTGAACTTGTATATAAAGTGCTATTTTCAGTTGTTAAAGGTTGGTACATTCTTTATACTATTTATTGTTCATCATTTTTGATTTCATTTAAGTTCCTCCCATTATATATTTTATTTATTTATTTTTATTTTCATATACTGTATTATGCTCTAGGAGTGGTATTGTCCAATTCATCAACTGAGCAGCAAAACTCAGTTTTATTTTAATTATTGATTATTTTCATATTTATATGATAAATTATATTCAAAGTTAAGTAGGTATTTTAATTTTTAAATTATAGTGCACTTTTTTTTTGAATGTAATATATTACTAATAGCAGTCTTCCTTTTATCATAATCTGAAAAAAGGCTTATTATTTTCAAAAATATATAAAAGTTAAATTTTTTTAAAACTTAAATTGGTATCTAATACAAATATTATAGGTAATAATGAATACACTAAAAATATTTACAAAACCTAAATAAATATTTATGCAGTTTATGGTGAATATTTTGAATAATTAAAAAAATAATAATATTGCATATAATGTCAACAACAATAACATGTTTTAATTTTTTTTTTTTTATTATCATCAGTTATTTACTATAAAATGATTATTTTCGAATTAAAAAAAAATTTAAAACTATTTTGAAGCATCTTTAAAACAAAGCGACTATGGTAAAAATGAGTCTATTAGTCATAAATTATAATATAATGCATTAAAAACCTGTTCAATGACATCTATATTATACTATGAACTTAAGATACTGACTTTCCAATTAATTAGCATATTAACATTTATACACACACACACACACACACACACACACACACACACACACACACACACACACACACACACACACACACACACACACACACACACACACACACACACAAATATATATATATATATATTTATTTATTTATTTAAATAAACAATTGAAAAACTAATTGCATTTTATTTAATTTTACAATCAACCTACCATATTACACACTAATTCACATGTATAGAAACAATATAGGTACAGTATTTTAACTAAGGACATTTAACATAAATAGGTGAAAATCTAAAAATTGTTTCAAATTTATAATATAAAAATTAAATACAACACTTACAATTTACATAAATAAAAATATTTTAAACAATATTTTACTAATCTAAACAGAAAAGTACCACTTCGATTTAATTTAAATATATTATTAATTCTATACCTTAATCTAAACTATTTACACTTGTTTTTATAAAATAGTACCAATTTTAATTACAGTACATAGGTAAAGGCTATTTACCAAGTTCAATATACATTTAAAAAAATATGATCACAGAGTACACTTTAATTACATTTTAAACTTTTTCTTAAGGTCATAAAGCTTACTATCACAATGACAAACAAAAAACCAACCATCACTGATATATTTGTCCAATATTTTCCATCATGCATACCAATTTCCTTGAATGTTGTCTCTGGGAATCGGTAATGACAATATCCATCTTCATTTAGACAGTCTAGAGGTTCACGACCATAACCATAAATAGATACAACCAGCCCTTCTAGAGCATATCTCATGTAACTGATGTAAGATACATAGTAAAGTACAATGGGCATGTGATTGAAAAGAACCAAAAAACCGGCAAATAGAATACACAAACAAGTGATGATTGAACCAACAAACACTCCATTCTAAAATTTAATAGTAAGGAAACATTGATGAATGATTATCTATATAAAAATTGATTAGACTCTAATTTAAGTACAGTGTAAACTTACAACTGGATTCATGGCTGTTCCAAGAATAAGACCAATTCCTTCAGATATTAATGTCATCAATTGACACACAAATAAGAACATTAGGAATCTTGTCCACGTCAACATCTGTGCGGATAAGTAGTAAGAAATTGAAGTATAAATGAAACAGAACATCATCTGTGGAAAAGTTGAACATTATATAATTAAAACAAAAGTATTTTGATTGATGGTTAAAATTTTAATTAACTCTTAAATTTACTTGTAAAGGCATGTTTGTAACAAGAAATGCTACAAAATATGTAGAAAGGTTGTACCAGTTATTGAATAATTCTTTTCTCAATATATGTAGCTCAGATGGAACTAATAAAAAAAATGAAGAAAATTTAGCATTTTAAATTAATGGGTATTATGTACAAAACTTGTAATATATTTACATTTTAAAATCGCGGGCATAATAGATGTGTAGCTCAAATAGACAAGTGTTACTATACAGAATCCAATATTATTGAATGTTTTTCCACCATCAATGCCTGCATTTTCAAATAAGAGTCCTAATAGTATGCCAACAAGAAAATGCATACATATTTTTACATGAGTTACAGTCTGAAAAAAAGATTAGGTAAATAATATAATTAAATGATTCCTTTGATTTTATTTGTATCTATAAAAATTAACTTATTTTTGACTGGAGATCAGTCACCATTTTTACAGGCATTTAGTTGTTAATAGATTTTATTTCTTTTGCTAACTTGGTTTATGATTATGAACAGGATTAGCAATTTAACGCATTTCCATTTTTCATTTGAAGCATAATATTAAAAATTAAAAATTTGATTCAATATCAATTTGTTTCATAATGCAAACAATCAAAATACAAAAATGTATGTTGCATTTTTAACTGTGTTCATGTAATCTTGCATATTTAAAGATTTTAAACATATAAATGCTTGTTATATTTATAAATCAATAACACATTTTCAACAAATAACAGTTCTTATTTTAATTTATAGGTGATTTAAAAATAAAAGCATCTGCATTGTTTTGTTTATATTTTTTATTTAACTGTACCATATTAATTTACATTCTATTTTTCGCAAATAGAAAAATAATAAAATTAATACATTTTAAATTAACCATGCTATAAATTATAAAATAAGTCATTATGACCTAATGATTCATTTGAGTTATGAGTATTTGTGATGATTATGAATGGATAAAATTAGGTTTGAGTATACTTTGGTTATGTTTATCCAGAAAAATTAATAGTTACTAAGGTTATTTATGGTTTAGATTTGGTTTAAATTGAATTGATTGAAAAAAGAATGGATAGTACATTATTTAAATTTGAATTTTATAGTGACCTGATTTTTAAATACATACATTTATTTAATTTTGTTTGTTAATACGTATTAAGTTATTGAAATAATGAGTTATTTTAATGAGGCTCTTAATATTAATTCTTAATTTTGTTGTCTTATGTAGATATATCTCTGAACAGATGAAACTGAAATGTTTAAACAAAATAATGCTTTTCAGAACAGTTGAAAGTAGATAATACAAAACTAATTTAAAAATTAAATTTTGTAAAGAATTAAATCAATTAAAATAGTAAATCTAGTAAACTAAGTAAAAATGTTGGTTATTTTAGTACTATCAAAAATTATGTAAACTAAAGAAATATTATACCTGCTACTTTAGACATGAAGATTCATTGTGAATTATTTTAAAACTGAAATTTAAGAATATAGGTGGATATTGGGGGACTTAGGGGAGGCTTCAACACCCCCAGAAAGTTATCAAGCTCTCTCGGAATGTTTTTACTCCTTTACTGTACTACACTAATCATTACACCGTAGGAGGCCCTTTTTTACTAAGCGCAGAAGAGTGAATTGAGTGCTTTAGGGAGCTTCTACGCCCACAGATTCAAAATTAGCACCCTCGATAAATCCTAACCATATGACTATAGTTTTTTACCTAGAAGATATTAACTTATTCAATAGTAATATAGTATTTTTTGATTGGAGTAGTTTATGGCCAAATCCATTATTTTGAGCTTTTTGTTCTGAAACCTTACATTTTACATTTATAAAATAGTTTGATCGTGAACACTAACAACGATTTCAATAATAAATATTTTCAATGAAATTATTATGGATTATTTTTACTGAAGAAAATATACTATTTTAATGTGGGAAATATTTAAAGAATAAAAATAATTACTCACGTTTAAATAAATATTAGTTGATAAATCCCTTATTAATTTATTTTACGAAAGCGTGACCGATCAGTACCTCAAAAAATTAATCGGATTGGTTGTCATTTTCAAGTTATGGTGTCGGTTATAAAGTAGGTATCGATTAATTTTTATATATAAAGAATTGGGATTTGTTTGTGATGTGAAATGGAAAACAGAGATAAAAGTGGGTAATCTCGCTCTGTCCTTGTGCTGCACTAATTACAACCGGCCGTGTAATTTAGCACAGAAAAAAGATCTTTAGAAAGATCCACTGATTTTTGTGAATTATAATATTATGTATCCCACTGATTTACACGTGCCTACGAATCTATGAGAAAATTAGATCGTCTACTCGTGGAAAAATGTTTTTCGGCTATAAGCTGAATAAAAACATGGCTTCAAACATCTATGTTACAAGAGCGTTTCACTATTAACTCAATTTCGTACATAGAAAAAAGTATATCGAAATGTATCAATACTGATGCATTTATCGATATACTTTACAAAAAATAACATATTTATAACTTTAAAATAAAGAGTGTAGTAGCTATCAATAATTTATTTATTTTGTTCTTATAACTTTTACCTATTATCTACATGTATGGTACCTACCTCACAGAGGCGGTTTGAATGTATTATACTTAGTGGTGCAAGACAATATATAGACACCCACCCACCCCCTTCATCCTAGAAATTATAAATAAATATTTTTTATAAGTTTTTTCATATACCTAATTTTCTTCAGTTAAGTTTTTTACACTATTTATAATAACCTTATTTAATACCTTATATTCCTAACTCTACGCTTTCAACAGTTTCAGTCACGATTATCATTAATCAAATGTCATTGATTACTGATTAGATACTTCATTAGTTTATTGAACATTGCGGTCAGCAGTCATGACTGAACGCAGAACATGCTGAATGCTCAACCAAGACCACCCACCCACCCACCACTCTAATATTGGTGGTGCAGTGCGCCAAAAACAGTATACTCAAACCGCCTCTGGTACCTCAGCTAGAATGAAGTAAAATAGTCACTAGCTAGTATACTGAAGCCTAAAAATGTTTCTTATGTTAATGGGACATAGGTAAGGTAAAAATGTTAAGCCCCCCTCTGATGTAACCAAAATCCAAATATCCGATTTTGTTCAAGCGGTAGGAAACTTAAAAATGTGCCAATATTATAAAACAAATAATAAGTATCTAATGAAATAAAAATAAATACTGAAATAAATCTGTGATGAAATTTCACTCTAAATCATAAATTATTTCATTTAATCAATACACTTTACATTTATATTAGGCACAAGTAAAAAATTATTTCTGAAATGGTCTTATTAAAAACTTATTTATAGTTCTTAGCATATTGTGTTAGAAATTATAATTTATAGAAATAAAAAAAGTTATTTTTACTAAACTTAAAAATACATTTGACTCACCCAATCTCTGTAGACTTGCATTAAACATCTATGTATGAGAACTAATAATTTATTAAATTCAGATGGTTGGTTGACCAAAACCAATGTAGTCGGACCAGGATTCTTGGATTTCCTTTTTAATAATCCACCTACAATTTAAGCAATTTACTCTTTTAAAAAAAATATTTTTGATTATTATTCTTAATTGAAAATTAATGAATATTTTGTGTAAAAGTATAATATATGAATTGTGTTTAAGAATAATTGAAGACTTATCAAAGAGATAGGCGTATGTTACAAAAAAAAAAAGTTTCCGCGAGAGGCAAATAACTGATTAAGTTTATCGAGATCGATGTATGTGCACGTTTAGTATCAATAGCTACGATATATATCATAGAAAAAACCAATGTTATGTGTTTGGTTTTGCCCAGCGTTGTTGTCTCACAAATTTGAATATTTTTCTTGGTTGTTATTCGAGAAGTGGTCAATTTTAAAATTTTTTATTTTAATTAAAAACAAATAGTGAAAAAAATAATTAAAAAAATATATGAACCACAACATATTGATAACACTGAGTTTTATCAACTTATATAGTAAAACGATTTTTGAAAATATTGTAACATCACTCATCTCATTGATAGGTCTTCAATTATTAAATATTGTAAATATTACGTGAATCATTAATCTGAGGTGGTGTCCGCCATGATTGATCAATAGCTGCTGTTTTGAGTTGAGATGTAAAGTTTCCATATTCTCCGGTCACTACTTCCATTACTAATGAAAACATGTATTTAGTGAGAACAATAATGATAAACTTACACTAAATATTTGAAAAATATGAAAAGTTATGTTGATAAAGTGAATTGGAGAAAATTATAAAAAGAAAAAAGAATGAGGCATTTCTAAAAATTAAGGTTTAAGTAAAGGCATATTAATGAGAAAAGAAATGTAAAAAATATAGTGATATCTTTTTCTAGTGTTAAGGAACATTCATTATTTGAATAATTAAGAATATATCCACTAGGTATTTATTATAGAAGATGTAATTATATTACTAAATAGTAAATAATTCAAATCAAGAAAATTCAGTTAGAAAAGTAATGAAATATTGTTAATAGTATTATGTTTCTACTTTTTTTTAGCTGATTACAAAAATGAATACCTACTTACTATAAAATGTATTATTGATTGGAATTATTTATTGTGAATAGTGCCTAATTTTATTTTAAGCAAAACAAAAACTAAATGTCGTACTATAAATTTGTTTTATCTTTAAATTTAATAGTAGTTGTTTGATTTAATAAAATCAAATATTGACTCAGACGACGGACTATAGACAAGAAATCTATTAGTTCAGATAGGCGTAAAAAAAACCAATTTCAATAATACCTATGGTACAAAGACCACGTCAACGAATTTCTCGAAAGTTTACTCTGTGAACAGAGTAAATTCTAAAGTAAATATATTGTTTTTGTTGCACAATATGAATAATAAAGATTATAAATTAAAAAAAAGCTTCTTAAGATTGAGATGTCGTAAGGAAATTTGACAAATAGTTTAATTTAGCTAGTGAAAATGAAGTATATATTTCATGTTCGTCACTTGTTAGTTATAACTCTCTCTGATATTGAGCCACGTTTCCATAAACTATTAAAACTATTATTATACTTTATATTCATGTACTAAAGGGTTCGTCCCGTATTGTAAAAATAAAATAAAAATAAAAAATAAAATAAATAAAAATAAACGATCAAATAAAATGTAACTATTTCATTTAAGCAAAACAAGAAGAATTGAGGTAGCAAGATCTAATCATTTTAATCTTCATTATTAACACAAATTATTAGAAAAAAAACATGTGAAAACATGTATACATGTGTTAGTACCTACCTATATTGTAGCTTTATTAACAAATATTTCTGAAACAATATTCAATATTTTATAATTTTTTGAGGTCACTAATTAATTTTCATTAATGACTACGAAGAAAAATAAAGGGAAATAATTATAATAAATCACAATAATTATATGTATGACATTAGCATAATTTAAAATAGGTTCTATGTGAGTAGTAGTGACAAGCAAGACTTTTAAAGGATTAACAAGGTCACCAGGAAACCCGAGTGTATACTTTTCTTCCAACAAAAAAAAATGTGTATATAATATATAACAGATAGGTTTAATACTAGGTTGATATTTATTATTATATGAATTTTACAAAGCAAATGAGATGCGATGTGTTATTTTTATGAAGGAGACAATTAACAAAAACCAAGCCATTGTGTAACTAAGAATTCCATTCATACTTTTGATTTGTTTTTCGGTACATAAAACTACTCGTAGACCTTTAGAAGGGTAATTTATGCTGTTATTACATTTTTTGAGTAAGTTAAATTAGCATTGGTACCTAAGTTGTGTTTTATATTTTTCTTAAACAATAATATTTAATTTAATTTAATTTAATTTATTTGTACTATTATTTATATAGATATTTTTGATGATTTCCTATAAATTATATCACCTACTATAAAATTAAACTATTATCAATGATATTTTTATAAAATGTGTTTAATTTCGAATTGAACATTAAAAATAAAAGATTTACCACACAATAATTTGCTGAACGTGATTGATGGTGTTGAGTCAAATTAACAGAAAACACACCAATTCAATTAAAGGTTGAAAATAAGTAAGTACCTAAAGGCAACAAAATAGTAGAGATATCTTTAATTGTAGAGACCTGGCGAAACTACTTTAAAAAAAAATTTTTAAATTATGAAAATTACTTGTCATTAAGTCGAGTTTCGTGTCCCGAATAACGATTTATAAAATATGAAAGTTAAGTTTCCACAAAGTTACTGTATATAGAATACACACATAGTAAAGGAATGTATAGCAAACCAATGAATTAAAAAGTGATCTAAAAATAGTGACTATAAATTTAAGAAATCAAATATTAAGGGCAATATTAGCTATAAGCTAGTGATAAAATAACATTAAAAAGTTGGTAAATGATAATGTTTAAATGCCAATATCGAATAACGTGTTTAAATACATTGAAAAATGTGTCAAAAGTAAGTACCAATGTATTAAAAACTCATAAAGAATTAAATAAAGGAAACTATCATGCTGGATTATTTTGATAAATCATGATTTGGGAGCATGGACGTATCTACCAATTTAAAACAATACTTGAGCATAAAAAGTTGAAAAACTAAAATAATTTAACCTAAACTATTATCAGCGAGTTAATAAACAATATGCGAAGTTGTAGATACTTTCGTCAAAAAAAAATTGAACAGATCAATACTGAAATATAGTTAGGCATAAGGGTATAATCTTTAATTTATCAACCGAAAACATTTATAAGGCCAGAAGAATTTTACATTTTTAGTGATTATTTAAATAGAAATATTTTAGATTTTTTGAAATATCGTTTACAATTAAAGTTTTTAAGATTGTAATAGTTGTGTGTAATTTACGTTCATAATAGTTGAAAAACATTTTGTAAACGAGCTGTTCTTTCATAGAGTATTCGTTGCTTTATCATTCATCATTTGTTGCCTTAAGTTGTATTCGATTCCGTAATTTTATTTTCTCTATTTTCGTAGGTCGCTTTTCTTATTTCACTGTTTTGACGTGGTACTGTTAATACAGACCACTTAAGCTACCATAGATATAACTTTGAAAATATCGCATCCATCGTCGCATATTATTACTGTGTAAAAGTAACTTACGCTTAACAATGTACTGTCAATCATCGGCACAGCTCAAGTGGATCGGTTAGAAGAAAAGTGTGTGATGAGTAGGTAGGTATGCGTAACAGCCTTGATTAATGACAAATCGGGGAAGCAAATGAAAGAATTATACTTACTGAAATCTGCTGGGTTGTGATATTGTGGACAGTTCAGGCCTATTGTTTGCAAATAAGGTATGGTGTTCTGACTAGAACCTTGATACACACAGTACCCCTCAGCCATAATGTAGACGTGATCAAACATTTCATACGTGCTCGCGCTGGGTTGATGTATTGTGCAAACTACTGTTCGGCCGCCTTTAGCGAGGCCTTTTAAGATCGAAACACACTGATGCGAACTTGTGCTATCTAATCCACTAAAAATTATAACGGATATTCAATTAATAATCTTATTTGAGAGGACAAACGTGAGAAAAATCGGAGAGTAAATTCATATAAATTGTTGATAATAGTGAACTGTAAATCTACCTAAGGTATGTATAATGTATAATTTACATATATTTCTTAAATTTGGTTAAATACGTAAAACAAAAGAGAGTAGTAAACATTAATGTACAAAAAGAATCTAAAAACACAGCTTTTTTCAAACATAATTAAAAGAATATACACTAAAATGAATTCTTCATTTTGTCAAAATTATTATTTTAGTACATAGGCTCATAATAAGATAGTCTTAGTTGATACAATATCTACCACGCTGTTACGTTACTGATTTTTTATAAATGACAGTAATAAATATAAAACTGTTTTAGGTAATTATATTTATTATTATTTAATTCAGTAATAAATTATTACTATAACATTCATAAACCATGCATGGCTATACAGAATATTTATAGAATATAGATATTAATATCAATATTGGTTATAGTTGAACATAGGTATAGTAGGCACATTAAAAATACAATTTTTAAACATATAATTTGTAAAAAAAAGGAGATTCAAAGACAATTAGTTTTGTTGAATAATTTTATAAAGGTGTATAGGTACAATGTATATTATAATAATTAGCCTATTGGTTATTAGTTATTACAACGTACCTGATCGAATGACAGGATCGAATTAAGATATTTTGCCCCCCCCCCTATATGAAAGTTAAAATAAATTGAAAAATGCATCTGTAATATTATTATTTTATTATTATCTTAATACTAACTGTTAATAATTTTTAATATACCTATAGTATCTAATAAACATTAGATACATTTATAAAGTATAACTAACATGAAAAAAAAAATTGTAATTCAAACAACAAATTGATGTTTTCTTGCTTTACAAACTGAAAATCTTTTAACTTCATCAGTTCATCATTAAATGAAATATCATTTAATAATTTATTTTAAATATTTAGTAATGCAAAGAATTTTAAGGAGAAAAACTAACTGTAGATCTCATATAGTTATTTTAAACGTTTTAAAATACAAAGAACGTTTCTAAAAAAAAAAATTAGTAAAGGCAGTAAGCAATTGATAAGTAAATCCAAAAAAAATATTGTCAAATTTGTCGTACTGTCGTCATTTGTTGATGATGTCATTGACATTATATTTTCATTGTGAAATATAAATATAAATATAAATAAATAAATAAATAAATAAATAAATATATATATATATATATATATATATATATATATATATATATATATATATATATATATATATATATATATATATATTATTTTATTTTAAACATATTTACCACTAAGAAAATTTATTAAAAATGTTCTAAATAAATATTATGATATTTTATTTTTTTGACACTCTTTAAATTGAGGCACATGTAGGCACGTTTATTTATTATGGTTAATCAGCACTGCATCTAACAGTAGCGTAATTTATGAGAAACATAAGAATATGGAAAAGATTAATTAATACAAAATTGAGCTTACGTGGTTGGTTCATCAAGAAACATGATAGGTGGATTGTCAATAAGTTCAAGAGCAATGGACAAACGTTTTTTCTGTCCACCTGATAGTCTACCGCACCTGGTGTGAAGGCTGCCCGAGAGTCCGATGCTATCGAGGATGTCCTCGATCTAATCAAAAACAAGAATAACAATTTAAAGTTGAAATGCGTGGTTATAATTTTAGAATTTGATGCACATGCATTATGGGTATATATATATATATAGACGGAGACGGAGTGGCCGAGTGGAACCAGGCATCACTGCCGACGCACACTGTCGCCGGTTCAAACCTCGGTCACGGGTGGCTCTCTCTCTCTGGGCAGACGACTGTCTAGAGAGAGCGGCCGCCATCTCCCCTGTGCAGAAGGCAACGGGAAACCACTGCACAGTAAAAACCCTTCCCAAGTAGCGCCTTCTTCTAGGTGCAAACTAACCCTCGGGTTGATGACCCTAAGAAGAAGAAGATATATATATATATATATATATATATATATATATATATATATGTATATATATATATTTATTTATGTGTATGCGCGTGAGTACGAAAAAAATAGATTTATTTGTGTTTTTTTTTCATGACGTCAATGTATTTTGTGACTGACTCGAAAAAAGAATATTCATGGTTCTAAATTACTATACCTAAAATAATTTCAGAAAATCATTAAAAATAGTACCTAGAGCTCTACTCTTAATTATTCGAAGGATTTCAAGTCATAAATATGATAATTTACATTGCCTTGGGGACTAATATTACAATGCAATTATTTTTAGGGGAGGGAGGGTGAAGGAAGGAATACTAAGACTATACTTTTCCGTTGATACTATAGGTAAATAAGTCATTTATAGAGAGAATAGTTCTCTTCTCTTGGATGTTTAAAAGAACTATACATTTGGACAACATATTTTATAATATACTCAGTGACATGTAATTTATATCAAATTAATTATGTAGTTTATTAGGACTGGTCATAAGAATCATTTTATTAAAAAAATTTTTTTAATATTTTAGTTAGATATTTGTGTTGACAAAATTCAATATTTTTTATGTATTTATTCTTTAAGATATACCAATCAGCAATGTGTAACTAACGTAGAAAACATCTGATATTGATTTACAGAATAATGTTTTGTATACAATGGTACACCTAGATGATTAGAAGTCATGTAAAAATGTTATTGGGATCCCAATGCTCCTCGAGGAGCATTTATTAGCAGAAAGAGTTAATTTTAGGTTTTTTTGTTTTTAAGTTTTAATTGATTTATTAAAGTTGAGACTATATTTTAATTATTTTTGAAATCTTAAACTATGATCGGATGAAAAGTTTTGTTTCAAGTATTAAAAAAAGAGTAAAAAAAGAAAAAGAAAAAGAAAGGAGAAAGAGTGGGTAGATAATATGTTTGCGCCACAACACGGAGAACACTACTGTGAATCACACTTCCGATTTTGCTACTGTCCTTGCATTTTTCCTATGTTTATTCACTTTTACAATCATTGAAATTTCCCAATTAAACTTTGCTTTTTAAAAATAATAAGAATATAATATAAAGAATATGACATATTTAAACAAATTCATGTGAAAGTAATAGTATTTCGTTTCATACCTATTAGCTATGGTTATTTATTGCCATTAAAAATATAAATTGTAATTAATAAATGAAAAAGGTACACAAAAAATAGAAGTAGATATATGAAAAAAAAAACGAATGCTCGATTTAATAATTCAATCTTAAATTATATAAATCATTTCAAATATTTATGCAAAATCAGTAACTAAGATTCGAGATAAATTAAAATTTTTTTATTTATGATAAAGTTTATATTTAATAATGAAGAATAAATAGGTACATTCGACTTATGTGTAATAAAGTTTTTTGAAATTAGTTTTAAATTTGCTAATATAATGCATTATTGCATTCAAATGTGTAAAGAATGGATACTGTGATATGTACTTTTTATAAATAAAAACATAATGAATTACAATAAATAGATAACGATAAGATGAATTAAGACCATGTTGAAAATTAGGTCAAATAAACATTTAATGTTTTATTTTTATTTTTATCAAGGTAGTCAGTATACATCTAACCTTGTTAAATAACAAAGGAATGTAGATAATTAACGTATTGATTTTATTGCTCATAAGCAAAATAATCTAATATAAAATTAACGATTTTGATGGCAAATTTGCATTTATTTAAAAATTATTATCAAAGTTGAACTCTTGACATAACTGACCTTTTCCATTAATTATTACGAACGAATTCAAAACATCCAATACACCAACGTATTTTACTAAGTATAAAAATAATATTTTAAATTTAACAGACGAATACATTGGTAGGTATTGGTATCACGTGAAGAAAATATGTCATATATTTTTACGAAACATGTTAAATAAGAAATTAAAATTTTTATTCGAAGTTAAGATTTATTTAAATGAAGTTGTTAATTTTTACATGTTGAAAGTTAAAACTTAAAACGTATAAAATAAAGATTAAAAAAAAGATTTTATTTAATTAGAATAAGAATACTTGTCTACAATATTAAAATATAAGATTAAAAAAAAAGAATCATGTTTTTTTCAAATAATGAAACATGTGTCATAACTCTTCTTCTTCTTAGGGTCAACAACCTGAGGGTTGGTTTGCACCTAGAAGAATGTGTTACTTGGGAAGGGTTTACTGTGCAGTGGTTTCCCGTTGCCTTCTGCACAGGGGAGATGGCGGCCGCTCTCTAGATAGTCGCCTGCCCAGAGAGAGAGCCGCCCGTGACCTAGGTTTGAACCGGCGACAGTGTGCGTCGGCAGTAATGCCTGGTTCCACTCGGTCACTCCGTCTCCTCATAACTCATAAACACATATTTGGAACTTTTGTTTTACTACACGAGTCTATGCCGTTACTATAGTATAACTATTTGTAATAGATGTAAAATATTCTTAATAATTTTAAAAACAATATTAAAAGACGCAAAGACTTTGGTCATAATCTAAAATAAAAAATAAATTAATGCAATTTGCTAATGGATAATCAAATAGACAACAATTTAAAAGTAGGTATATTTTTTAATGAAATAGTACCTAAATACCTAATGTACATTAAATAAAAAGGTATAGTTAGAATGAAAAATAAAATACGATAAGAGTTACGACCATGAAACGAAATATTGATAAAAAATACATTTTCAATATAGAGTATTATATTATAATATATGGCCTTCATTACTTTAGAGTATGACTTTTAATAACCAGATATTAATTTTCATATATGTATATGACTAAGCTTCTCAAAATTTGGCATGGGAAGGTTATTAAAAATTTAACGTATTTATAAATAATTAATAACAATAAACTGTATCATTAATAAAATAATATTTTATAGATAGTTATGATTGGTAATTAAAAAAAACGTAAGTTTTTAAAATTTTTCCACTTACTACTAGTAGTTTAGATTTGTAGGAAAGTGTGTATCCGAGCTTCAAGTCAGCTGCCATCATCATAATTTCTAATACGGTGAAAAGTGGACAAAGTTGGTCATCTTGCATTATGTAACACGATTCTTTTCGGCACATAGTGCGACCTTCGTCATTTTTTTTTCTCACATCATTATTCAAAAGCAAGTCGTTATCATCAACTCGACTTGTTCTAACTTCACCAACCATTCCTTTTCGTCTGAAACACATAAAACGACATTTAAGAATTTTGTGTATTTTTATAATAGGTTATAATAGGAACAATAATTATTTAAGATTTTATTATTTTATACAAAAGATTTTTTTTAGTTGTTTTAGTTTCGATAAATTCTGTATTTCAAAAATAAAATAAATTTACAAGTAATTATAAAAGTTTTTACTTATATTAACACACACCGACAAATTTAATTTAAGATGTATGTTAACAAATAATCAATTTTCGTATTATTTATTTGTACATTATAGTGTTACGTACTTAAAAAAGTAAAGTTTCATTGAGTTTGATTAAAGTAATTTTATGTTTTTATTCAATCCATCAAATCATTTTTTTCAAATCATAAACCTTACAATAATTTGACATCAGATGCTTAACATTAGGGTGACAAACTCAGTGGATTAATAAACATATATACCTATATATCCATACAATTTCAAGAATTTTGTTAGAAGTTTAAAATTAAAAAAAACTAAAATTTATCGGACATTGTCCTTTTCAACTAGGTAAAGGTACAAATTTTTTTTTGGTTTTTAAAAATCTCTGGTTACTACATATATTTATCAAAATTGTCCGAATCACCTACATTTGATGAGAAAATATAACATTTCAGCGTGTTTGTATGCGATTGTTTTTTCTAATATGTGTCTTAAAATAATCTCGTTCATAACTATAACCTAAAGCTGTACTAAAAGATAGTTTTTTTTTGTCAAATATTAGTTGGGTATACAGTACTCTGTAGAGTTTAAGAAATAGGATTAAAATAAGTCACTTAATAGTTACCTATTACTATAAAACAAAAATCAGAAACCTCTTTTATGTGTATAAGTAAGTACACATTTTACATTTATCGTATTAAACTGCAGCATTAAATGCTGTATTAAACTGCAACATACAAAAATTAATAAACTAAAAAAAATTTGACTGTTCGATGTACGACCTCAATAAATGTTGACATTATTGCAGATGATATCATCACAGATTATATAATGAGTGGTGACGTCGTAAGTGCTTATTAATGATTATCTATTGTAAATAAACAGACTGACGAAATGTTTATTTCAAAATCATTTTTATTACCTCTTCCAAAGATTGTAAATATTCAAGGGTTTGTTCAGAAAAAAATATAATTTATAGCTTTTTTCAGAAAATGAAATTTCCTCTTCGAATGGGAAACGGTCATTAAAATAATAGGCTTAAGTTTACATACGAAATGTAATTTAAAAGTCATTTTAAAACTATATCTTTATGTCTTGAGGCAAGTCAAGAAAATTTTCCACTGCATCATTGACCGTTGTAGAATAATTCAATGTAAACCAGACCACCCTGAGTGTCTTAATTCAATGTTCAAATGTTATGTATATTTGATATTGAAAAATATATTTTAGATGTGGGACACCCATTCCAATATTATTCATTCGAAGGTTGTGTATTCGTGTAATATAATATAATGTTTTATATTAAATATGCATTTTAATTGGCTACAGTTTATATGTATTTCATTTTTTATGATAAAGCTATAGGCCAATAATATATATGAAATATTACTATCAGTTAATAGTCATAATAACTTATGTATTCATAATATTAAGTAAAATTTATATAAGTAAATTTGTATTCTATGATATGTATATATTATATACATAAATATACATATACATATAGGCGCCAGGTTTTGTAAATTTTATGGGGGAATCACCTGTTATTTTTTTAAAATAGTTAGTATTTATCAGTTTTAGTCAATGTATTACATTTATTAAATAACTAAAAAATGAAAACAAACAAAAATTATCTTAAAACATTTATTATTATACAAAAACTATTTATAATATTTAGATACATTATTATTTTATTTTACATAGGTTAGACGTAATACATAGGTACAGTCTACACATAGTAAAAAATGTATTTTAAAATAAATTAGATAATTTTAGTTAAAATTAATGAAAAGGCGTTTTATTTTACTTGCGCACTGTTAATAAATAAATTTAAAAAAGCTGGTAAGTGAGATGATGGTGGTACAAGTTCGTCCTTCGTCCCTTCGGTCCTCGGACAAGATATTGGTGATGAATGTATTAAGTTTTAAAGAAATGATGACTCATTTCTTTAGTATAAAACGATTTTGAGCAAAGCTTCAGTGTAATATATATTATTATTTAAATACTGTTTACGTATTTCACGGTTATTTTTTATAATTTTTGGTGAGTTTTTTTGTAATTAAACCCTCATAAAATATTCAATTAGATATAACTCATTTAAACTTCAATTGTTATAACAATTATAACTCATTAGAAATAAACTAAAAATAAATTAGACAATATCGTAAAAAATCGTATAATAATTTATTAAAGTGTGTATAAAAAAAAATCCTGACCCACGATTTTTGAATTTTTGTTAGGATAATTAGGTAGGTATATGAGTAAGGTCATATTAAATTTTCAGAACTTTTTGTCAAATATTTAAAATTATATTACATAAAAACTTTCAAACAATTTGGTAAATTAAAAGTTCTATATTTAAGTCAAAAGTGCTATAATTGTTCTGAAAATGTTGTCCAATATAAAGAAGTATGTATTTGATATTGGATAAAATTTTCAAGTTTCTAGCTTCAATACTTTTCGATTTATGACTAAATACCTAAAATCTGAACGGTGAAAATCTCGTTTACGGCGGATTTTTACCGATTTTACCGTTTTTACTCAGCTTTTCGATCGTTATTCTTGATGACTGGAAAAACTATGGAGATTTTGGAAAAATGACCTCTCTAAAGTACGATCTCAGTTCAATTTCAAATCCTACCTATTATTATCATTTAAATAATTCAGGGTTACGATCTAAATACCTTGAATATTTAAAAGTATTTGTTTGAATCATTCATCTAATACACTATGATGTGTCTTGATTTTGTATTATTTCCCTATGTTTAGTATTCACCATATTTTACAAGATATTATGGTACATATGAGGCATTTTAATTTCTTTGTTCATTAAGTTTATTATACGTGAACACTGCACTTATTTGACACATCACCAAATATAATACCTATTAAATAGGCACCTAGAAACAAATATTTTCCGAGTAATAAACATTATAATAGAATATTGAAATAGCTTAGTAAGTACTAAATGATATCATCTTAATATTAACCAATTACATTTTTATTATACGAGAAATAAAAATATAAGAAAAATAAATGTTAAAAACGACATATTTCACTTCAATTAAATTGCACAAGTATAATATGAAACACGTTTGTGCAAAGCATGCATCTTCAAATATTATATGACCTCCTACTACTCAGCGATCACATAGTTTCAGTAAGCAATAAACAACTATAAATGTCGTAATAATTTTAGTATATGCAGGTAATAATCGATTGTACTATCCAGAACATAATTTCGTTTTTATGTAGGATTTAAAAATAGCGTTTAGTTAAAACATAATAAAATGTATTTTAACGAAAGTATTAAACTTGTTGAATACACGGCAGTTGTATAAATAAATTAAATACTATATTTGATACAACTATATTGAAATTAAATTAAATTATATTATCAAACACAAACCTTATTTTTTACAAAATGACTTAAAATTCTTGTTGGAAACGTAGTTATCAATCATAGATAGGATATTAGAATGTTATTGTTATTGATAAGTCACGGATAAGTATTGAAGAAACTGACTGAAGTATTAAAAGTTTTTTTGTGTCAAGGGTTTTATAAATGTATTTTATAAAGTGAGAAAATATGTGGAAGTTCATTAACGAATATATATTGTTTTACATTTTCTTAATCATATATATTCTCATGGTACATATATAATTTAAAAAATCCAGTATAACAATATGTTTGTACATAATATATTCTAAAATAATACATGTTACCTTAAAGGAATATGAGAATGTCTAATGCATGTTACATTTTTTGTCATGGATATCTTATCAAAGTTGAATTATTTTTTTTTGACTCTCAAATATGAAAACACGTAAGTAACATAGTGTAATTAGTAAATTAATTTAACTTAAACAAAATACCAATCGAACTAATAGACGATACGAATTTTATATTTATTTTGTGCGGTGTACTTAATTTGTTTTTAAAATATATATATAAAACATACTTAGTTGAAATTAGTGGAATGTATATGCTATCTAATTAAAACTAACGACTTAGTTGTTTATTTATTAATATACACATGTCTTTTTTATATATTTGATTTTTAATTTAATAAATAATTGATAATATTATTATGTAGTATAAATTAAAATGCCTTTATTACAAAGTTGAAACAACGAGTATAACATAAATACATACAATTTATTTATTTATTTTTATTTTTATTTTTTATTTAAGGAAACTTTGTAAACAATTAGTTTCAACAATTATATTTAAAAGATATTACATAAAAGTATATAAAAATTAACGATAGATTTGTAAAACAATACAATAAATACATACAATAATTTTGGTGAAAATTACCAACTTCGCTCATCATCTGACATCTTTAATATAATGATAAATTATTTTTTTAATTTTCTTACTTTTAATAATTTGTTAATAATATTTCATAGACAAATATTAACAGAATATAAGAAAATGTAAAACGTGTAATTATTTTGATAGAGTAGTAGCACATATAATTTGATTATATTTATACGAGTAATTTTATATTGTCACTAACTGTAATGATAATTAAACTAATTTTTATAAATTTTACAGAAGATACCAGCTATATGCTATTTATCTCAAAAAGTGTACTTTTTCAGAAAATATTAAAGTTAAAATGATAAGTCAAGAAAGAGATGGTACAATGAAAATCAGTTTTAAATTTAAATATATTATCAATCAAGGTAAAGAAGAAAATTAACATAGGGAACATAGCATAGAGTTAATAAAATATATATAATGTATAACTAACTTAACCCTTAGGTATATTATATATTTACTGAAGTTCGAATTAATTTTACCTCAATAATTCTACAGAAGGTAGTTTTTAAAAATATTTTCAAGCTTGTTTATAACACGAATGAATTTAAGGTTGATTAGAAATATGCTATGATCAGAATGATTGTAGTAATTGCTTCAGCATCCAAGTTAGAATATAATAAAATTAATATATCTATAGTCTAGTTACATCGAATAACACGAATAGGTTTCTAAAATTGTCAATCTATATTATTTTAAATTTAGATTTTCAGAGGAAGTTATATACATTATAATTGAGTATTGTTTTATTTATATTTAAATACATACTGGAAAATTTTACAGGGTGCGATAGAATCTCTTTGTTAATCGCATAATTTTTTATGCAAGAGGTACATTTTATGGGAAAAGAAAACTATTTTTCATTATTATAAACTTTAAAAACAAAAGCAGGAAATAGCCAATTTACGTTGCACAAATTTGAAAGCGCATGTTTATTTGAATTTGTTTTAATATTTAATTTCGTAAAGTTACATCTGTGTGCAGTGTTGGGAAATATCTAGATAAATTTATCTAGATAAGTTATCTAGATAACAATTGTTTATCTTTTATCTTATCTAGATAAATTTATTTTTAGTTATCATTATCTTTATCTAGATAAAATTTTAGTTATCTATGAGTACCTATCTAGATAGGTAATTTATTTGTTTTATTTTTATTTATTTAAATGGCGTGAAAAAAAAAGGAAATTTAAAATATGTTATTTTATTGATTTTTTGTGTTTTTAATTAATCGAAAAGATTACTGAGAAAAACTCGTGTGGAGGCCCAGGAAAGGAGATTATAATATGTACTACCATGAAAGTGAAGTAGCCATACGCAACAATTTGTTAAAAAATGCAGAAATGTATTATTATTTTAATTTTAAGTCAGAGAATGATTTGTCATATTTTATGAAGTTAATTTAAAAAAGTACATGTATTTTTAAATGTTTCAAATTATGTATTTTTATTTTTTTTACCTTATACCTGTAGGATGTAGATCCTGAATATTTTCAAAATTAAACATGAAATTATCTCAAATTTATCTAGATAAAAATTTACTAATTTTTATCTTTATCTAGATAAAATTAATCATAATTATCTTTATCTGTATCTAGATAAAAATGTTTATAACCATCTTTATCTTTATCTAGATAAATTATTGGTTATCTATTCCCAACACTGTCTGTGTGTCAAGTTTTAATACTTATTATTCATTTAAAGCCCAGAACTTCGATGGTATATATGAGCATTAGTCGCGTTTACTACGGTACTGTTTACTCCTAACGAATCCGAATATAATAAGGAATCGAAGGCCGTTCGCTACTACTGAGAAAAAAAAGACTACTAAAAAATAAAATGATAAACCAATTAATGAGCATAATATTTTTATTTAGTATTTATAATCTGAAGCGACAGTTACCGCAGTCGGTAGGATTTTATGTTGATTGATGACAATTTATATATGAATATTTATTAAAATTATGTTTTGCAAAAATTTTCAAAATTTAAACATTATAAACATGATACATATTACGTATTAAGTAATATATTACTTTTAAAATCAATGAATCATAGACTTTTAAAATCATATAGATTAAGGAAATTAGAAAAAAAAATATCGCAATTTTTCATTCATTGTATTAAACTTGTTTATAAATTTTAATTAATTTTTCACTACACAATCTCATTTTTTTTTTAAAAGAGCTGTTGACTGCCGGGAAATACTGATTCTGTTATCGTACTCTGTTACTGGCAGAAAAGCTATCACTCCTTTTAAAATAATAATCAATTGGTTAGTGGTATTTGGTATAATCCACGTTTACATGTAATTTTCATTAGATAAATAAATAAAATATAAGTTAAAGTTACTTATTATTAATAAAAACGTTTAGGATTTTTGAGATATACGTCGAAAACAGAAATTATGTTGTGAATAGTGACCGGTGGTTAAAGAAGATGTTAATGGTTTAGAAGTATTACGGGAGGAATAGGATTATTACTTTTGTTTCCATTGCTACGAAAGTCTGCACTTATATACGAGGCATATCCAGAAAGTAAGAGTACTCAATTTTTGTATTAAAAAAAAAAAATGTATTTAAAAAAAATACAGGACATTGTAGGTATACCATATTACTTATTTTTCCACATAGTTACCTTCCCGTTCTATGCATTTTGTAAGTCGTGGCACAAGCTTTTTAATGTCTTCCTCATAGAACTATCTCACCATCTCTTTCGTCCACTTCAAGACCTCTTGTTTCACCTCCTCATTGGTTTGACATTTTTTTCCACCTATTGTAAGTCTTATTTTAAGTCTTCAGGAAGGTGAAAAGATGAAAATCTGGAGGCGCTAAGTCAGGGTGGTTCAAAATGTCCCAACCAAAAGAGTCCAAAAGGGCCTTGGTGGCGTTGGCCGTGTGCAATAAACACACTCCTTTCGTTAACAACCCCCTTCGTTTGTTTTGAATTGCTCTCTTTACTTTTTGTAGGGTTTCACAGTATCGTGCTGCATTTATTGTCTCCCCATGAGGCAAAAAATCAATCAAAATTATCCCTTTTCGGTCCCAAAAAACGGATGCCATGATTTTTTTGTCCAAAGTTGAAGTTTTGAACTTTTTGGCAGAAGGGGAACCAGTTATCTAACCTAACTACTTGAATACGTTCGTTCAGTTCATAGCACCTTCGCCATACACAGTTTTGATTAGCGTGAAAATTTCAGTTGTAGTTTTTCCTTCCTTTAAAATTGTCACGATACGACAGCCGAACAGTACTCTTACTTTCTGGATATGCCTCGTACATTAAATTAGTATAATATAAAGCCTTTCAAAAAATTTATCACTTCATTAATTGTAAAATACTTGTACTACATTATATCTTGAACACTATAATAACACGTTTTTTGGGGTCGTGCCATGTAGTTCCGTACTTAGAACTTCTTTGAGGGTAGAGATATGTCTTTAAAAGGATTTTCTTTTTCTATTCGAAGAACATAGCTATAGTAAATACCATTCATTTTTAATAGCTACATTATATATAAACAAAAATATATCACATAAACATAATTTTAACCTCGAGCTACGATACCATAGTTCGTGGTGGTAACCATCAGTGATATACTTTCCATTAGACACGAAAGGCAAGTGCCTAGATGACTTTCAATACTAAGGGCCTCAAATTTCACCATAGAACTTTTTCTTTGTCTTGTATTGAATAAAATATAAATCAAAAACTAAACTATTGTATACATACAAGTAAAAATACGTATGTATACTTTCTGAACTTATTATTAGTGAGCTTACATCATTACATCATTAGATCAATAGAGTAGATCTAAATGAAATTATTACGAATGAAATAGATTCTATCAAATAAAGTGATTTTCACCAATTTCAAAATTTTTTTTTTACATTTTATAATTAACATAAATTGTATCCTTAAAATAATGTTCATTATGAAAAATAATATATACAGAATTTGTTGAGCACGCAAAATTTATAGAACACAATTTTGTAGAGCAACATTTTCAGTTTTTTTTTTTTTAAATTATTTTATTTTTTATTTAAATAATTTAAATATTACAAAATAATGCTTAAAATTAATTTATCCTTTTAAGCTATGCTTGTGTTGGGATTAATGAGTTATTGAATTTTTTTAAATTTAGATTTACTTACAATTTTAATTCTTAATTATAACATACAAAACTAATATTATATACATAATTAAAATAATAACTTAAAATTAGAGTTCACTTAACAACCAGTTGATGATAGATTTTTTATTCATGACATAATTCGAATTTTTTTAAACCTCTTGATATATATCATTTTTTTTAAGTAATGGCATTTCATTAAAATATGACGGACCTAAATAATCGGGGAAATGTTTACCAATATTTTTTTTTTTGTGTAGTACACTTGGATAACATAAGCTCGATTTTCGCGCTTATTGATATTAATAAAATTTATATGTTTGATGTACGTGATATGGCGAATTGCTTGTACATACAGTAGTCTGACTGGTAAAACTTTTAGAGTTTTATAGTTAGAATTTGTAGAGCCTTTTATCTTTTTTGTTTAAACAGATTCTTACCACTTGATTTTACTGAACTTCCAGTGGTCTTATTGCATTATCTGCACATCCTCCCTATGTTATTAAGCCATACTGAAATATTTGATTTGTATAATATAATGCATTGTATATAGTGCACATAATTTCACTTGGTAGGATTGTGTTAAGTTAATATAATTTAATAATAATTGACCTTAATCGCATAACCATATCACTAACATGTATACTCCAACGTACATTCCAGTCGATAATAATACTTAAGTATTTCACTCTAGTAACTCTCTTACTTTTTGGTAATCACTGTAAATTGTATTTATATGCTGTGTATTACAGAAATGTATAATAATATCGTCAAACGGTATGTTTGTCTTTTTGATAGAAAATGCGACAAATTCACTTTTTTATATTAAAAAATAGTTCTTTTAAAACATTGTTCACTTCAGCAGTTGTAATACTCTTTACATTAGACAAGTATCACTAGAGAAAAGTAAGCACGTTTCATCTGTGTATGTAATAATTTGAACATCAATACTCATATTACAGAAATGATTTGTATAGAGTATGAATAAAAATTTTCAGTATACGTTTCAGTGTAAAAAAAGGGCATGTACCAGTTGCCCCCAAAAGTACCTTTTTTTTACACCGAATCCTCCCAAACTACCTAGAGGAAAAAGTACCAGTTGCCCTCAACCAAATGTACCAGTTGCCCTCACATGTTAATATATACACAAATACAATATATAGCTCGTAAAATACGGGAGGTAAATATACAAATCATAAATAAAATATAAAATTCAAAAATATAATAATTTGTCAACATATAAATAGTACAAAATCAAAATATAATAATTTATGTACTATTTAAATGTTGACAAATTATTATATTTTGATTTTGTACTATTTTATATTGATAAATTATTATAATTTTGAATTTTATATTTTATTTATGATTTGTATATTTACCTTCCCTATTTTACGATTATATATTGTATTTGTGTATATATTTACATGTGAGGGCAACTGGTACTTTCAATTGGGGGCAACTGGTATATTTGATTGGGGGCAACTGGTATATTTTTAAAATTGCGATAATAGCCGTGGGGGGCAACTGGTAAACACCCTAAAAAAAGACGTACTTTGCATAGTGGAGTATTCTTTGTTCTTCAGACAAGATAATAGTGATGAGAGTATTGGATGACGAAAAAAAGATAAATCATTTCATCAGTTAATTGATTCTGAGCAAACTTCAGAGTAAAATATACCGTTTGAATATTTGACCGTTTCATACTAATTGTCAGTAGGTTTTTTTAATCAAAATCGTTTTAAATTTAAAATTATACATTTTTTTCCCGATAAACAAACATAATTTTTATTTTAAGACTCAAAATATGTTGTTCTACCTGTATCCAAAGGTTTTTAATTTTTGGATGTTTTAATTATACACAATTGTAGTTGAAAATTTATGTAAAACAGTCTAGTCCATAAAAATCGTTTAATAATTTACTTAGACGCTCATAAATAAAATCCCCAGTCACGATTTTAAAATTTTTTTAATCTAGTTAATTAAGTATATGAGCATGGTCTTATTCAATTTCCATAACTTTTTGTCAATTATTTAAAATTTTAATGAAGATAAACTTTGAAAAACGTGGTATATTCAGAGTACTTTATTTAGCCCAAAATTAGTCTATTTCATTTGAAACTATCGTAATGCATGTAGTAATATATATATGATGACACTTTCAAGTTTCTAGCATTATTACTTTTGGAGTTATGACTAAATTACTAAAATCAATATATTAAAAGTGTTATTTACGGTTAATTTTACCATTTTTATTTAGTTTTTAGGCAGTTAAGTGTACCAAAAAGTGTTTACAGAAAAAGAAAGAAAGAAAGAAAGAAAGAAAAATAAACATCATTATAAAACAAATCGATCCTTCGCTTTACCCAGAATCTAAAATTATCTTTAATAGGTAATAATGAAGGTGGAGAGAGGAGGGTCAATATTTTTAGCTTGCCTTAGGTCTCAACATGTCTAGATTAGAGTCTAGTAACCATGCACATGTATGTTAAAAAAATTCAAGAGGGAGAAATAAATCTTCTTAATTCTCCCATGTAAACACGCCACTGATGCCATATAGTTATTTATTAACTGCAGAACTTATTATTTTTAATTATTTTCAAATAAATAAAATTATCATTTTTATTATTATTATTACTAAAATTAAAATTTTTAGAATACTAATAATTTATACTTTGTTTTTATTTAAGTATACTGCCAATAATTACGATAGATATGATATAACGTATATAGTTACGTTTCAGAAGTTAATATAAATTATAATCACTATACTTAGAAGTTATAGTTATTATTGTATTTCAGGTCAATATCATATGAGTTAGCTAAGTACAAGGACACACAGTGTAAATTTTATTTCAATAAATTTTATAACATCTTAAATTACATAGGAACTTATTCGGTGTATACACTTAAGATAGCCTATAAGTCTCACTAAGGTCTTACAAAATCACAATATTTACCTACCTTCTACTCTGCGTTAACTATAGTAATCGCTATAATATGTAAAGTAAGATTCTAGAAAAAACATTAATTATTGAAAATGGCGATTGCTATATTTAGGTTGATTAGAATTTGAATTGATGAACACAAATTTGTACATTTGCTAAACGTAGATTGACCTAGATGAGTAGAAAATTTGACAGTTAAAATTGTTTCATATTTTATAATTGATGTAGTGATTTTGAGTAATTTACCTTGAAAAGGTCATTTTTATTTTAAATAAGTTGTTATAAAATATAACTGAATTATGTTAATGAATAAGAAGATTCTTTAAATATTGTTCAATTTTTTTGCTTGCTGCAAAAAGGGCAAATAGAAAAAAAGGAGTGTGAAACTAATAGTTCACTGGAATATTAAGGATACTCAATTAAAAATTATGATCTACATGTACGAATCAGTTTACTGATTTATTACTAATAATACAATTGTGGTAAATTATGTATTCTGAAAATGTTCTGACTTTGGAAACTTAAATGCAATATTGAATTCAACTTAAATTCTACGATTTTAATATCATAGTTATTTAAATTTTCACCAAGTCTTTATTTTTTAATGAAGGCCAAAATCATAATTAACAATTAATTTTTTTAAAGACAATAATTTTTAGTAAAAATTTAAGTTCAATGACATATTTCCGCACAAATTTCATATGTAATTATTTTTATAAAGTTTAAGTATCATAATTTGTTATGAAAAAAAAATATATATAGGTTCTATGTCATTACCATTCCATGAAATTAAGTTTTAAAATTATGGATATACGTACACGTATATTAAATATTTTGTATTTATGAAATTATTAGTGTATTATTTTATCTTCCTAATTGTTATTTACATTGTTAAGTTAAATGTTATTGTTATGAAATTTATATATCTATGTATATACATACATCATGCTATTTTAAATACACGATACAATTTATTTGTACAATACACGAAATTGCAAGTTATTATCCATATACAAAATAAGTATATCCAAGAGTAGGTAATTATTAAACTTATAATTTCTATCATAATTATAAAATTAGGCAAACATTTTATGAATTTTCTATTATTTATGATACATATATATATATATATATATATAGTTCTTATACTAGCTGTAGTTGACCCTTGACTTGATATAAGTATAATGCACAAAAGTACATTGTATATTTGTATATAATACTTACTGAAATCCAGTAAGAATATTAAGAAGTGTTGATTTTCCGGCACCCGATGGACCCATGATGACGGTTAATTCACCACAGTTAAAGCGCCCAGATACACCTTTAAGTACTTGTTTTGTTTCTGAAAAAAAAAATCAAACGATGAATGTTTTTGGACTGGAAATTGGGATACTGGATAAACATTTTTTTTCGTGACGATTTCGCATAGCCGATTTTTCATAACGCTTTCTGACATTTTTATGTTTAGCAACCATAATTTGCCTGGTAAAATTAAGAATCCTATCAATCCTAGGTTACCGAGCAAAGATTAATTCACGCCTGATTTCACCAAGCCGTTTTACATAACTATTTTACTATATTGTCTTAGCAATCCACAGTTAAATCGCAAAACATGTCAAATAACATATAATATATGATTCAATGTTTCTTCGTGCAGTTGAGAAAACATCATGCAGTGTTTGCTACGACCACAATAGCATTGTGCCACTCGCCTCTGATCTCTATCTAGCCAATTTTTCATCTGTTTTTTTAAAAGTATGTGTTAATTTGGTATCTTACTTGAAGGAGTAATTATTCGATTAAGGTACCAGCATTTATAAAACCGTAAAGGAAAATGGTGAAATGTTAACAATGTTCGGCTAAACCGTGTATAAATTAATAAGACTAGTACATTATGCTGGTATAGTGTATACTACAACGAGTGCTTTACGTCAAGGTGCAGAAGAGCAAGAATGCCAGAAGAGTGACAGTAGCCACACAGATATTGAAATCAATCTCTTAATATCCGTATCTTGTTCGTGGTTTTTTTGAGGTAAAGATATTAATTGCAACTTGATATTTTTTTGTCCAGAAGGAATGCTTTAAAATAGAAGGACTCAGTTTATAATAAATTATAATAAATGAAATTATGGATTCAAAATAGATGGATAGTAATTGACCTTTAAAGTGATTAGTGGTTATTATAGCTATTTGCAAAGCCACACCGTGTCAGACTGTGGTTGTTAAAGAAATTACTATTTATTGATTTACACCTTGGTTAGAAGAATGACTAGGGTAACAAAGGACTATTTGAGCTAGTTGTGTGCTTAACATTTACATACTAATTACTGATTGTGAAATGAAAATATAATACAAATTTTAAAATATAATACATTTTTCTGAAATGAGGACATTGGGACAAGCATACTTAGTATATAATGTGGTTCAATGATATTTTTTTCTGATCTCCAAAACCAGAATTTTATCGATTTATTTTTAGAATATTATTTTTATTGATTAATAATATATTTAAAAAAACTACTAAAATTATATTTCTTTCACAATTTTTACACTTGGTAAACCCCATCACTTGACAGCGTTTTTACCAGCTTTTACGAAAATTACACAATTTTGATGCTCAACGTAACCAAAATTGAATAATTTTAGAATTTATTATTCAAAGCCTTAAGAGGATGATATTATAGGTACAATGTACATACATGGAAACCAGGTGAGGTTAAATACCTTGATACCTTAATAATGTATAATTTGTTTTAGTATAATAATTTTTATTTTTATGTTAAATTCGAATAATAATTATTTGAGTAGAAAAATAATTAATCTACTTTAAAAAAATGCAGCTTCCATATGTTTATGGCCGCAAAACTTATGTGTTACTGGACCGATTTTTAACGCGGTTTTTCGCACAATGATCCGAGTTGTCCAAAGAAGGTTTAAAGCCATACCTTCACTACCTGTACACTCCTAAACCGGTTTTTAAAATGTTTTTGGTATGAAAATTTTTTTTTGTCGATTTGATGTTTGCCTTGGTAACATGGATGTAAAAATACTTATTGATTATTAAAAGAAATTAGTATTCATTTGAATCTATGTATAAAAATAATAACATCAATTTATACCAATAAAAATAACAGACATTCATCAGTATAAGCCAACTTTCGTTTTTTCAAATTTTTTGTAACAAATTGTAGATTCTAGATCACTTAAAGGTCATCCATTTTTATGTTTACAGAGATAAATATACAAATGCAGGAAAATGATATGTAATGGAATCTAGTAATAAAATTTCAGTATGTTCGCTAGAGTACTTTTATTTACTTCCCTAATAATTAATATAAGACTGAGCCATAACGAAGTGTTATAACTTATAAGTCATAATATTTCTATAAATATATACATTAAGGCGCATAAAAAAATTTAGATGTATTAATACATATTATATAAATATATATTTTTTAGATTACATTTAGGTTATAATAGAATTAATTTGGTCTTAATTACAACGTGTTTGATTTCGCAACATAGTTTTTTGTTAAATCTCTCTATGAACTTGCAAAATATCTACAATATTTAAATGAACATATTTTAACTTGAGGCACCTTGATTGTGGCAACTAAATTATGAGAGTAGTTAATTGAAAACACGGTATAATAAACCATGATTGAATATATAGTTCACATTTTGGTTGACTGGGTGACCATGTAATACTAATTGCAGTTTGCAGATGTCTTCACAGGATAAACTATGTGTATTATGAATTTGTTGCTGAAAGTAGGGTTAATCAGGTTTTGTGTATCATACCTGTTTAACATGATTATAGCTTAAATTTTTTTTCAACATAATCATTTCAAGATAAAAAAAGCGTACATTTTTATTATTCACCTGAATAGTATTAAATAAAAACAATTTAAAAAATGAATATTATTCATCATAAGTAGGTATCATTAAAAATATTCACTATTTGAAACTGATAACTATATTTAATCGAAAAAAAACACAAGGTTACAAATTAAAGTCATTTTTCATTTAAATCATCTTCATTGATATTAAAAATATTTATGTAAATGAAAATGAGAAATATTTTTTATAGTACGATCACAGATTTCATCGACTAGGGTAGCTAGAGTGGTCTAAGTATTAAAGGTATATAGGTAAATATCTATAATGACTAAATGCATAAATATCTGTACTTTTACAGATACATAAATATCTGTACTTTTCAACTTGTGCATTTAACAATTTCTGGATTAAGTTTTAGCCTTAATATACTTTGTTACAGTATATTAAAACTTACTTATATAGTAATCTCGTTCCTCGTCACGCCTTCGAAATTATTCTTGTTTTTTTTTTTTTTTATGGCTTTAAGTAATATATTATATGTTAAAATGCTTACCCAATACCATTATGTTTTATGCACCAGTTATTTTGCAATATCTATGGAGGGTTACAATGAGGACCGAAAAAAAATAAAAGATAAAACTTTCTGTATTTCGTACCCATGAAAAAACATTTTTATGTTATATAGCTAATAATCATATTTTCGTTTATCTATATTTAGGAAAATTAGTTAACAAGTAAATTTAATTATTATATTTCTTATTGTATTTTCAATAAATATCCAGAGCTATTTATAATGAATAAACTACTATCCAAATATATTTTATGAATCATTTTATTTGGTTATTTTATGTATTTAAGTTAATTCTTAAACTTTTGTTTAAATATAATGAATATAATTTTAAGTAAAAGTAGAAGATTAAATTTCTCTACTTAATATTTATTTAGTGTTTTAGACAGCAAAAAATACGTCGTAATTACACGTGTGAATACTACAAATGTCTTTCTGTAATATAGTTGTTACGGAAATACTGTGCACTGCAATGGACTTGGATATAACTAAACAGAACCGGAAGGAAACTTAAGTCAATATTAATTCGTTTTCTCTTTTAACATACAACAACTAACAACCTATACGTAGTTCGTCACAGTATATTATATACTATGTATTTTGAATAAAAAAATCGGGCAAAACGAATTTGATGATTCAAATAATTAATTTTGAAATTATTTATTCACTAAAATAAAAAAGTGTTGAAAAAAAACTTCTTATTGGTATTAGTTTGAAATTAATTAATATTTAAACATTGTAAGTTAACTGATCGTAATTTAAACATACTAAAAAAATATAGTATATAATAAAAAAAATTATACCATAATACTAAATACGGCATTTTTGAAATGAAGCCGAGAATGATAAAAAAATTTAAAATTTATTTATCTGATTTTGAAGTTAAACGTAGACTCATAGTTTTAATATTTAAGGAAACTATGAAACAAATAACCGCTCAGTCGAATATTTTAAACCGATCAAATATAATATATTTATTTAAATTTAGGTATGGATATTTTAAGAAAATTGTTAATTAATCATTGGATTAAATTGAAAAATTGTTACGATTTAAGCAATGTAACAGTGACAGCTTTACAGTTTAATAAAATAATGTTGATTTAGATCATACATTGATCTACTTGAGTAATATCATAGCACTCTATAATATGTATACCTACTAAGAGGTATGTAACGTTTTTAAGGATTTTTATTTTTGTTCCAGCTAGATTTTATAAGCCACAAAGAATAATTAAACATTAAACGATCAATCGAAATATTGGGTAGGTCGATCGTCACAGTACCAAACAACCACGTATTACTGAAGTAGGTCAATGCTAACCAAGGTTACGAATGTTTATGTAACATAACCAGATACTCACTACAATAATATTGTATTCACTATTATTTACCTTTATGCAGTGCCCCAACGCTAACGGAGAACTGGACGTCCGTAAAAGTAATATCAATCGGATTGTTTTTAGGAAGGTGCATGAGCACCATTCGAGAAGCGGATCCCATTTTGATTTAAATTGAGGTCTAGTATTCTTAGTCTTTATATATGGTGGATTCTTGTTTAATAGTTTCTGCTTAACAACGGCGTCTCATTTAAAAGGCGACGTATCAACCATCATAGGATTTTTCGTACATGCACGTGTGTCAATGCAGTTCGATCATTTATGTTTTTTCCCAATGCAATTTTTTCTAGCTTGCAAAATAATCAGCAACCTGTGAAAAAAAACATTGTGTTGAATTAAAATCATAATATTAACGACTAAAATTAAATTGAGAAGGTGAAGTAACGTATTGTTGAAATAATGTTCATTAACTACTGTTTTCATATATTCGTACGTTCCGCTGATTGCTAGCTACAACAGGGACGCTTTATAGAAACTCTAATTAGTTATTACTCATGTAAAACTAAACAATTAACTTAAAGTCTATATTGAGTGGTTAATATTTTATATATGATAAGTTGTGTCTAATTAAAAACATAAGTAGGTATTACAAACGAACCATATGAAAAAAAAAATGAGAGGATAGATAATTTCTGTTATTTCAGACAAGTATAACAATAAAATGGAAGGAATTTCAAGGGTTTTTATTTATTGTAAAATATGCGGAACATGGTTTATGTAAAATTATGTAACGATTGTATATAGTACCTATAATATATTATATCTACATAATATTTTATAGATTGATTTAAAATCAAAATAATGTAATTAATAATACATGCAAAATTATCATATATTCGTATTTCGTTCCCAGTATTTAGACCATAAGGTATATTATATTATATAATCCGGAGATAATATAAGAATAAATAAGTGAAATAATGATTTATACAATTTTATTGATTTTGTAAAATTGGATTGCACTATTGACGGATTTTGGCAATGTTTATTAGGTCATAAAAGTACCACTACCCTATTTAAATTCTATCAAGTAAGTTAACTCAATACAAATAAGCTGCATATTATATGTATTAATTACTAACAGTAAATATTAATAATACACATAAAATTTATTAAAATAAATAAGTTGGTAAATAGTTAATATTAGTAAAATGAACAAATGCAATAGCAATAATCTACCGTTATCTTCATTGCAAATTATTAACTTCAATTCAACAGCGCAACAGTTTCATAAAATACATTTTAGGGTTTTGTTTGAGTATAAATATAATTCTTTACTTATTCTTGTTATATATACTTACGTTTGTATTAAATAAGAATTTAAATATTTTAAATATTGCTAATTAATTTTAATTTAATTTTTCTCATTATATTCTATTTACTTATGTATTTTTAATATTATATTGTATACTATTAACTCATATACTCCGCCACAGCATCGCTTAATGGAGTAGATTAGAAATAATAATACAATGTGTAACATTTTTAGTTGTAACTTGTAAATTTCTTATGTGTAATGTATTTTATTTTTTTTCTTAAAAAAAAAAAAAATAAAAAATGCCATTTACGTTTGAATCGCAATGTTTGCTGTTATGTTTCTGATAAAAGTAAATAATAATAATTGCGAAGTACATTTTATTTTTATTTATTTCCATAATATCCTTTATTTATTTGTATATATTATATCAGTCAAGTGCTAAATTTATAAAATCTGATTAAAGTTGTATAGGTTCTCAACATGTTGTACTTGTAGACTATAATCACGTTTAGAAACAATAATTAATACCTAAGTTGTACAGTACGTATGTAGAAATATGATTGAACTAGGATGAAAATTCCTACCGGAAAAATAAAAACAACCAGCCCGTTTAAATGAAAAACATTGTTTATCACAAAAAAAACGTGTTTTAAGAGTTCCATAATGCCTTTTCCAATATTTTGAACCAATACTAAATTAAACATATAATTATTTTATTAATTCTATTTACTGTACATAAATCACAATGTTGCGCGTCATTCTTAAATTATGTTTTCAAATCGATCGCGTAGTGATTGGTAGAACAAATTCAACCACAGGCCCTATTTATCCAAAAGATTTATTAAGATTTTACCGATATCCCTCTTGTCCCTCTATACAGTATGATCCTGTATAGAAGTGTAATCACCCTACTATACTTTTATTATCAAGAATCAGAAATCAACACAATTTTTTTTCGGATAATCTACGAGCTGATCATTTTTGAAATCTATTAATCCGTTTGAACTTTTAATTCGACATTATTTTATTTTCTGCGTGTTTTGTTCGTCGAAAAATAGAATAACATCCAAACTTCCTAAACTATAGTATTAAAACTAATAATCATGGGTAAACGTGGTAATGATATAACACATTTACATTGCATTGGGATAATAAATCAAAACTTAATAGTTTATTGCGATAATCGTTTTACACGTAAACGGATAGTGTTAATGTCGAAATTGATTTTCTCGTAATAATTTAGTACTATTTGGCAGAGGGATTCGAGAATACGCGGCATACTTACTTACTTTCCATACATAACCTGCGTAGTTGTACTTCAATGTTTACAACACATATCGATACAACACAATGCACGACGTTCCATGACGTTTGAATTTTTTTTCGCGCAAGCCAAGTGTGCATCCGACATAGGTATAGCAATACCGAATGGGCAATAATAAATAATGTAACTTCGTGCCGGGGTAGGGTAGGGGGGCACATTCTGTGAGTGCCGTATAATTATTTATTCGTCTGACTGTATAAATATTATGTAGATAAATTGCCATTTCTACCATCGAAGTTTTACAACATACTTTAAACGTCAACGAACGTGTTGCACATACCAGTACTCGCGTACCACGGGCATAACGTTCGTGCATATTACTGCATATTATTTTATGGACAAGGGTGACTTTTTGGTGTCACCCGTGCCCTTTTTGCCGAAGACGTATGATTTCACGAGCGCAAAACTTAACAAACGATCGATTGAGCAAGTTCCCACACGCTCAACACACACGCACAACACACACACACACACACACACGCACAACACACACGCACAACACACACGCACAACACACACACACACACACACACACACACACACACACACACACACACACACACACATGCGGGCGCGCGCTTGTTCACGTGAGGTTATCGTTACAGGTTTCTCCACTGAGAGGCTGCACGCGTTCGTGTGCGTGATATGTGTCGACACAACCGTCGCGAAGCCGACTGCACCGCACAGACACAATCTCTGCAGTACACCGTCGCGCCGACCGGAGTGTTGCTCAATGACGGTCGTACACAGCAGCGGCGACCCGACACACATATTTTGCGTGCATTTGTGTCTACTGCAGCCCAACGCTTACACGCGCGGACAATCACTCGTTATGTTATAATAAAACATTATGTATTACACTCGTCGCATTTGCGAAAGATCCCGTCGCCGTATTCGTAGCCGTACGGTTTTCATCATTGCGACGGGACGACGGTGAAGTTTCAAAAACGTTTAGGTACGAACGGTTGAATGTGTGCGCACGCGTCACAGAAAAAAGAAGGGAGTAGAAATATAACAAGACGATGCCATTATTTACGTCCATCTTCAAAACCGATTTGAAGATTATGCAAGTCGTGTGTCGATCGATCTGATGCCAGGGTCAATTAAATCGCAGTACATTCGACACTTCATTCGACAAAATCGTTTAACCTTCGCTATATGTATACTGTATATTCATTGTATCTATCGTGTCAAGTGCATTAGTCACTCATTTTTGTAGTTCACTAATCGGATGGCCGATGAGTCAATCGATTTTTCAATATTCTTTTCATAAAGCATTGTTAAAGGAACCAAAGTAATTTTGATAATTAGTGAATAACATTTAGTTTTGTTGTAAGAAATTTAATCACCCAACACCTTCATTTTTCATAAACACTAAGGGGTCTGCGCACTGTCTGTTTTTTTAATCAAAACATGAGAAATTTTCTCTTGCCTCGAAGAGTGCTCTCTTTTCGATTTTTTTTTGTGTGTTGGAAAAATTTTTACACAGTTAATTGGAATTAGATTTCTGAAATATTCTTTTTTTATGCTACGTTAAAAGTTTGAATATGATCGATTTTTACTAAAAAAAAAAAAAAAATGTTTGTTGTAGTTTTTACCTGTATATTAAAGTTCAATGTGCCATATAAGAATTCTTACTTTTGATAGAAAAAAATAATTATTGAATTCCGATCACTGTACGACTTGAAAATGTTTCCCGAAAACCAAATCTTAGCAAACAACTCACTAATATTTTTTTATGACACAAATAACCAAGGCAATGACGACAAGATTACAAATTACTTAAATTTTCCCTATTATAAAATAGGCACGATCAGACCCTTTAAAGCAAGTGTAGATTTCATGAAGAAAAGAACACAATACAAATTTATTTTTAATTATCTGTTAAAAACTTAATTTTTTTGTAAATAAATCTGAGAATCGAACAGTAATTTGCCCACGGTAAAATGTATTGATTCGTACATAATCTGAATTAACTATGGAGAAATCATTTACTTTAAGTTTATAAGTTCAGTTCAAGTGGGTTTTTTGTTGTTTGTGTAACAGAATATTTCATATAAAACTATTAAGTTACAAATTTTACATGGTGTTACATATTAAATTAATTTCTCAACTATTAATAATGTTTAACATTTGTTAACAGCAAAGTAATTATGTTTTTAACTTTCTATAAATGAAGGCAACCCAAATGTTTAAATCCAATACAGTTGCCTTACTAGGTAGATGCTCCATCGTACATTTTTTAGCTAATTAGAGGAAATATTATTAAACTGGTTTGCCAGTGATTTCCAATGTCACAGAGATTTTTTCCTGTTTTACTATATTATTAAATAATTTTATCTCTGAAATCGCACACATTTTTAAATTATTCATAACACACTCAGTGCCCGGAGAAGATAAAACAAAATATATTTAAATTTATTATTTGTTGTTTAGTCGTTAGTTCTTAAAAGTATATTATTTAATTATCATATTTTAACCTTTACCTATTAAACATAAACTGTGATAAAAACTGAAGAAGCTGTGGAAGTATTATACATTATTTAAAACTCGATGATTCCTGTAATGTGTTTTTATTTTATAAATAGCACATGTTAATTTTCACGTGATTAAAATGCATATTCGAGTGTTATTAACATTGGTAATTTCTAAGGCTTGAAGTTGAAATTTTTTCTGAGTTAATAATGTATTTTTTAAATCAATTAAAATTTACGTATAGATTAAAAAATAATTAGAGTAATTTTTGATACCTATTTAATAGACTTTTATGCACATTTATGAAAAATATTTTACTGAGTAATTTTTGTGTATTTAAACATACATATACATGTCTACATATTAATTAGGTTTCATTAGGTATCTAATATATTTTTTTGTGACAGGCGCTTATTTTGATCGCAATTGACGATAAAAGTTAGTTAGTAGTCACGTAGTCAAAGTATACGTAAAATAAACATTTTTAGGTTTAAAGAACGAGGTAAAAATAAGAATGTTTAAATTTTTCATTGTTAATGATACTTTGTTTTTTCGTTATTTTCTTTTATTTCAAATGTATATTATTCACATTTAATTTTAAGGCTTTTTTAATGCAATTATAAATATAACGCTAGCAATTTTAGTCACTAAATCATATAATGCAGTTAGTTCGAGCCTAACTGATTTCAAATTAGTTATAATATCATCAATTAACTTACTTGTTGAATATTTAAAAACATTTTTGAATTTCAAATAAATTTCAAATGTTCTTGGGCAATTTTTCAAAATACTTATTTTGTAATTTGGTATTTATGAATACAAAATAAATAAATAAAAATTCCTTATATTTTGAATTAAAAAATGTTGGTATTCATCATTTGGCAACCTAAATAAAGTTTGACTTTGATTTTATTATTTGATCATTGTCAATAAGTTTGTAGAATAGTTAAATATTAAGTTTTTTTAATAAATTCATTAGTGTACTGTTTAACATATAGATTTTTCGCTTTTAAGTAAAAATTAAATCATTTTTAGGGAAAATTTTTAACGCAGTATGTTATATGAAATACTTTTGATATTTTATATATCCTAGTAGAAAACACATTTTCGAATACAAAGCAATAATATTGATTTTAAAACATTATTATTCCTACGTATACAATACACGTGTTATTTAAATATGATAATTGTGATAAATGTATAGACGTACATTTTTTAAAGGTTATTGATCCGATCTACTAAAAATTTACTTTAGATATTTAATGGTATGAACTAACTGAAGATTTAGAATGACCAATGTTATCACACAGTTTATGTATACTTATTAGTGGAAGGATTGCATATAATCGATATATTATATAAGAAACATGTGTCTATGCACTAATATGTTTATATTTGAAGTTAATTTTGAAATTTTTTTAAAACAATAACTAAAAATATTAAATGTTGTATTCATATATTTTTATGTGCTAATAAATAATTGTATGTAGACATATAATTTATTAAACATGGGCATACCTATAAACATACATACATATTGAACCCTTATATTTCAAGTACGATTAAATTAAATTCTTTCGTATCATTAGTATAATTAAAATATTTAGTTAAGTATATCACCATAATATTGTTTATTAGTTTGAAAAAAAAGAAGGCTTTAAAAATACTGGCATACAATGATATAGACTTGATTTAATGCAATTTATTCAGTGTTAATTTACGATGCCAATAAATTACTAAATAAACAAAATAAAAATTAATATTTGTAAACATAAGTATACTTATTTATTTAATAATTAACAAGCTACAATTTTCACAAAATTTATGAAATAAATTATGAATGAGAAAACATTTTCCACTAAATTGAGTCAAATACTTATTTTGGAGTTTTCGAAAAAGTTTGATATTATCACTAATCGTTATCAAAATTTCCTTAAAAATCACAGAACATTATCCAAAAATTATACATAACGATAACACAAATCAATATTTTGCACTACTTAACATTTAAGATATTATAAAAGCAATATAACATTATTAAAAAAATATTTTATCAAAATAGTAAAATTTCATAATTTTGTACTTAATGAATAAATTTATAGAAACAAAATAATTTAGGTATTCGTGTTGAATATATTTTGAATAAAATTATGTTGATTGTCACATTAAAAAAAAAGTTTAGAATGCATATATTTTAGTTTGATTGAAAAATTATAATGATTACCATTTCAGGTTCTTGTACTAAATAATAATATAATTTAGCTCCGACCTTTACTATTTTATTTTTTATAATATTATTTTATTTTAATTATTCTACAATATTTACATTACATAAAAATAAACGTGTAATGTTGTTAACACTTAAACTTTGTCTAAAATAAACAATAGATTTTAACAAATACATAAAATAAGGATAACCATATACGTAAATTTATTTTTAGGATCAAATGCATAAGTGCCATCAGATTGAAAAAAATCATTAAAAATAACCTTGAATATTTGTTTGAAGATAATTGAAGTCACGAATCGCCTATTTTTATTACAGAGTACACATGTTTTCACATATTATGTTATCACGAGTTATTCCATTCTAGTATTCATGCATACAATAGGTACCTAAATAATTTTGAAATAAATACGTGACATACAATTGTATAAAAATAATAGTGATGAATGATGATAGAGTTAGACACTTAAATAGCCACGTTTAGCTTGGATGAGTTGGATCATGGATGCAATAAAAAAATGAGTTTTGAACTTTTATAACCCAAAGTTAAAGTGTATTTCAAAAGTTATTGAAACCCAAATAATAATAATAATAGAAAAAATTGATTTTAAAATAATTAGTTCTTCGATTTCAATTTCAGAAAATATAGGTATTAAACGTAAGTAACATGGTTTTAATTAAAAGTTTCATAAGAAAATATTATATAAAAAAAAAATTAACCTTACAATATTTCTAAAAACAAACACATTTAAAGAATAAATATTCTAAAATTATAAAGGTTGATTTAAACAAAGATTAAAGAAAATAAATAAAACGTCAACGGAAACCACCCAACTTCGGTTGATTAACGTGGGTGTATTTACTAAATACATTTTCTAAAAAGTCGTTTTATTATTAAAAATATCAATGCAATGTATTCAATCTAGTTAGCTAGTTCAAGCCCAGTAAACTAGAAATAATAATAATAAAAACAACATCTATTAATTTAATAATTTAATTTGGTTACATAAGTTTTAAACGATTTATTATTGAAGTATAAATGTATCAATTTATTGATAACTATCATAGTATAACTGTCATTTGCTGTTATTTATTTATTTATTTTTCGTAATAATATTTAATAATTAGGTTAATGTTTGGCCTCAAACTTCCACTACTCTTTAATCATCCAGTTTCATTACAGTGACCTCAATCTTTATTTCCATCTCTACGACTCATCTGCATTGTTTTATACGTTTATTCTACCAGCAAACTAAATCTTAAAATTTCATCACACATTTAACAGCAGCAGAATATTTTTGCAATTGTTCGTGAAACACAATAAACCTTTCTCTAGTACATTTTTCAGTAATTAATATACAACTAATATTACATCACATTCATCCACATTATTATGATATACAGAGGTTAATTATTATTATGGTATATTATTATTGTTTTAATGTTCAACCACTAAGCCTAAACAGTTTCATTGAGATAATACTCTAAGATTTAATTTAATATTTATGAACTCTACATCGTATATATGAAAAATCAGGTAAAGTATTAATTAATTCATAATAAATTAATAATCCTTATTTGTTTTCTAATATAATAAATACAAGAAATTACACAATCAGTTAATGTTAGTTTTCACGAAATGATCAGGATGATGTAGGGTGCAGGCTGCTAGAGCTAAACTCGTGTAAGGTGTTTAGGAGTTTATACTCATGTTTCATACTATATTATACAGGTATTTAATAATGTGTGTTATCACTGGTATCTAATGCATTCGTGCGTGAAAAGTGAATGATATTTGTGTATGTGAGCTATAATGACACAATTCTATCTCCGAAATTTCAAATCGATTATCAGATATTTTGTCATCACTCTATAGAACCGGTTTATTACACATTTACGTGCTGACGTGCTGTCATATGCTCATTACTATCCTCCCGCGTACATAGGTACATTATATAATATAATTATTTCATTATTTATTCATTATTATTACTATATTAAGTTATAAAACTTGTTGGATATAATATATAGAGTAAAAATACGCAAATAATATTTACGTGTTTTGAACTGAGGACGCAACGTAATCAAGTACCACTAATAGATGTGTAAGTTATGGGATGAAGTGAATTTTTAATTTTTAATAGCCTATCTAATTGAGATCCAATAAAAAAAAAAAAAAAAATTAAAATAACTTAACCAATAATTTACTTTAATAAACTTAAATATATATTATAACTCGATTAAATATTATAATGATAGTTCATAAACATAAATGGTAAGAATGATTTTAATTTTTAATGTCTAAATTTTACCTAACTTTTTAACTGTAATTTCAATTTGTAAATATTTAATAAAATAATGGTAAATGCTTTCAAATGTTTAAAAATATAGTTAAATAAAATTAAGGTAATTCAAAATATGTTTTTAGGATTCAGTAAATTGAGCAAATTATCGATCGTTTGTCATGCGTACGTATAGTTTCAAACTTAAAATCATGGGTAACTTTAAATGAAACATTGTAAGGATATTTGTGGATTTTATTATTTCTGATCTAGGATAAATAGAATAACTATCTTATTAAAAATATCTTATTAAATATAATTAAATTATAAATCTAATTTACCTAAATTTTCTTTAGTTCGTATCGTCATAATCTATGAGACTACGGCGTAATTTATAATAATATAAATGCGTAAATATGACACATGTGTTGATAAAATAATCATAAACAAACAAATATTATTAATATTTAAAATAGTAATAAGAATTAAAAAGTTTAAATAAAAATACATGATAGCTAATAGAGTTTTAGACTAGTTTTCTGTGGTAGGTAAAGATGAAAAAAAGCTAGAAAGAATATATATTGTTTCAATGATTGATTCACTTTTTTGGAGGTTGAAAAATGATGAATCTACTTTAATTATATTTGACTAAATCTGAAAAACTCAAAAATGATTAGAGAAAAAATAAAAAAATGATACAAAAGTTAAATTGTTTCAATATTAAAATGTAAATTACAGCCAATGACATAGGTGTTAAGAATAAAATACAGGGCAATTATTTTAATCTAAATTTAAAGACTCGTTTAGACCTAGTATACAATTAAGTATCATAATATATTATTTTTGTGATATCAAATTACTTTCATTTTGACGCATTTATCTTTTACTCATAATTTTCAATTATGTTTGTAATTGTTTATCGTTTATATGAACTGGTGAGGTATGTTAACTATAAAATTATACGAAATAACGATTACAAACATAATTGCATCCATTATAACTTATTACCTAGTATTAATACATTTAATATTATCACACGACATTATCGAAGAGGAAGCATATTTAGTATTAGTGAGCACTAATAACTAATTTATTTTATAATTTTCTTAAAAGATCCTGCATAATATTTCAATGTCACAAATTCTACTAAGTTTAGAATCGACATGTGAACAACAAATTAAAATAGAATGGATAAAACGTTTTTAATTAAAACCTGTTGAAGCATAATTTTTAATGTTATCTTCCCAGTTAATTTATATATTTTTAAAATTAATGATGAAGTAATAGCAATATACACGGTTATTTTGACCGTTCAAAACGTGTTGAAGCGCTCGTCACCTGGTGGCCGGTAACCAATTTTATCAGTGTCACAATTTTTCTTTGTACTTACAAAAATATAATCATAAATCTATGTATTGTAATGTTATTCTAATACAATCATAATAATACTTATAATAATAATAATAATACTTATGATTTTTCATGATAAGTATTAACATTTAAAATATGTGTATTAAAAAAATTTCCAGTATCCGATATAGGTGTCTATATATAGTATCCTAATTGAGATAATCGAGGTTTTACTGAATTCATATTTGAAGATTTTTTTGTTAGTTGACTGGTTTTAAATACTTTTAAACTAAATGAAAATTTTAAATAAAAAATATCGTAATTATGTTTATTAACTGCCAACTTATTTTAAAACAATTAAAAAAAAAAAATCGACCAACCTACAGAAATACTTTTATGGAGGTTTAAAGCATTTTAATATTTTTGTACTAACAATTTAGATTTTTTTTGGAAAATTTAATTTTTCTTAAAGGTAATTTAGTAAATTTTCCCAATATCAAACTCCCCTAAAAATAGTTTGTCGTTGTTGCACAGAGCAGAATTCAGCTTTCACTCAAATTTCATAAATATAATAAAGTAAATTTTTCTTTTCACACAATAATAACCTTATAATTTTCGCCCACGGTTTTACACTCAAAATTTGGACTCGGATAAATTAACACTTTTTTTATTCAGTTAAGTTACACCCGTTGGATTCGATATTTTTTGCATTACCTACGAAAATAAATGATAAACCTAATTGAATAAAATTTGTTTTTACGTTTAATATCTATACACTATCATATTATTTATTACTTCGCATATTATTTTAATAAAACTATAAGATACGATACGATGCATTGAAACAATTAAAATCACTAAAATAATGTTATTACTTATTGTTATTATCAATTCATTAAAATTATTTTGTATTTATAATTAATTGATACATTTTTACTATTTTTTTCAAATGACTAACAAATACTAAATTTTTAAACCAATGAGTTTCACCAGTGCATATTTTATATTTTTGTATACATAGTCAATTAACTCATAATTTTAACATAATTATTTAAAAAATGATTAATTTTTCGTATTTACTTTATTATAATTAAGTATTATTTTGTAGACTTTGAAATAACTAATCTTATGAAACTATATAAACCGCTATAAATAAATAAAAAGTTCTTAAATAATCTAACTATACAATTATTTAATAATATAATATTGCGTAAACTTCGAGAAAAAAAAAGTTCGTATAACATAAATAACAGTTACATCTCATTTTTAGGATGTTAAAATTTATGGTTAATACAGTGGCAATATTTATATTAGGAAAGTTTACTACTTAATAAAAAAAAAAAAAATAAGAACTCAAAAAATTAGGGGAATTCACCTGATTTTAGGTAAGTTAATACTTCCCCATTTCTTATTGTAACTTTGATATTTATGATACATACATCTATATTATTTAATTTTTCATTACCACCCTTCAGTTGGTATTAAATAGTATAATAAAGAAAAATAAATAATATTTTGTATAAATTATAATAATTAGTTATTTTTAATAAAAATGATAACTGATAATTATAGGATAAGTAGTAAAATTCTATTAGAAAATAGAATAATGATGTATTTAAACTTAAGCAAACTCTAATTTTACCGCCTTTTCAATTTGTACACTAACTTGAAATATGAAACAATAACATTAAGTCACTGTATAACACCAACATTTTCAATTTGAAATACTGGTGAATGAGGAGATGAGGATGCTAGTTATATGTTTATATTTATAAGATAATTAAGGAAATGTAATTTATGATTTTTATAATAAATAGTAATAACTAATCACTAGGACAAGACGAAAGGGCTATATTAAATTTATAGACGAGATCGGTATAGAAAATCTATTATAACCTAATGTATAGTAAGAAAATGTATATAAAACACATATTGTTTCTATTGTATAAATAATTTTCAGTAATAATAAATTAACTACCTAATGTATTGTCAGCCAATGGCCAAGTAGCCGAGGCTTAATCTAATAAAAAAAAAAAAATAATAATAAATAGTAATTGCCATTAAAAAAAACTGAAGATTAAAAATTGACGTAGACAAAAAATATTGTAAAATTTTATTTTTGCAAAAATCTGAATTATTATCTTTTAAAAATACAAACGAATGTGAAAAAAAACCAAAAATTAACAGAAAAAATGCATGAAGAACGATAAATGAATAATATAATAGATTTTGAATCATAAAAACAAATGTCTACTGACTAATTTATCATTAAGCAGCTAAAAACCTAATGATATAATATTTACATAGAATTTTTCTTAAGAAATAATTAAAATATCTTTTAATGTCATGGACATTATTAATTTGTAATAATTTATCACACATTTTCAAAAAAAAAAAAATGTCAAATAAATCATGAGAATGAGTCTGAATTATATGTTGATATTTTATTTAATTTAGCATTTAAAAATGGGTTACGGCGGTATTAATATAAAACATAAATATTTCATAAAAGATAATGCTTTTATTCTTAAGAAAATTTAGAGTTAAAATTATGTATATTTAAATATCCAGGTTATTAATTTGATGATGAATAATAATATTTGATTATGCTAAACAATGCTTCGTTTTCAATAGATGTATATTAGCGGTCGTAACCTGCCATATTATATGCATATTATACACAACACGAAACAAGATAAAATGTAATTAGTGGTAGAACTAAAACCAAATTGATGGGGTTGCAAATAATTTAAATTTATTCAAAAGATATCTATATGATCTCTCCCCCGCAAATTGATAAATATGCATGTATAAATATGTATTTTGTAAGTCGATATTACAAATAATATTAATATTAACATTATCATTTATCAATACTGTTATTTTTTAGAAACAAAAACTTAATTAGTGTAAAATAAAATGATTATTCACTCATGAGATAAACTGATAACTAATGAGGATTATAACGTATTAATAATATTAGAAACTAACACAATCAGATTACAACATTAAACAAATGTATCTGAATGTATATGTATATACATTTTTGTAATTGTATAATTATTAGTTGAAAAACTTAGAATTTTTTAAAGGTCAAAAGAGTAACTCTGCGTGTGCAACCCCTAATTAACGCAAGATATATTATTTGTGGTTGAGTAATACAGGTGTAATTCAGTATTTCAGATGAGTAATTCAGGTGCACACTGAATATGAGAATCTTTATTAATTTTCAACCAAAAAACACAGTTATAATTATAGAACATTTTGTGTCAATGATATTGGGAAAAAATTAAGTCGTAATATTGTTCGCCATAATTAGAAAAACGTGAAAATAAGCTAAAGGAGACTTCATGTAAACTTTAGATTCTAAAGCAATGTCCAGACAAATAGTTTGTTAATAATATGAATTACAAATGGCGTTACAGAAAAATACCGATTTTCACCCCAAGTGATAATGCTCAATGTTATTGAAATATTGGCATTATTGTTTGGAACATAATAACTACCTATTTATATTATATTTAGTCATTTTTAACACAATTCGTTTTAATAACTGGATTATGTGAAAGATTTTTATGCCGTAGCTCTTATCAGCGAAAGCAATTCGATTACATTTCGGTCCATAGATTATTCATTGAATTCGTACTATGATCGACGTTGAAAGTTTTCTGGGTTAAGCGTTCAAAGGTACACCATAGCAGGTCGAGCTGGTCGACCCGATCGACGACGGTTTGTGCATTTGCGCGCGTTACGCATACAACTGAAAGAGAAAGTAAACGCATCGTATCGCCTGTACCAATAATAATGATATGATTATAACGCTTACGAAGAGAAACGGACGAATAAAAAAAAAAAAAAAATTAAAAAAAATCGTAATATTGCTTTTTAAACAAGACACAATGATCTGTGTAAAACGTGCAAGTTCAAAAGTACAGAGATACGTATGCATATGTGATTCATCATCGCCAAACACCCGCCAGTCACATATGTCACGGTATAAAGTGTGAAAATATCATTTAATCTGTCAATTACCTCACGCCTCGTCGGTGTAATCGATTGACAAACGGGCTTTCTTCATCGACGTATCTTCCGTAGACAGTGAACCGGTTGAGGTCGACGGATAAAATATATAGGCGAAGCTGATAACGCGTCGCAGGTCACCGAACCGTATCGGTGTTCGAAAATATCACAACAAACGCGGTAAATGCGAATCCACAGGTGAATTTCGTACGATTTATCGCAGGCGTTATCGATCGTGGATCTCGTAGGCGGAAATTATGGGGAAGGGGATAAAAATGAAACGGGAAAACAATACGTTCGCGGAAAAACGTCTCTTCCGCGTCCGGTCGTCGTATGTGTGCGTGTACACAACGACTATCGTGCGTGTCTGTGTGTGACTGCCAGCAGTCACAATGGCGTTGTATTATGTTATGATTGTTGCGATGTCGGAAAACAACGACGAGACGGGAAAAACGCAGGTACACCGTTTCCCAGTGAAATCGAATCCGCCACACGCACTCGGTAAACGTGTGTATACTGCTGTAGCACGGTATACCACCGATTGGATATAAATCGCCACTAACGTGCCAATTTCACTGTGGCCACGGACCACTGTCGATACGTCGGCGAACACAACTGACCTGACCAAGTCGACCGCGATTTGTTTACCAATAATAAATAACGTTGTGTTTACTACTACAACGGCGGGACGGCGCGGCCGCGGCGGGAGTGGGACAAGACACGACTGAACAACAGCTGATCCGGACGCCGCCGCCGTCCAGGAGTTTCCCCGCGACGGCGAACCGGTCCGAACGCCATCTGTGCGACTGAACCCGAGAAATCGGCGATGACTCGGTCGAACCGGTCGTCGCCGTCGTGCCGTGCGGCTGCACAGACGACCAAGGACGCCATCGGCATTGATTAATAAAAACATATGTAGTAATATAATTAATTCCTTCGGTTCATGTGTGTGTGTGTGTGTGTATCACTTACAGACGATGTGTATTACTGGAGTGCCTATTAGATCATGATCCACGGACGCGTGATCCTCGCCTTGGACTACCGCGGAGTCCGGACGGATAGAAACGGGCCGACGCGACAACGTTGCAGGCCGGCGTCGTGGCAATCCAGAGAAACATAATAATATGTGGTAATGAAAATAATAAAAAAAAAATCCGTAGGTGGCGAGCAATGCCCCTACTCCCCTCCGGAGATACGCGTTCGAGAACATTCGTCCTGGACTGACGAGGAGGTGCCGCAGAGGATAGGTCAAAGTATTTTATACGAAACTGGACGTGCTGCTTCTCAACACGCTCTAAGCGCTTGCATGTGAATTATCTATATGTTTTGAAGAATTAATAATAGGTGTTGGTGTATTACGTATTTTTTTATTATTATTTCTATAAATTAAATTATTTGAAAAAATAACTTCAACAAAGATGCGCTTTCTTTGAATTAGCATCGATAATTCCTTTTTTTTTTTTAATCGATAATTCCTTCGTTAAGTGATCACCTTAAAGTTTACATTTTCGTTTTCCAAACAATTTCACATAACTATTCATCCCACAAAAATAATTGCAAATTCAACGAGTTCACATGGGTAAATTCTGTTATTTCAAAATAATTTTAAAAAAATGGGAATTTTTGGCTAGTTTAACAAGCTATTGCTCTCTTTTTCTTTCCGATATTCCGTAAAAATTTCTTAATACTGTCAAATGACCCGAATGCAAACAAAATATGTCAAAATGCACCTTCCAAGTGGCGTGGCCAAATATTGAGTAGGAACACATACACTACAATAGTACACGTATACAAAAATAGCTGTTAAGTTTATGATCGTGAATCCAATTATTTATTTTCATTAATAAGACATGTAATCAATTCTGGATTTCAATGACTTCTATACTTGTTAAAAATTACACTTATTTATTAGTTCTAGTGGTACTCATTAGACATTATATGTTGTAGGTGTACTAAAAACATTTTGGAAATGGCGCTAAGATGCTTTTTAGGGGTGGTACGCATATACGCATTTATAATAATACATTGTATCTATTATAGGTGTTAGGTATTTTATTGTTTGCTTTACATCAATATATCATAAAAATATTATATTTCACAAAATAATTTGTTTTTCCTCGGTTAATGTTAGTATAGGTATCAGTGTTATACTAAATAATATTGAACGGAATATCAAACTAAAAAAAAGTAAACGTGGTGCAAAAAATATTTTATTCCTGTTTAAAATAATTTTCCTTCTTCAAAAATAACTCGTTTCTGCTGCCACCAACATTCACTTTCATGTCCATCAACCAATATAACTGCTGTTCAGCTGCCGTCTTGAGTATTGTTGTCTTGAGTCTTGAGTCTTGTTCTTTAAATTAAAATTTATTATTATAACATTAGACATTACAGCAATGTAAAATAAAGGAAAATAATGTTATAATCACATAGCATATGCTATATCGTACATATAACAACAGTTGTAAGTTATAACACCAAAAAAATGTATGATGGAATGATTTAATGATAGTTAACTATAGGCGGTGATCGGATACATCAAACTGCATACAGCACATGAGGGGGAGTCATATTCCTTATTTTAAATTTTGGATGTTCACTTAAACGTTGAATTAACTACGTCAATCCAATTATATTTTTTGTGTGATTCCCTAGATTTAAGTCACGTGATTTGGTGCCGTAGTGGATTAGTATTTTTATTATTTTTCTAAAAAATCTAAATTATTGAATATTGCACTCGGTAAGCGGTTGGTTTACATAATTAAATGTGGTCATTAATACTATAGTTGAAATACTTATTTTTTAGAATTTTTCTTCAATCAGTTAATTATAATATGTTAAATTGCTGTTGTTTTGACTTGTTTTATACATTTAATAAATTTAATATTTTGAATTTCAGTTTGCAATTTTTATGGTGTTTCTTGAGTTTTTATATTTTGATTATAATTTTAATGTAAATCGAATTTACTACAAATAAATTTCAACGGAAGGCCTTTATATGACTTTTACTAAATTTACTTTTAATCAATTTTTTCATCAACTTACATGCTTTTTCAACATAATAATGATTTTATGAAAGATAAGTTTTGGTAAATCTAAAAAGCCAAAAAGCTTAGACACTTAGACTTACAGGATTAGCATATTTGGACGCATGTAAATTCCACCGATTTCTACCTGTTTGGACCTGTTTTCATGTGAATTCCACAGGTATGTTTTTTTACCCCCCAAAAAATGTAAATTTTACCGGTACGTTTTTTTTACCTGAAAAAAAGATGTAAATTCTACCGGTATACGTTTATCCAAATTTAATCTATAGTTAATAGTTAATTTAAAAAAAAGTTTAATTTAATTAATAAAAAATATATGTAATACAATTAATAATTATCAATAATGAACAGGTAGTTAATAGTAGTTAATAGTAAAAAATAATTACACAAGGAAAATTTAAAATTTGGATTAATAATGTTAAGATGCAGCATTGACGCATTGCAAAATGGTAATATTGTTTTTCTTGAATGACGAAATGATGGTGTTCAAATATTTTTGGCGCATTTTTTATTGCGGATTTCTAAGATTGTTAGGTTCGTTAATGCTGTTTAATTTAATATAAGTGAATGATTGAATATTTAATAGAGTTTTTGTAAAGTGATATATATTTGGATGTGTGTTCTCAAAGGATTGAGCTAAATATGAGTGAAACGACTCGCATGCATTCGTTGTGAAAATTCAATTCAGCGCTACATTGAGCCTAAATATTTGGTGGAAATAATGCTTCTTCTGTAATGTAGTCGTCTAATATGTAATCTGCGAATTGTGTAAGTTTTGAGTTTTCGTGCTTTATAGACATTAATTCTACTGCAAAAAAATTAGAAACATTTTCGGAGTCTAAAAATGCTAACCCAAAACACATTCTAAGCCAATCGCCTAGTTAAGTTTTTATTTTATAATATTCCGTTAAACCAATTCTTTGGAATGCTCTCCACCAACGTTGTGTCACGTGAAACCTACAGGCTACAACCCATCAATTTTGCATTTGGCCTAATTAAATCACATGCGTTGTGAATTGCCTTTTCAAAATCAATAATGATTTTTGTAGGTTCAAAAACAAAAATCATATGATGAACATATTTCGTTAATGCTTTTAAAGCATTTAAAATAAGTGGACACATATTTATCTTTTAATACGCAAAAACACAAAGGAACGTAATGGTCATTTAAGTATCCATGTATGGTGAATAACTGCAAAAAATGCTTTACGCAATACATAAATGTTCCATCCATGTAAACAATTTCTGATTTACACATAGCCTCAAAGTTCATTTTACAACAGAATATAATAATACCATTTTTTTTACTATAAAATTGAAGAAAATTTTCATTTCAACTCGTCATACATTGGGTTTCATTTAAAAAATTATGAACGTCAAATGAACTTTGAGGTATTTTTGGTAACGTCTTTCTCCTAGCATTATATAAATTTCTCTTATCACACCTCTAACCTGTATTTTACTATGACATCCATCCAATGAGTTTTCATCCAATGTGACTTTGATTATTTTTCTTGGTGCTTCACAATTGTCCTCTATCGCCTTTCGTTTTGCACCAGTACTTAATATTTGCCGTTGTAGTGTATTTTCGGTTAATGCTTTGTGTGTATGTAGTGTTTGTCGGAAAGTTATTGTTCGATTTTTTCCAGAATTAATCGTTTTTAAAACCGCGGTACATGTTTTGTTTTCACACCGCCACTTTTCTTCACCAGGCTTTAAGAGTATTTGTTTGTAAAACTTAAAACTATTTAAGTAAAGCAAAACTTAGTCACGTTCGCTGATTATTTCGGTTAATTTGGTGTTCATTTTGAAATCAACGGACGAACTAACGAATTAAAATTTGACTTCGAATATATTTTATCGAATGCATTCGTTTCATGATATGAGTACCTATATAATATGATAGAGCCTGCGGTCGTTGAGATGTCGTTTATATAAGAGTATAAGACTGTCGAAAGTTGATGTGTAGATATACTAACCTTCGATAAGCTGTTTTTACGGATGGTGAACAATGCGTATAGTATGATGTTATTTTTTAAATTTGAAAACAATGATAAATCATTGATTTCGGGAAATAGTTTTGAGCCAAACTCAAATAATAATTTTGCTTTTAACTAGTTCAGTTTTTGAAAATATAAAACTTTATAAAAAACAATCGGTGCAATTTTTTCAATTTTCGAGCAAAAAAAGTTCTGGAATCTTGAAACTTAAAATTCTTTCATATATAGTTTACAAATCAATATACACACTTGATAAACGTTTCAACAAAATTTGACGAAAATAAAACTTGCGGGCTGAAAATAAAACTTTGAAAATACCCCGTTTAATTTCTGAATGATTTAAAAGGTAAATTTTGTGTTTAAAATGATGTATTTTTTTCTGAAGTCACTTTTTGGTTCAGTTAATTTTGTTCAAAAGTTTTAACCAGCAAATATATAGATAGTGAATTACCTACATGTAGATGGTACTTAAAAGGTATTTTTCTCTTTCTTCTCAATAATTTTTCTGAGTGTGTGGAAAAACTTTCGAAAAACTGGGTAAAAACGGTAAAATTTACCGTAAATGAAACTTTCACTTAATTGATTTTAGGTATTTAGTCATAATTTAAGTAATGTTGCTAAAAAAATGAAAGTTTAATTGTATATTAATATGCATATTTAACTTAATTAATGCTCTCGCTTAAAGATGCTGAAAAATTTTTAAAACTCATTACTTTGGATGTTTTTATGAGCATTTAGGTAAATTCTTATTAGATTTTACGGAGTCAATTGTTTTACATACATTTTCCCCTTAGAATGTGTATGAAAAAGTATTTATCCATCTAATCATTCAATCTAACTTGGGTTCTAGATTGGAAAAACGTGTTATGAATCTTTTGCTAAAAAAATGTAACCTTTGCTCAGAACAAAAAACTGTTTTAAGGTTTGACCAAAAAAACTTACTTACAATATTGGACTAAAATGGTTAAATATATGAACAAAATATTTTCAACTGAAACTTTAAAATCATTTAACTAAAAAAATGATTTATCGTTTCTTTAAAATTTAAAACACTCTTCACAATTATATTATTTTGTTCGATAAAACAATTGGACAAAGTTTAGAGTACCAAAAAGTGTCTCCAAAAAAAAGACAAAGCATCATTTTAAAACTAAAATATGTTTTGCTTCACTCAGAATCTAAAATCTCAAAAATTTATACTATGCTGTGCTATTATTAACGATACTGAACATTTTCAAAAATCGTGACTTATTATTCCATTTTTACATAATCGACTGTTTTTACTCCAATTTTCAACTTTAAACGTGTGTACAATATTATTGATTCATTCAATTTTTTGGTTAAAAAAAAAATTCTTCGTTTCCAGACAAAAATTTTAAATGGTTTTGAAAAAAAAAATACTTAGTTCGCCCCAGGGTTTCTTTTTCTCATTCTTCGCTCCTCGGACGAGTTATTAGGTATGGGTGTATTTAAGTTTCAAGAAATGATAAATCATTCCTTTAATTAAACGATTCAAAACATAGCTTCAGAATTAAAGTATACGAGTACTATTTGGATGGCACAATTTCTTTAAATATATATTTAAAGTTGAAATTGACGTAAAAGCAGTTTAATACTTAAAAGTGTACTTTAAATATTCGTAAAACTATTTAAAACGTTCAAGACGCTTATAAAAAAAATTCTATGTCACGATTTTTAAAATTTCTCAGTATTGCTAGTGAAGTGTTTGGTTAAGGTTCTGTTAAATTTTCAAAAGTTTTAATCAATTATAAAAAATATACTATTCATTAATTTCACATTTTTCGTCTAATTATTGATAGAATTTAATTCAACATTTTTGCTAAACAAAGTGCAACACACTTAAAAAAAAAGATTCAAAACTTCTTGTTTTATCTGTATTCAAAGTTTCATGAAGTTTGGATTGACTAATTTCTTCTGATAAATTGTTTAGGTGGAAAATTGACGTAAAAACAGTTAATTACATATAAATCGTATCATAATTTACTTAAATGCTTATAAAAAAATCTAGGATTACGATTTTTGAAATTTTTTTAGAACCATTAGAGAAGTGTATGAGTCAAGTTACATTAAAGTTTCAAAAGTTTTTGTCATATATTTAAAACTTTATTAGGGATAAACTTTTAAAGAACGAGGTATATTCAAAGTTCTATTTTAGCCCAAAAATTGTAAAATTTTTTTGGAAACTTTTTTTTACTATAGTTATGTTAATACAATAAATTTATTATACGTTAATAATATATGGTGAAAATTTCAAGTTTCTAAATACTTAAAATTTGGAGTAATGTTGAAATTACTAAAGTCAATTTAATGAAAGTACTGTTTACGGCGAATTTTGCCGTTTTTTCTTCCTCAAAGGACTATCTACATCGAATTTCCTATCTATAGAGTCTGTGGATGAAACAAAGTTAAGTTGAGGAAAAAGTGTCTCAAGAAAAAAAAAATAAAAATAAACATCATTGTAAAACCATAAGATCCCTAGTTTCACTCAGAATCTAAAGCCTACTGACAATTAGATTACAAATGGTTTTGTCATCGAATGGCATATTTACACTGAAACTTTACTCAGAATTGTTTAATTAAAAAAATGATTTATTGTTTCTTTTGACTTTCAATTTACATGTCATCATTATCTTGCCCGAGGATCAAAAAATATCCCATGTGTGAGTATGTTTGGTTTAAAAAATTTAATAACTATACTTCACGTCATTTATATAGATTTATAATAAATTATAATGTCATAGGTTTAAGTTTGTCAAATTAAATTTATATTTATATTTTTTTTTTGATAACGATAATGGTCTCTTTTTATGGTGTTGGTGTATCTACTTTTATTTTATAGGTAGTGTACTAAATTATTGTATATATTAAATATTAAATATTCAAGTGAAAATAAAATATATTTACTGTTGAGGGTTATTATACATTTATACGTATTAAATTTAATATCATATAACTGTAGTTTATTTTAGTATTTTGAATCAAAAATAGAAAAACGTGTAAATGTAGAAATTAAATAAAAATAAATAAAACGCTGATATTTTGAATGTCAATGAACGAATTCCTATTTAAGAATGCATGCAATACTCCAACTTAAAAAAAAAAAAATGCAAAATCATAAACATCCCAACTCTTTTTACAATCAACCTTCAATTTAATTTTAAAAACTGCGTTTACGAACGTGTTGTATTTTAACATGACATCAAACTCGTTTGGGTATTGTCTAACTTAGAGTTTATAATAATTTCATAAAAAAATAACATTATGGAAGATATTATCACGTACGTGTACATGCTTCCTTGATATTATACCACTGAATAACTTACCCGCACCCGCTATTGGTTAGCACGAACAACCAAGGGATCTAATAATAATTGGTGATTTCGACGGCTGTTTAAAACAACGATATTGTGGTCGTGATAATCATGTACGCTCAGGTACGTCAGTATTTATGCTTGACCATTAAAACTTATAGTTTTTGATTTTGTTTAATAGTATACATTATAGCAATACCTGCATACGTGTGTGCAACGAGCGTCCTCCAACGAGTGACTCGACTTGTTTGTCTGTTTTATTTTGTTTGCTCTTATAAATAAGCATTGGTTTCCCCTCAAGTGGTTGTTACCCTGGTGTTACTGTTGTCGCGTCTGCACTGTGTACATAATTTTAGACTTGAACGCACTCAATTTTGTAGAACAAATATCATTCTCCATATTTGGCTGTAGACAAAAAACTACCTGGTAAACAAACGAACGACAATAGTGTTTTTGATGTTTGACCTTCGAGATATCCTTGTTAATTTAGAAAATATGCTCATTACACCTTTAATTCGAAGTTAAAAATTTTAACGCGTTTTAGAAAATATGCGAGTTGTTTGCATTACTTGCATTAAAAATATCTTTCTTTTTAAAATTATGTTAAATAGAGATATTTTTGACACAAACCTTATTTGAAGTATACTTAACTATGTATATGCTCCAGTTTACATGGAACGGACAAATATAAAAATAAGTAAGCCTCTTAGTGTTGAAGTATTTAATAAATCAACATTATGCAGTAAAGAATCTTAATACAAATTATCCAATTAAAATAACCAATAAAATGTTTTGAAAAAAACAAATTGTCGCAAGTAATACCTACGTGATGACGTGACTGCACTACAAACATTTGTTTTCGTGCGTGGTATGAAAATAATAACAACGTCCAATTCGTAGTTTAAGTACGTTAAAATTATTAAATAATTTCAGTTTTGAAAAAACCTAATGATTGTATTTACTATAATCATTCACGTCTAGATACGTTTAGGTATACGTATGATTGTGGATAGTCCAACTATCATTAGTATCAGCATACGTGCTGACATGTGTAGTTTATGACGTACATTGGTACAATTGATAATTACCATAATTTTATGTTCAATCGAATAACTCAAGGACCAATGTTTGCAGTTAATATACGGAGAGAGGGAAAACAAACTCACGAAATGCGTTAACCTATTACCTGTATTTTACTAATCCATAAACAATATGTCACTACATTAGCATATAATAAATAACTTATTTTTGTTCGATGTGTAGATCATGTTATGATACAATATTAAAATTATCGACTGGGTGGGGAGGTAGCGAATCATCTGATAATGTGACGTTGGCACATCGTAGTGTTTTGTCCGCTTTTAATCTATGAGGGACAAGAAATAAAATAAATGCCCCGTGAATGAGATTACGTATTCAACGTCTGACCATCCGCCTTCGTCCGAGTATTACACAGGGTAATTTTTTTAATTTGAATCTGTTGATATTTTAATAATTACATATTATTTAGAGATTTTTCTATTAATGAAGTGAATTGAAAATGTTTATTAGTTATATACTCTACACGAGTTTTAAAATTATTTCCTCTTTACTTGTACACAGTATTTTCTAATGATTAACCATAATATTATTTTTAAATAATTCTGTTTTTTTTTACGATAGCTGGTTTTCATTTTTATCTTTGTCAAGAATACATAATGTTTTGATGCATAAAAGATGCAGGAAATGATTTAATCATAATTAGGGTTCGGCAATTGTCATAATAGAATATATTTTTTATTATATTATGTTTACTGCAAAATGAACTGTATCCATTATACTACGTTACCAGTAAAAATCAAACAAATTATTTGAATATTTTTTGAGTATCCCTTTTCTATTTAAATAGCAGTTTTCTTTTTTCATTGTATATTTAGTAATTTTTTGTACATAATTAGTGATAAATGATGCTGTATAATATTATTAAATTTAAAATTCATGAAAACAGAACACATTTTTATTCTTTAGATTATCCAGCACCAGTATACTAAGCTAAGAAAAAAAAACAAAACATAGGCGTCATATTAAAGTAAAAGTACCTATATACCCAGGAACAAGAGTAAAAAAAACAAATTTTCACCACCATTATCTTACCAGCTTTTCCAATTCAAACTGTGTAAATGATTTCATAATTTTCAATAAAATCTACAAGATCAACGGTTGAAGATAATAATTTTCATTAGATATCATCGATTAGAAATATTCAATATTGTACATAGTATATCAAAGTAACTCGCAAGCATATTGGAATTAACTAAAAAAAATATTCGATGCATTCGATGTCTTCAAGTGCAATAAATAAATAATAAGAATTGTTGTTCTTGTGACCTGCTATCTATCATATTGCCATGGCAATAATATTATCACTTTGGCGATTTCAGATCCTATTATTTATTTTGTACCCTCATTGTTCAAACGAGTTGGTTATGTGCTGTATTGGACGCATTTTATGTTTTATGTGTATTTATTACGTATCTGACCAACTTATTGTTTATAAAAAGTAAGCTGATATCTCACTGAAAACACTTCGTTATAACTGTTCGACTATTTATTATTTTTTATAAGTATTCGTATTAGGAAAAGTTTTTAGTTTAACGATTCTGAACAAAACGTTAGAATATCGTTTATATATTTTACAATTTTTGTTTGATTCATTAATTGTTTATAGGTTTTTTTTTTATCTAACCCGTATGATACTTTACTTAATAACGATTAAAAAATAATTTTAGGGGCACGAATTTCAATATTTTTTCAGTATCGTTAATTAACTATATAAGTGTAATCATATTAAAATTTTAAAACTTTTTGTCAAATATTAAAAATATTACTATAAACATTAAAAAACAAAAGTTGTTGATTTTTTCTTGAGATATTTGTAAAGTGGGTGATAATATGTCAATGAAATACAATGCGAATTTCAAGTTTTTGTAACTTTTCTTTTGAAATGATGTCTAAATAACTAAAATCGATTTCATGAAAATGTCGTTTACAGAAAATTTTACCATTTTTACTCAGTTTATGTATTTAACCGTTTTTAGTTAAATTATCAGTGGAGTTTTTTTTTTTATTATTATGATCACCTAAAATTTCTCTTCTGAACAAAAAAGAAATGATTTTTTTACAAAATATTCAAAACATGTTGCTTTTTTGTATCCAAAGATTCATATAATGATTGGATGGTGCGATAATTTTTCACAAATATTTTAAGTTGAAATAAATGTAAAAACAGACAACTACCTTTCTTAGGTCACATAAAAACTTGACGGGTCACTTAAAAAGTTGACGGGCTGCGTGAAGCCCACCAGCCACAGGTAAGCAGGTTGAGTATTATTAACCTAGACCGATGACTTACTTGGGCTCCTCCCATCCAAATAAAATGAGGATCTTTAAACAACTAATTTCGTCAACTAACTAACTAAGACTTCTTTTAACTTTCAAATACATTACTTTTAATGATAAAATACAAATAAGTAAATTTCTTCTGAAACTAATGTGGACATATAGGATTTCAACTCTGAGGGATCAACCATCAAACTCAAATAAAATCTAAAAATGTATTCGTAAAATACTTGAAGTATACCTTTTTATGAGTCAAATTTCATATAACGCAACACCTCTTAATTCCAACTGTACAAAATTTCACTAAAATCATATAAACATTTCTACTCTATATTATCCAACCGAAATCCTCTAATCACTGGTTTATCTATTTCTAACATAGTAATATCGCAGGTGACCCCAGAAGAACGTCAACGGTGCCGTTTTAAGAGACTAAAATAAATTACCATCTAACCACGAATTCCCATCAATGAATGATTCTTTCAACCAAGACTATCGTCTCATAATAGTGTATGAAATAACTTTATTTCATTGTATTATATGTTAATGCCCCTATAATACTACTTTCACTTGTGCTAATTGTATATAATAAACAAATTACAAGCTATGTGTTTTAAAAATACAAAAACCCGACTTACTTTTCACCAAAGGTACATAGGTATTCTTCACTCCTTGGAAAAGATAACAGGAATGGGCGTATTGAATTTTTAAGATAATTTTTTAAGTTCAACGATTCTGAGCAAAGCTTTAGTATACAAATATAATTGAAAATAAAGTTGAAAATTGATGTAAAAACCGTCTACCCAGTTTAGTAATGTACATTCAGCTTATAAAAAAAATCATGGATAACTATTTTAAAATTTTTTTAAGTATCATGAGTAAAGTTTATGAGTATGGGCATATTAAATTTTCAGAATTTTTTATCAAATATTAAAAATTGTATCAGAAATAAATTTTGAAAACAAGGTATTTCAAAATTTATTTTTAGCTCAAAAATTGTCAATTTTATAAGGTTGGTATGTAGTAATATATAATTACTTATTAACACATAAGTAAATGAAAATTTGATAAAATATGAAAATTTCAAGTTATGAGCTACATTTATTTCAGAGTTATAGCTAAATAACTGAAATCACTTTAGTAAAAATGTCATTTACTGGAAATTTTATCGATCTACTCGGTTTTCGCCAGTTTTTCTTTTCGTCTGGAAAAATTATTTGGAAAAATTATCTTTCTAAAGTATTAAACAGATAAAATGTTTGTGAATGATTGAAAATGAAAATAAAAGTTATTTTTCTTAAAGCGCTTCATCATCAATTGTAATTAATTATTTATAGGAGAAAAGCAAGGCTATATTGCTAATGATTTCTTTGTCATTAAAGGAAATATGATTTTACTATTTTAAAAGTATTAGTAGAATTTTAGTGCACCTAATAACGCAATTATTTGTTAAAAATAATTTTACGAATAAAATAAATTAATCACGGAGTAAATAATATTGAATATTGTATAAACAATCGCAGAATTTTGATAAAACATTAAAAATTGTACAATTATTTATAATCCAGCTTCTGATATTTATTAATTTACTGTAGTTTGATATGATTTATTTCGGATATCTTATATTTTTCCTTAAATAGCTCCAATTAGATTTCATGTTCGAACAAAATCTGATGATAATTATTAAAAAAAAAAAAAATTGATGTTTTTAACTCATGTATGCCTTCGACTGTACTCAATTTTGTTACATACATATGAATTGATCTTCCAAGGACATTATATTAATGCAGAAGATAATAAATACACTGAGGATTTAATTTTTTTAATTGTAGTAAATAATAACATATTGTTCTATTGATTATAGTTACAAACGGCGTGACCACTATATAACACCTTCGCTCCCTTATAGTACCCATACATATCACGATCAATAATTATTTTCCAGAAACCAGCAGTTTTTAAATGATATAATTACAGCGTACATAGGTGTACTTAAAAATGATTGAGCATCATTGATGTATGTGGTTCAAAGGTTGTGGTAATTCATGGGTGAATATTGTGGGCTATATGGACGATTAAATTCGAGTAGGCTTTACACATATCGATACTGTTTGGGTGATTTATGGTCATATCCCCGTCTGAAATTTCCCCGTCGGACATTTCCCCGTCCTCGTTTCCCCGTCGGACATTTCCCCGTCTTTTTAATTTCACCGTCTGACATTTCCCCGTCCAATTCACTTTCAAATTATAAAATATAAAATTTGTAACAAATTTAAGTTATTAATTATGTTTTATCAGTATAAATAAATATACATTTTATTACCTATTGATAAACTCTCATTGTATGAGTAAGTTACAACCGGCACTCATATTGGATAAGGCTATCTGACTCCGGGATATACGAAAACTAAAAAATATCGAGAAGTAGCTACACGTATAACAAATATTGTAGCGACTTACAATGGTTGTAATAAAAAAGAATATTTAATTGGAATAGCACATAATTTAGAAATGCAAAAAAAAAATGTATACAATTATATAAAAATAATATATACTAGGAATTAAAAAGAAATTAAAGGAAAACATAAATAAATTATAAATTAAAGTATGGAACATAATGTTAAAAAAAAAAAATTGAATGTACCGTATAAAATTTTAATGTTTAAAATTCTACATTAATATGTTTTGTTAAAAAAAAAAATTGGACGGGGAAATGTCAGACGGTGAAATTAAACAGACGGGGAAATATCCGACGGGGAAATGAGGACGGGGAAATGTCTGACGGGGAAATTGAGACGGGGATGTGACCTGATACCGTTTGGGTCACGGTCTTGGATGAAGAAGAGAAACAAACGATACTTCGGGGTCAGTCAATGGTATAATTTTGTTGTTTAAGTTTTTTTCGTATGCATTTCAGTGTTGTCTATTATACGCCTTATAGATTATACAGTGGATAAAAGTCAATTGGCAGTCTCTACAAAATCTATGAGCGCCCATTATGGGTTACGGAAATCTGTACGAGCATCTCTTTTTCTCCCTTAGAACATGATTAAGAATATACTAATACATTTTATGATTTCACCTTTCAAATATATGTTGAAATATTCGGAATTAGTCTCTGTAATCAGTCTAAGCGAAATAATTGATCCACAGTTTATACGCTAACTCAGTGATGGTATATATATACATCCATATATGGCAAACGGAAAGAATATCAAATGGTTTACAGTCAATCATATTATTTATGCACGAAAATTGTTTAGAGATGTTTATTCGGGTACGTTATTTTTATGAATTAAGATATGCGTCATTTCTGTACTATTTGACTATCTCTTAGTTAAATATAATCCAGTCTATACGAATATTAATATAAACAGACGACTAATTTCTTGAGTGTGGAGTTTATTAAGAATATAGAATATGGTATATTTACAGCGATTTCATCAAGAATTAAATACACCTAATACCCTTCAATATACTGCAGAGTGCAGGATATTCACAATTTGTGTTACAATAATTTGATTATATAATATTTTAAAGTAGAGTTGAAATTTTACAATGAATATATCTTTATTGAAGAAAATCTAAAACGATCAGTAAATTTCATATTTTTTTGACTACCCTTAAAGATTCGTTTTTGGGGCTATTTGAAAATCATATAGGAATCTAAATTTCTTTAGTGCATGGTTAAAAGTGGTTAAGTCAAATATTTAAACTTTAAGGTTTTTGTGTATTTTGATTTTAACAATGCTCTAAATTGATAAATTATAATTACAATAATGTATCTATTTAAAATGAAATTTTAAACATTTCGATAATCATCTTACTGAAAACCTTGATTTTTTGATGTAATCTCTTTTGACCGCGTTCAAAAGATTTATTTTCAACATAACATAAAGGTATTTTTTGGTAAATTTAAATGGTTCAAAATATTAATTAATTCAAAACTTTGAGTTTATGAGTGATTTAAAGTTTTTTTTAAATCGTATTGCCAACATTTATTATATGGTGTGGTGCATAATATGCAGTGTGGTTAGCGAAAACGGCGCGTCACATGTATGCATGTGTGTTCGTTTGCAGCTTGAAAATTGTTGCGTGTGCATTCAAAAATGTGTTTTCTAAAAAACTTGAGTAAAGTTTTGCATCAATTAAGATTTTCCCACGACTAAAATTTACTAAAATAATACCTTCACATTGTTCTGAAAAAAAAATATTTGGTCAGTTGATTTCCAAAACTCTCAAATATATCCCGTGAGGATAGTTAAAAAAAAATTCAGAATATTCTTATTATTTAAGATTTTTCCAAATTAAGACATTTTTATTTTATATCTTTCAATGTCTTTTGAATATTTATATGATAAAACTGGTGTTACATGTATTTTTAATCACCTTTTTATAACCTATATACAATTTTTTGAAATGTTTTATTAGAATTTTGATTTTATCCGTCTCAACACTGGAAAAATTAATGTACAGTTATTAACTGTAAAATTGTATACAAGTTTTTAAATGTTGTTAAAATAATTTAATTTTTATCAATCTTTTTTCGCATACAAAGTTTTAATGTATTATTTTAAAAGCTTGAAGACATGATTAATTTTCTAACAGAAAATGCTTGTCAGTATTCTTGTTGTAATTTACATATGATATTTTTTAGGGTAAATTTGGTGTAAAATAAAAGTAATTTGTGATAAATTATCATGCCTAGTATTTTGGTGTTGGAATTTTCATAACTTAAATGTCTGACAATCACAAAGGTCACCAATGGCAATAATCACCTTCGTCGAGTAGGAAGTCTCTCCATTAGTAAATTATCAGTTGTATTTTATTTTATTTTTTTACGCCATATTTAGAGATTAATGATTAAATGACGAATAATTCATCCAAAAATGATTGTCAACTTTTTGATTAGGTATGTAATTAGGTTTGTATATATAAACATTACTGCAGAGACCGAACTGATATTTATTTAGCAATACTGTTTTACGTAATATGCAGACTCATATATGTACCTGCCTACCAACCTACCTAAGCTTAGCTTTAAACATCGAAAGCATTTTTTGAATTGTAGAGGAAAATTATTCATGATCAAAACGTATCATAAAAACCTTATGATTATTATACTCAACGTTTAACTATGAGTTGAAATGCAATGCTTAAAAATAATAATAATAGTTAATATACGAAGAGGGCGAAGAAATAATGCTTTGCACAACATTTACATGGTATCAAATCGTAAACAGTAATAGAAGTAAAATAAGTTTGTTTTCGCAAGGCAAATTTATATTGGTTAAGTTTGGTTCTGGTAGGAAAATAAATAGTTCTACATCTCTTTTACTGAAGTAAATAGTGATTATAAATAATTTGCTTTATTGTAAGGATCAATTGGTCTAGTAGTACTGAAATACTGCGTGGTTTATTAGATGTATAATGTTTACGTATATTTTATACAAAATTGTTACTTAATTTGTGTTTATTATTTATTTGGCATATTTCGATATGGAGTAACAAAAATATTTCACTAAGTTATACAATAATTTTATTATTAAATATTGGTGTATGTGGATTCATTGTATTCGTGTAAAGTATTGTTGTTTTTGTAACGTTAACTTTGTAGTAAGTAGTTTAAATTAATTTAATATTAAGTGAAACCATATTTATATAGAGTTGAAGTGTTGGGCCATGGCGTGCGTATATAAAGGTGTTAGTGCGATGAATTTTTCACCGGCATCCATGGACAACCGGTTTTTTTGTTAAACTCGCAACAACCGACCAATCCGATAAATTTATTTTTGAAAAAAATAAAAGCTATTTTGAGAAACCATTATTTTTTTCCCCTTTATAAAGACTTATCTACATAAATAATTACGTTATTTGCATACTAGATTGGTACGTAATATTCGTTGGTGATACGATAAATATACCATAAAATCCAACCAGTTGTTTTAGGATTGTTGAACCGTCGGAATAATTCGCATTTAAATATACGAGTAAATCTACATGCCTTGTCTGAGGTTCTGTTGGCGCGGTACACTCTTCGTGCAGTTTGCCGTGTCCGTTTCAACTTAGCGCCACGACCGCGACGTCGAGTCCTCCCGATAATATATGATTGCATGTGTATAATGATGGTATATTAAGAAGATTTTACGTTTCAGTGAATGTTGTTGAACAGCAAACGGAGAGGCCTTCAGACTTTTGAACGAAAAATCCTTGAGTGGCAAAAATCGTGACCGAAAACCTCCGACCTAGTGATTATTCCGGTGGATTGTTCAAACTGCAAAACAAAAGAATATAATTTTCAGATTTTCGTTGCAGAATTTTAAGAAGAACCCGTCAGGCAAAAAAAAAATTGGAATTTCATCAACCCCGATCCTTACTGCACAGTAAACATGTGTAATGCTTATGACGTTTGCAGTATTTAGTTTTAAAAACATGATTTTTATTGCACATATTTTGTAATTCAACGATTAGATTCATTGTCCGTTTTGTGGAATATATTACATCCCGATTTGTTATTGTCGTATAAATTGTTTAACGGTATGCAAACAAGTTAAATATTATTTTATTACAAGCAATTAAAAATGGAAAAAAATGTTTTATTAGCTACGAGTATTTCTTAATGTACTTCGATGATATCATATAATTATGTTCATTAAAATAGAGGTATGTCAAAATTTAACACGTAATGGTACGTGGAAAAACCTATAACTTAAGTTACAACATATTATGTTTTATACTTTTTATATACCTTTTACTTTAAAATATTAAGCTGACATATAAGAATATTTAGAATTAAATTTTTAGAATGTTTTAGAATGTTGGTCTCAGATACTTAAGAACATTGCACTGTCTTTGTTTAAATATTTTATTCACTCATCGTTATAGATTTTAATAAGTTAGTTTACTATCGTTGTTTGAACTATTTAAATTGAACAAACAATATTTATTACGATATTTAATGAATGTACTACTAATATAATTATTTTATTTTATGATAATTATTTGTATTACACTTTTATTAAACAAGAACGTATTAACTCTCAAGCGCACACATTGCGAAAAGCGGATTTAAAGCACGCAACACTTATAATAATCACTGTATTGTACATGAAAATTGTGAATATTTTAATGTATTAAATAAATTATTTAATTTTCTCAATTTTTAAGTTTATTATTTAAATTAATCAATACACTCTGAATAGCTGTTGATTGACACATTATTCTCGTTTATAATAGTCAAATACATTTATCTACTATCTTAAGTTATACTTATTTTTAGGTCTTTATGGTAAAACAGATTGTAAACAAATGGTTTTCAAGTTTTCAACTGATTTAAGAAAATATAACATTAAAGAAAAAAGTGGAGGTTGTTTATTTGATATTTATAGATAATTAATCAAATAGAAGGAATTTATTCTGATTATTAGTGTATTATTTCGATTTTTCAAATTATTTTTCATATTGTATATTAATTTGAAATATGATATTAAAATTAAATATGAAAATACTATCATGGTCCCATTTATGTTATTATCATAATTAAAGTGTACTACAACTTACGAGTATTTATAATCGAGTTCCTGAATTAGTAATTAAAATTGTTGAAAATAAATAAGTAGGTATCTATATGAGAAAAATCAACACGCTAACTTCCTGTTTTTACACATAATTTATAAATATAAATAATGAAATATACCTATTACATAAGAATAAATATATATTTATTATTATAGTTATATAATTTTATAATTAGTAATATATAAATACTATATTATATTGGTTTATCTATATAATACAGGGACGGTGCAATATTTTGTAGTAGCGCCTGGTATGATTTTAAATTTTAGAGGGAGGGGCCCTTTTTCATAAATTAACATCTTAAAATCAATTTTAAGATATTGTTCTCTAAAAAAAAAGTTTGTCTGGTCTCAAAGATTATAATATACGAATATAATAATTTGGAAAAGCTGCACATTTTTTTTAAATTTTGCAGAAAAATATTTTGTTCTTGTCCATCGAACAGCATTTAAAAAAAAATATTTTACCATAATCACTTTAAAATGTATATACTGTAGTTATATTAATTACAATATACATTTGCCGCTAAAATAACTAAAAACAACCACGAAGACATAATACCTAAACACATCAATATAATTACGAAATCAAACCAGCTTAATATATCAAACATAATTAAATACAAAATTATTCAAACTCCTCCCTGGCTCTGTAAAATCAACGTAAATACAGAAATGAGCAAATATAAAAAAAATAAAACGGATCCTAAAATTTACTTTAATATTTTTAAAGACGTCAAAAACAATTTGGATGGCGAAGACATTTACACAGACGCCTCAAAAAGCGAACATGGAGTAGGTTTAGCAGTCATCACCAAAAACACAAATATTTGTTATAAATTATCAAATCAAATGTCTATATATACAGCCGAAGCAGTAGCCATTATATCAGCCCTCAACTATGTAAATATAAATACAAAAATTCAACATTTACACAGATTCTTTAAGTACCATACATAATATGCAAAATAATTTTCAACTCAACGACATTTCTACAATAATAATAAATAAAATACAGTTATAAAAACAAACAAATAAAATTATCAACATAATTTGGATACCAGGACATTGCAATTTACATGGAAATGATGAAGCAGACCCACACGCAAAAAACGCAGCCACATCAACCGAAACACCAAATTACAATCAAATAACATTTTCTGACATAAAACAATCTATACCTAGTTACAATCACACACAATACTTGGCAAAATCATTGGACAAAACAATCAACAAAATTAAATGTGATCAAACAAAATATAGAACCTTAGCCACAAATTCAAATTTAAAAAATAATGAACACAATAATTAACCGTCTAAGAATCGGCCACACTCGTTTAACGCATGGTCATCTAATGGACAACAAAGAGCCTCTAACTTGTACTTTATGCAACGAACTATTAACTGTGAAACACATCATAATAGACTGCCGTACATACTCCATCGATAAAATCAAATACAATATCTCTTCTTTATATGAAACAATTGGACCAATTATCACGGACATATTCATTCTCTTCCTTAAGGACTCCGGACAGGATAAATTAATATAAAATGTAACTAATGTAAAAAAATGTAACTAATGGCCATAGCAGCCGAAGTTGTAATCTAGATCAATAAAAAAAAATTAATTACAATAGGTATAATACACTCAATAATAATAGTTTTCAAATTGAAAATTTCAATTGATTATTTTCTTAGTACCTACTTGAAATGATTGAAATATTATATTAAGTACTTACATTGTTATTCAATCGTGTATGATATCTATTTATCTATTAGAAAATGTGAATTATACATATTAGTTATACTTATAACTAGGACTGAAGACTCTTTTTTTTTTAGCATTATAGATCATTTAGGCCCTTTGCTGCTAATACAACATTCTTCCACTCTTTTCTATTATAGGCATGTATTAGATCTTCATGCCAATCTGGCCTTAACTCCTGAATATCTCTTTTGATTACGTCCTACCAACGTTGTTTTGGTGTACCACGATGTCTTTTTCTGTTCAGGTTTTTTACCAGTACCGCATTGGCAATACCAGCTCTTCAAATGTGACCTGCCCACTCCAGTCTTGTGCCTTTTACAACTTGTACTATATTTTCTTTTCTGCACAATTGTTGTACCTGTTCGTTTGTTCTTGTCTCCCACATTTGGGTATCAGGGTTATAAACAGGACCATAGATTTTCCGTAACACCTTTCTTTCAAAGGTATTAAGTTTATTGTCATATCCTGCTTTGGTAGCCCAAGTACAGCATGAATAAGTCACAACTGGTCTAAGATACGTAGTATATAGCTTCACTTTATTTTACCTAGATAATAATTTTGACCTAAACATATAGGACATAGCGAAATAGCATCCGTTCCCAGCTTTTAGACGGAGTTTTATTTCGTTATGCATACAGTTTCTGTTATTTATGTTGACCCCGAGGTATTTGAAGTCATGTACTTGTTGAAATGATATCCCACCAACTTCTAAGTCGGAATCATCTTCTCTATCTCGTACCTCTAGTCATGAACATATATTTGGTCTTCTCCTGATTTATTGACAACCCTGTTTGCTTGCATACTTTTATTAGGTATGACATACTGGTTTACGATATCTTGCCTCGTATCTCCCAAAATTATTTTATCATCCGTGTATGCTAGGAGGGTATGGTTCTCATTTACTTCCATTGCCTGCCGTTGTGGCATTCTCTTTAGCAAACTTTCTAATGCTAAGTTGAACAATACAGGTGATAAAGCGTCACCCTGTTTTGGACCTTTACCAACTTCAAAAGGATCTAATAGTTCTCTTTGTACTCGGACCACAAATTTTGTGCTGCTGTTGCATAATTTTATTAAGTTTACTATTTTAGTTAAGATACCTAAAACAGTTAGGTTTTTCCACAGTTTATTTCGAATTATACTATCATATGCTTGCTTGAAGTCTACAAATACTAGATGGATATTTTTATTATATTCGTAATGTTTCCTTAGTATTTGTCGTAATGTGAATATGTGATCTATCGTTGACTTCCCCTTCCTAAAGCCACACTGGTGGTCTCCGATCACTCCCTCCGATGTATCTTGTTTTCTTCGTAGGAGACACCCTTACACCAAACATCTAAGAGAGATATACCTCTAGAATTCTCTACGCATTTGGGATCTCCTTTTTTAAATATGGGAAAAATAACTGATGTTCTACATTTAGTTGGAATTTCTTCTTTATGCCATAGGCCAGGGCAGAGGACTTCTAGTACTTAAAAGTCTCAAAATATGCATGCACTTATGCACTAAAAATGTATTTTATTTTATTAATTCATCCTATTATAATATTTATATGAAAAAATAAATTGTAATAAGTATTATTTCGATAAGTTAATTATAATGAATTCTTGAAAAATGACGAACAACTGAAGTTCACTTCCTATATATATATATATATATATATATATATATATATATATATATATATATATATATATATATATATATATATATATATATATATATATATATATATATATATATATTTAGATTTTATCGGATAGATAATAAATTATCTAAACGATACTAAAAATATTATTTTTAAACAGAAAATTTACCAATTAGTTCTTTTTCATCTAATCTAATTTAAAAAATTATATCGAAAATGACCACATATGATCTTGATTTTTCTAATATACTCAAATATGCATTTATATGCAATAATGACAAAATATACAAAAATATGCAAATTAAAATTTTAAATATGACTTCCTGGTATTATGAAACATATTTGTTGATCTGCACTATCATAATTCTACGATCTTTCTAAAAATATATGAAAAAACTAGAAGTCCCCAGTTTTACTTATAATTACGAGTATAGTATAATATGCTATATTTTATACATTCAGAAACACCTGTAATGGTGGGTAACTTCCATTTATACGAAGTTAATGTGAACTCATAAGAAGTCTAAGATATTTGTTGTACATGTTTATGTTTAGTATATAACATTTGGCATATATAAACCATTTCCTTCCCATTTTGAGACACTCAGAACTCTAAGATTATTTTAAATCATTCGGTTGAAAATGTTTCATCAGTTTTAGGTATTAGCAATTTGTAAATTTTTTTGTTTTTTTTTTTATGATGAAACTTTTTGGGTCGATATAATGATCTGATATTTGTATTTTCATCTGGCTGATATTTCAAAGACATAATTTTTCTCAACAGTTTTTCTAAATTTTAGAAAAAATTCATTAAAATTGATAAAATATGCTAAAAATGAGATTTTTTATTAAATCGATTTTAGTTGTTTAGACAACTAAAGAAAACCAAAATTATTAGCATTTAACACTTAAAATGTTCACCAAGTACAAAACATATTCCATATTTCCTATAGGACATTAAAAAGTTAAAAAAAAAGTTTACCCCTTTCAGCTTAAGTATAGAACTTTAGCTATCTATCTTATTAAATTTTTAATTCTTAATTTTATGATCTTAAAGTTTATAATAGCTTTACTTAACTAACAATAAAGAAAAAAATCTAATCAATTATTTGTCAAGATTTTGTAGAAGTGTTTGGTTAAAATTACGATGAATCCTGTTTTTTTACATACAGTTTTTATTTTCAATGTGTAAAATAAATAATAATGTAAAATAAAATTATTTATTTATTCAACCATTATGAAACTTATAATTTAGTTAGAAAATGTGTTTTGATTATTATGATAAAAAGAAATTCCGTATCTAACCGTATCTAGAATTTTACATATTTTCAGGTGTGAAAATATACATTGGGTTTTCCACTCATTGATCTATTATATATATTTTGTTAGATAAAAATAAAAAAAAATATCTCATGGATCGATAAGAGATTTTTTTATGTTGAATAGATAAATAATTAATTTTTTTAATGAGAAATCATTAATTATAATATCAGAATGGATCAATGAAAAAGCTTTTTAAGTGACTCAGTCTATATAAAAAAAAATTAATATCTCAAATACATTTTAGTCTTGATCTACGTTATTGTACTTATTTACAGACTTCACTAGTGTAGAATTGAAATTGGTATGTTGGATCAAATTTATATTAAAATATTACTAACAGGTAATTTTTGATAAGCTTATAAAGCTCTGCTTAATACGAACTTGATTGTTCGGTACAATGATTCATTTTAACCAATTTAATAGGTGTCTATCATAGAATTTGGGACATTTATGTTTTAATGCAACGATTTAAGTTTCACCCAGCAACTCTATAGATCGGAAATTGCTTGTAGATGGTTTTTTGATAGTTCATTTTTCTCTTCTCAATAGTTTTTTTATATTTGTTTGATAAAAAAAAAAAACCTACCGACAATTTGGCTAAAATGGTTAAATATATGAACAGTTCATTTTTATACTGAAGGGTTGCTCTGTATCGTAAGATCGATCAATTTAAGAGATAATTTATCACTTATTAAAATTAAATATACTCATAAAACAATTATTTATCCTTTTGGAGTTGAGAACTAAAGAGTTGGTAAAATTATCCACTAATCAGTAAAGTTTTTCTAATGCGCTTCAAAATTTAACATTGCTTTTTAATCTAAAATAATATACAACACAATTGTAGTCAGTTGCCTGTAAATGTGCGATAAGTTTATAGCATAAATGATTCACGCTAGGTACTTTATGTTTATGAGTATATTCACTACTGCTACGTTAATATCTAATTCAGAGACTCATATCAGGCGTAGATCCAATGTGGTTAGGCCAAGAGGCGGCTGAATCAGTAGATTTGGGAAAATCCTGTTAAGTCCTAAATTAATTGGGTACAATTTATGTTTACCAATGAATAACCGGATAAAAAGTGATTAAATGATATTCGTTAGAAAGTCTTCATATTTAGTTTTTTGTCGACTATTCAAATATTTTTATTACGAAATGTAAGACATTTTATATTTCTAATCGAACAATCAAAATGATCAGCTTATCGTATATATATATTTTAAATATTGAACTATACACCTGATCTGGATTTTACATATACGTGTCTTGTTACTTACTTAATTTATCAGAAATCACACCTTAATATATTAAAATACAATGCAAGTGTTCCTGTTGATTAATATGTAAAAATGTTCACTCAAATTATTTTATTGGTGTATTGTCTAGGTGTATTGTCTAATAATTAATATTCATGTATATAATATTCATGAATACGCAAATTATATAATTAAGTATGATTCATTAAAAATTATATTATTTAAAAAGTTGAAATATTCAGGTTATATGTCAAGTGGTTATTAAGTAAAAGTATATTTTTATCAACAGATTATATTTTATTTGTGAAACATATTATTACAAGTAATTTTATTCGAATAGGAATACCATTCATACATAATACTAGACGAATACTAGCTAATTAAAACATATTTGTTTGAATACTCGACTCGTTCCCCTTGGAATTTCATGTACTAAAACCCCTTGGAATTTCATGTACTAAAAGATATTTACTATGTAGAATTGTAGACAATGGTAAGTATTTACAGATTATATTAAGAACATGAGATTGCATGAAGACTAAACATCAGAGTTGGGCATTATTCGAATAAAAAGTTATTCGAATGATTATTCGAATAAAAAATTATTCTTAATTTTATTATTGATTTTTATTTTCATTCATTATTTTAATTTTTATTATTATTCGTTATTCATTATTTGTTATTCATTATTCGGATATTTTTATTTACTATATTTTATTCATTATTCGGTTATTCGTTAATCATTATTTGTTATTCATTATTCCCCATAATCATATAAATAGTAAATTTAAATTCTAAATAACGGTCGTTCACCAACAGTCTACTCACTACTATTCATTAGCAATCGGAAATTAAAAACAATTTGTTCATGATAGTTTATTGATAAGTAATGCAAAAGTTTAAAATTAATTATTATTACATAGGTATTATATATTATTATTTTTTGAATTGTTATAGTTTATTAATGTTGTTATATTATTTTGTTGCTCCATTGGATTGCATGGAAATTAAAAAAAAATTGTTAAAGATTGTTCACAAATTAGCACAAGTTTAAAAAAAAATGTTAGTATTCTTGATACCCATGCGTTACTATCGTTACTATATCGATTATTGTTATAATTATGAAAAATTGTTGTTATTATTGTTATTACTTGAATTGTTATTTAATCATTATTATTAAAATATTAAATTATCTGAAATTTACGTAACAATTTGTTTGGTAATTTATCGGTTTACCTATCAAGATTAAGATAAAAACGCTAAAGGTGATAATATATATCTATAATGCATGCCCATATTATTGCGGTTATTTTTTATAGTATAATATACACAAGTTAAAAAAAAAAAAAAATTAATATTATTCTTGGTTTTAACGAATATATTTATTCTGAATAATAATTGTTTTATTCACAAATAAAACTATACAAAATAATGTTATTCTTTATTCAGTATACCACAATTATTCAGAATAAAAAATTATTCTTTATTCATAAATAAATCAGTTATTCATGCTTTTATTTTTTATTCATTATTTTGATTTGTTTCTGCCCAACTCTGCTAAACATACACCAATTGGAAATAAGTGGTTAATAATTAATACACATTGGTAAAATTTGTAAAGAATATTCATTTTATTTATCAGACTGAATTTGAGATTTCAATAAAGATGTTTCTAACCCCCCGTAAATATGTTCTGGATCTGCGCTTGAGTGAAGCGATTGAAAACAAAATTCTATGACTGTATTGTTTTACCAGAATATAGATTTGTATTTTCACTTGATACAATATAATATATTTTATGAATGTATAATACCATTAATACCACATCAAAATTTACATTTTATTGACGCTACGAAAATAATTTTTTAGAACAATGATATCAGATTGAAAAAGTAGAAAACCTTGATCTTCAATGAATTACACGTATGTATTCAAATATCAGCAACGAGGGAATTCTACTACAACATAGTGTGTGAAATGCCTTTTATTTTATAATATTTGTGATTATAGTCGATTTTTTATTTTATTTGTTTATGAATAAAACATACGAATGAAATTCCTCATGAACTGACCTCACTCAAGGCAAAGTTACATAATCTTATAAATCTACAATAATAGGTTAAGTTTAAAGTATATATTATGTATGTATTTTTTTTTGTGGATAAAAAAAATATTTTTTAATTTTTGTTTCATGCACATGTATGAGTGTCTTATTTAACATGCTGAACTGATTTTTCGATTTATTTTTTATTTTTAAAATTTTTTAAAAGTTAATAACTTTTATATTTGTATAAAAAATTAATTTCTCTATTGCAAAACGCGATCGCATAAGTATTTTTAATGTTAAGATTTGAGTTAAACAAAGAATTTATTGGTTTTACAATTTTTTTTTTTCGGAAAATTTTTTCGTGTTCTAAACATTATTCAAAAGTTACGTTCAGAAACTCTAAAGATAAGAAATTACATATAGATGGTACTTTATGGTAAAGAAGTGGTTCCCAACCTTTTTATATTCACGTACCACCTACGCAGCTGAACATTTTTACGTACCACCTGACCTTTTTTTTTGTGGTGTTTATTAATAATGTAAACGTTTATTTTACGCGTATGGAATTTTATTTATTAGGAACTACAACATTATGACATTACAAGTATTGAATGCGCAAAAAGAAATCAAACTAAAAATGTAGGTACAATTATTATCATTATTATTAACATTATGATTTACTTCATACTTCAGTGAGACGGTTGATGTTGTTTTGACCGGACGATAACGTCAATATCGCGCTCCATATTGGTAACTCTAAGGCTCTCGTCCCACTAGGGCGACGCAACGCAACGCAACGTTGACGCGATTTAAAAAAATAGTTGCCAAGTAAAATATCGTACGACCTGACGTCATAAGTTGTGCACACTACAGGCAATATTTCGGAAGTTGCTCAGTAGTCAGTAGCAATCATGTCGTTTCTGAAGATGACGAGTTTTGTATTGTGTCGTATATTGGTATCGACACCGTAAAATTAAAAATAAAAGGAAATATTGGATACATCCATAGATACAAAATAATATTAATTGTCGAACATTTGTTGCCGCTAATGAACTAATGCAAGACGATGTAAAATTTCAATCTTTTTATGTAATGTCCCTTCTAGCGTATTCGGGTATTTTGAAGTAATATAATCATTGATATGGCTCAACAGCTTCGACTAGTTTTCAACTAGTTCAGTTTTCTTCTTTTGTTTTTGCCATATTGTCAGTGATATTTGCCAAATAATAATAAAATTATGATATTACAAAATTTGTTATGTGGTTGACAAGGCAACTTTTACTAAGCAACTGACAGCACGAGTCGCGCGCGATTAGTTGCTTTCGTGTCGCATCGCAGTCACGTCGCATCGCGTCGATAGGAGGTCTCCGATATATTAACCCGTGTTTTATTAAACAAACGATTATCGCACGATATTTATTTATAATCGCGTTGCGTTGCGTCGCCCTAGTGGGACGAGGGCCTAAGTATTGAATCATTTGCTGCGTTTAATGCATTTATATATTTATTTTTTTGTGTAAAACAACAAGTCAAATAAGTTGGAAAATGTATTTTCGCACAGATAATAGTTGACACAAAAGGGATTAGAAACCGCAAAGCTCTTGAATATAATGATTCATTCCATTTTTTTTTTTTTTTTTATGAAAGTAGATTTTTTTTGCGTACCACTCATGAGCTTTGCACGTACCACTAGTGGTACGCGTACCACAGGTTGAGAACCGCTGCTTTAAAGGATCATTTTTATTAATTCTAAATTTTTTTTAATATTCATTATTCAAGAAACTCTACCGAAAAATTGTGGGAGCGATGTACTTGCTTATGACGATTTTCATGAAATGGATTTTATTTATTTAGTCATTATTCCAAAAGGAAAAAGGATTATTCTAGAAATTTATTGATATCGAAAATACTCTTATATAGCCTAGAAATTTTTTTGATCTTTTTTGGACTAAGTATCGGCTAAAAAAAATTATCTTATAATATTTTTATTATTATTTTATGATATTACTCAAACGATTTAATTATGATGTAGAAAAAAATTTGAAAAGTCCATACTTTGGATTTTATTTATAAGCATTTAATAAGAATTTTTAATGATCACAGTTATTATAACATAAAATTCCTATTTTGAGTATTTATAAAAACTAATGTATCATCTTCAATCTTGTGATATAGATGAAAAATATATTTTGAATCCTTTGGTAAAGAAAATTTTGATTGGATTAAGAATTCTAAAATATAAAAGGTTTGGATTAAAAAAAAACCTACCAACAATACTTTAGACTACAAACGGTAAAATGTGTGGAAGGTTCTAACACTGAAGTATCTAACACTGAAGATTTGCTTGAAATCGTTGATCTAAAGAAATGATTTATCCGTTTTTTTAAATAAACTACACCTGTCACTATAATCTTGTCTGAAGATCAAAGAGACGATAAACAACATTTCTATCACCATTATCTTGTTTGAGGACCGAAGTATTTTTAGATGGCCACTTCTATCATAACATAATATTATAAAATAGAATCCTATTGCTAGACCTCAAGTTTAGGATAATTCAGCATTTAAGGTTTAGAAGATGATGTAGTGGTAGTAAATTTCAGGGTATTTTTGCTTCTCAAAAAAAATTAAAAAAGAATTTTTTTATTATAGAATAAAAATACGAGAAAAAATCGAAAATTTTCTGATTATGTTTTTGTTTTTTTATTATTGATATATATATATATATATATCAACCTGTAGATGATATAAAGTTCACTCGATAGGTGTTACAACTTAATGAAAAATGTTTTGCTATACTAAATATTAAAAAATTAAAATCGAAAAATTAAATTAAATTGTTGTGTTGCTATGACATTAGTTAGAAAACAAGCTTTTAAAGTTATTGTACTCAGAATTTTTACTATTAAAATTTTTGAAGGATTCTTTCATTAAATTCAATTTGACAACATTAACCTTGTATACAAGGTATATAACATGTATACACAGTACTATAACAGTATTAGATAACTTATTAGTTATTACCTTTCTTTTCAAATGGTTTATTTGAATTTTAAAAAATCAATATCAATCGTTTTATTAGTCTTCGTAAAACAATAAATTGTAATTGAAAATAATTTACTTTAGCTAAACATAGTAATTTTAGTCAATTTTAATAAAAGTATTATTGCACTAAATCAGTTGTAATCTGAAGTATATTCGAACATGGTTTTTAAAGACAACTTTCTTGGTATTATTACATCAAAGACGTAGGTTATAATAATAATGATATTAATAATATACAAAATAATCTCAAAATCGGTAAAATAATGGTGTTGAACGTTTGTCCTTTCGATTCTTGGACAAGATAATGGCGACGAGTATATTAAATTTTAAAGAAACAGTAAATAATTACTTCGGTAAAATAATTCTAAGCAAATTTTCAGTTTAATATAAACCGGTTCCACACTACACCGTTTGTAGTCTTATTGTTGGAAGGTTTTTTATCAAAACTTTACGTAATGGTTTTTTCTAAACATGGACGAAATTTTTTTTCGTTTTGATTCAAAACACGTATTTAAATCTACATCCAAAGTTTTATAACGATTGAGTGGATCAATTATTTTCATAACATTAGAAGTTGAAAATTGATTTAAAAACAGTTGATTCCGTAATTATTGTATAACAATTTACTTGAACACTTATAAAAAAAACTTGACTAACGATTTTTAAGATTTTGTTACTATTATTATATAAGGAGTTATATATATATATATATATATATATGTGTGTGTGTGTGTGTGTGTGTGTGTGTGTGTGTGTGTGTGTGTGTGTGTGTGTGTGTGTGTGTCAATAATTGTATTAGTGACAAAATTAAATAAATGAGGTATTTTCAAAGTTTTAAACTGAGCTCTTTATTAATATATTTAACCATATTCAATCAAATTATCCATAACATTTTTTATCAAAATCATTTAAAAAATGTTTTGATCAAAGGAGAATTCTATTTTGAGTCTAAAATTTGTAAAATTTTTCCGAAACTTTTGTTAAGTATGTAACAATGTGTCAACGAATTATGTTTACCATATATGTTGAAAATTTCAAGTTTTTAGCAGTTGTAGCTTTGTAGTTATGACTAAATAACTAAAATTAATTTTGTGAAAGAGTCATTTACGGCAAATTTCAACATTTTTACTCGGTTTTTCGATAGTTTTTTCTTGTGCCTGGAAAAACTATTGAGAAGAGAAAAATGAACTCATTAAATACAATTTACATGCAATATCCATCTTTAAAGTTGCCGGATGAAACTTTTGGACAAAATTAAGTATTCGAAAAGTTGTCTACACAAAAGATAAACATCGTTGTAAACAACATATTTTTCGTTTCACTCAGAATATAAAACTAGTATGTACGTTTAAATTTGTGTAATTTGTGTTTATTTTTATTCACCTAAAATATTACGCAAGCCATAGCAATGAATCTATTCGGGTAATTTTTTGTAACAAAGATAAATTAGTCATAAAAGCACGTAAATTTTGAGTGAATAATTTTAGCTTTGAACAATTAAATATGACTATCGAAATTTGTCTTAAATAAACGCAAATTTTTACTTATCTTAACTCAAGAAATTAAATTATTTGTTTTTGATTATAATTTTGGTAGTTCAAGCGGCTTATTTAGATCACACTGACTTATTGTAGATATGTATTGAGTACCTATTTTATTAATATATAGTTTTAAATGATTTCACTGTAGTAAATTATACGTATATATATATATATATATATATATATATATATATATATATATATATATATATATATATATATATATATATAATGTAATGATATAATTTAATAAGTAATAAGTGTTTTATATCAATTAATAAATATGTATATATTATATGTATACTTATGAATACAATTAATTAATTGCTGTGATATTATTTTTGATCCCGAACTTCGATGCATAATTTCTATCACATCGCACACGAATATCACGTTATTTCGTAATAAATTTGAAATATGTGAATAAAATAATATTTAAATTGAAAAAAAATGTTTTATAAAATATGATCATACTTCTAAAAACGATGGCACGTCTTAGAATTAATCTCATAAATAAATAAAATAAAAATAATTAGTACTTAAAAATGAATAGTTAAGTATGTTTTTGAATTTTCTTGTAATGATTTCTATATGTTAAAATCACAATTTTATTTGGTTTTTTTCTAAAAATAATGTCCTCAAAAACGTGTGAGTTTCGTGTATTCTGGATTTTATTTTATTAAATAAAATAAAAGTAATACTTTATGAAATTGTGATTTTTTGAATTTTTGTCTTAAGTCGTAATCTCATTTATTTCAAAGATTTTTCAATGTCATTAAATAGATTAGACAGTTTGATATTCGGCATTGTAAAAATTATTCAACTGTTTATTATTCAAACTACGATTGAAGTCAAAACGTACGAACCAAATTCATAAGGAAACAACAACAAATTGTTTTTGTCATATTTAATTGTGTTCGTAAACTAAAATTACGTATACACGTGTGTGCTATATTTCGATAAACGTGTCGAACGGTAACGTCTATTTGTACTTTTTAAATTTTATAAAAAGTGTATATTAATTACTTGAATAGTATTACTATAATTTCCGATGGACGAGGAGCCGTGTCTGATAATAGGCAAATATTTTTTCAAAATAAAAATATAATATTAATATATTTTGTTTTATGAAAAGATTATCGTTTACAAGGCGTTTAATCCACAAATATTCCTTAGATGGACATTCAATTAAGTAAGTTTCTTCCATTGAAGATCTTGGCGTCATACTTTCTAATGACCTCTCATATAACGAACGTATATCCTATATTATCTATTCAAAAGCCATGCGTATGCTAGGATTTGTTAGACGACAGTGCTGTTATTTCAACAATATTGTTTATCTGAAGGCCTTGTATTGTTCACTTGTTCGTTCAGGCATTGAGTATGGATTCATAATTTGGTGCCCTTACCAAAATGGCCTGATTCAACGTTTGAACTGTGTCCAATATAACTTCTTAATACACTTGCGTCTTAAGTTTGAATTAAACGTTTCGGTTGATAGCTTAGGACGTGAATTAGGTTTATATTCTCTTACGTCTAGACGTAAATTCAATGATGTGTCATTCATATATAAATTATTAAATAATAAGTTAAGTTGCCCTGAGATGCTTGAAAAAGTAAACTGGCAAGTTCCCGCCTTTAATGTTCGATCCACGACTACTTTTCATGTACCATTCCACTCGCGATCTTACAGTTTTAACGAGCTTTTAAGTTGAATGTTAAGAAATTGCAAAAGTGTTGCTTTTGAATATAATTTTGAGAATTAATTGAAACTACCTAGGCTGTTCGTATCTAGGTTTCGGATAAATAACTGACATGTATTGTATAATATTTATATATAATATAAATATAATATAGTAGTATAATTGATATATTGTATAGATATTGAAATTTAAATTTACTAGTATCTTTAATATATTTAATATCGTAATATCTTTTGTCACAATCCCATATATTTTATAATTCTATTATTATTACTATTCATCTTCTATGTTTTACAGTATAATTTTATGTATACTCTATGCCCGATAGGGCGTTCATATATATGAAAAATAAATAAATAAATAAGTAAAAGTAAATAAACTTAACATTTATGTTGATATAAATTTCATAGATTAAACAAATCAAAAATACTTCACCCATTAAAGCATTAATGCAATGTGCCTACGTAATATCCATAGAATATCTTTGTAATCTAATGCAACTGCCTAAATTTTCGAAATATTTTATTTGTAGGTTGGCCGCTAGTTGATTAATTTTACGGCGTTTAAATTGAAACATTTTTGATTATATTGTTTACAGTGACAATCATATTTATTTACCTATATATTATAGTAGTAATATGGTTTTGTATTTTGTAATTCCACCTTATTTCACCGTGTAAAAAATAAAAATTTTTTTTTTTAATTTACACACTATTTTTTAGTGTATGATTTTTTTTTCAAAAACTTATATGTATGTTATAATTTGTAAATTAAAAAAAAAAAATGTAGTTTATTTTTTACACGGTGAAATAAGGTGGAATTTAACCGCTAAACTGGTAAAAATTTGGCTTCTCACATGGAGCCAAAACATACATGCTTTTTTGTTTTTTAGCAAAATAATCACACACTAAAAAATAGGTGGAAATTACCCACCAAATCGAAAAAATTTGGCATCTTAAATGGACTCAGAACATACAAAACCATACTACTTATAGTGACTGTGTATAGATCAATAAATAATAGGAATAATTTTTGTTTAACATCTGCTTTCAGAGACGTTTCTAAATCAAATATTAATACATTCTATGTCAAAATTCTAAAGTACACTTTATATTATAATCGAACTATTTAAGATAAATGATAACTAAATATTAATAAATACTAGTAAAATTTATGTGTGTTTTACGTTATAATTTTAATGTTCTTAAAAATATTTACAATATTCAAACATTGCTGATAATAATTTTGAACATTTTTAAAACTATTTTCAAAAATATTTTCCCTCTTTATGAACGTTCGTCGATATGATACTTGTACCTCAATACGAGGTTTATTAGCCTGAGCCAAGGCCCAATAGGCCCAGGTCGTAGTTCCACCTATGTTTTTGAACATTTGAGTTTAATAAATGGGTCATGATCACATTTCCTAGCCGCACGAGGTAAATTATATGTAAATAATCCCATTTTAGGCACTAAAAATATTAATGTTGTTTTTTATTGTTTAGAAATTATCCAGTAACACATTTTTTAAGATAATCGGCTGAAATAACTTCAAAATAATAAGCCAGACAATATCCGCTTAATATCCTTAAACAAAAATCTTAAAACTATGAATAGAAATTGTATTTAATAATAACAAATAAATATTATACAAATGTATTCTTAACAATAGTCCTATCGTTGTTTCCAAATTTTTACTAAATGTTTGAGAGCAATTAATTAAAAAGAGATTTGATTTAAAGATTTTATTTTAAAAGGTTAAAAAAATGTTTTAGTAAATATGATGGAATATTGAGATCAGTAGAACCATGTGCAATGACTTAAGAACTATACAGGTATTACTTGTAAAATCTATTCTTCTGAAGAACACATTTAAGATATTATCCAAATACTATCTTTTATTTACTTATACTTTTAAAATTTCTTTTTATTAACTCCAAGTTGATAATGAAAATAAAATGATTAAATAATATTATAAAAAATATTTATTATGCTTACATTTTGTATACTGCATAATTAGCAAAAATCTATTTTATTTTTAAGAAAAATTTGTTTAGTAAATATGATTAGGTCGATTAACTAGAACTAAAATATTGGAGTTGCTGAAATTATATAATGCTACAGACACTCCAAAAACTATTCCTCAATTAAAAAATACACAGTTAGAACACTTCAATATTTTAAAGTAAAAAAATAATCATAATTATTGTGTGATATATTAAGTTCATCAAAAAGTTAGTGATATAAAAATATTCAATTTTATTTGATAACTTGTTAAATTGTATTGACCATATTAAAAATTAATTATATACAAACTCAGATAGATACGTACACGAAAAAGTAATATCATTCAAAATATATTTTACATTATTTTAAACATCAAAACATTTTTTATTTTAATAAAAAAAACATGAAACATTGTTACGTTTAATTTTGAAATTATGAACGTTAAACAATAAACATTACATGTATAGAGAACGCTTTATTGAATATCTTAAGTGTGTGTTCTTAAGTGAACATTTTCAGTAGCCGTGGTTCAAATAAATGGAAAACACAGTATTGATTAATGTATCTAGGACTATATTTATGTTACTTAATAGTAACATACGGTATTAATATACCGATATCAGATTAATATCTCAAAAATAATCTGATTCTAGAATGTGTTGCGATTAATTTTCAGTGTTATCCAGTTTGTTTACATTTTCAGTAAATGAAGCATCGCAACAATTACCACTACACGTTAAAAATTATTGGTTTTTCTTCATTTTAAAAGTAATACGCAAATAATAACTTTGAACCACTGAACTTATTTATAAATCATCATGTTGAAAAAGAACCAAATAAGTAGCTATTTTTTCAAAATTTGGTATATATATTGGGTTATAATATTATTATAACCTAATATATATTGGGTTTAATACACATTTTTTTTCGTGACCTATTTCACATGACCGATGTTAAATAACGCTTTTTTATTAGTAACTCTAGTTGATCTAGAAACTATTAACTATTTGTTTTTATTTATAAACTTAAAAAAAATGAATGTATATGGTTCAATATTTATCCACGTAACACAGAATTTGTTGTTTTGCTTTTTAAAACTGAGGTTTGAGCTCTGAGGGTACTGCATAATATGCTAAAGCACCCCAAGCAACCTACCATAGTTGTACATATATGGTTAATTTAATTCGTATCGTGTGAATCAGAAAACTAATCTAATGGTTATATGTATAAAACATTGTAACTATAATTATTGCTTAAATATGTTATTTCGTCAAGGCTAGTGAGGCGTAAAAGGAACGGATCGTACTATTTAGATGAGATGTAGAAATATCAGAAATAAATCGGAAACTGATTGAAAAGGTTGTGCAACTCGTACTATTAAACTTCTAATGTAATTTATTGAATAATATTACAGTTATAACTTACAGGCAAACATGTTAAACATTTATTTCATAACTTTGTATGATTTTAGCCATCACAGTTTATGCTGGCTGTTAGTGTACACTGTACACAGTGCCGCAGCAATAGGGGACTGTGGGTATGCGTTGCATTCCCTGGTCAGAGATTTATTTTTAGATAGGAGGCCCCTTGTTAAAAGTAATATTATAATATTAAAAATAAAATTATTTACTAATTTCATTCATGAAATAAAAAAAATAATTCATGTTCATAATTCAACTTGGTTACTAAAGTAATAAACATTGACACATGCTTATAGATATTTTGTGTAGGTTAAGCGTGTTTTTAATAATTAAAGTATGTTAGTATAGTGTTATTTAAAATGTAGTGAGAATTTTTTTTTTTTTGGTACATTCAACCCTTTTTAAACACTTGTACCAATACAATTATTTATTGAATATATAATAGGTATACCACAGGAGAAAAGGGTTACAAATATGATATACAAATATATTGCTTTTGTAAAAATGAAGAGAAAAGGAGGGCCCATAATTCTGTCTTGCATTGGGACCCACTAATAGCATGTTGTGACAATGTGTACACTTCACTCGAAACGCGATATCGCTAAGGAACTTTTACCTAAATCAATCATCGTTTGTACTTCACCTTATGTAGCATAGTCGCTAATGTCCGGTGTTAATATTTTGTTCTAAAAACTTAAATAATGACTTTGAAAGAGTATTAAATGTAAATAAATTATGAAAAAAACATTTCAAGACGTTGTTAAAATATGAAAATATATTTATTTCATAATAATGGCAAAGGAAAATTGAATAAATTATTATAAAACTTGAACCTGAAGAAAAACATTCGAAAAACTGAGTAAAAACAGTAAAATATGTCGGTAAACGACACTTTCACTAGTCGATTTTAGTTTTTAAGTCATAACTCGAAATGTAGGTATTGTTACTAAAAATTTTAAATTTGAATCATACACTAATAGCGTATTGTTACCAGTGTTGGGATTAGATAAATACTTTTTTATCTAGATAAAGATAAAGATAGTATGACAAAAAACTATCTAGATAAAGATAAAAGATAACTGAATCAAAATTTATCTAGATAAAGATAAAAGATAAATACTTTTTATCTAGATAAAAAAATAGATAATTTTTTTTAATTCCTACTTTAAAGCAGGGTCATCATTTCAATATTTTCTAGGGTAGGGGCATAGGGCATAATGTTGAGACGTAAGTGTAAAACTACCCTTCACTTCTTAGGCATCCAACCAGTGACGCCACTAGCACTAAATTTTAGGGAGGGATATTTTTGTCTATGGTCCTATCTCAGTATTATGCCACAGGTAAAATATTTTTTTTTTTTTTGGTGGGGAGAAAATATTATCGTGAAAAAACTATATAACACGACTCTTCACAATCATTTTGAACCTTAACAACAGTTTTAGTATGTATTTAAATTTGTATAAGTAGATATACAATATTTTTATTAGGTAAAATACATATAATATAATTTATATCATTAATTTTTTCATTAATTTAATGTTGACGACGGTTGACGAGTCATCAACACAACATAACAATAAACTGTAGGTTTACTCTATATTTGAGCACCTACCAAGTTCCAGGCCTCTAGCAAAAAGATAAATAATGAATAATACCTTATAGCCAATAGGTATATAGTATTATTAGGAACATACAATGTTTTACTCAGATGACTTAAAAAGTCAAATTTAAAGTATTAATTATCAAAAAAATTAATTGACAATAAAAACCAATAATACGTATTTTTTTTTTTTCGTATAGAGAATTAGAGACTAATATTTTATCTAGATAAATTTATCTAGATGGATGAAATTTTTATCTTAGATAATCTTTTAGATAAAATGAAATTATTTATCTAGATAAGATAAAAGATAACTAAATAATTATCTAGATAATTTATCTAGATAAGTCCCAACACTGATTGTTACATACTTTTTGAAAGTTTCGAACAAATTGATAATTTTTCAGCAAAAAACAGAACTTTGAAAATACCTTGTTCTATGTATCTTATTTTTGTTAGACAACTTTAAACAGGAATGACAAAAAAAACGTACCGAAAATCAGACTAAAAATGGTAAAATGTATAAATGGTATATATGCTCATAATCGTTCAATTAAAAAAATGATCTACCGTTCTTTTAAAATCAATACACCCATCATCATTACCTTTCCCGTGAAGTGAATAATATCCTGCGGAGCAATGTTCGTCATTTTTCATTAAATTTATCTAACAATTATTTCTTGTTTGCATTTGTGCTTCTATATTACAAAAAAAAAAAAAAAAAATCCTGGTAAAAACTTCGTGTAAAAGAATGCTTCAAAATAATAACTCTTAAGTCGTAATATTCACTGGAAACTTAGTAAAATGTGTTCTTATCTGTAGAAATGTATTGGTTTAATTTAGTTTACCTGGCTGGAGTTGATACCTGAATGTATGAACTTGAATAATTTTATGATAAAGTATCCATAAACTCGGTGAACTATATAATATTATATTAATGAAGGCTCAGCATAAATTAATACATTTTTCGGCCAGGCTAATTAAATTCGAGAGAATCTATTCCAACAAATTACTTAGAAAACTTTAAGTACTGTTTTCATTTTATATCACGTCTTTTAGAGCTTACGTTTTAAAAGTTGTTCTCACTTCACGTTTTGAACACATTAATTTGGTAATGTGTTTATATAGAAATATAATTTCTTTGCTTCAACCTTTGATATCTTAGACATCGAATAATTATCGAGTGATACAATACAGTTTTCAGGGAATTAAAAAAAAAAAAAACTCGTGTAAAAAACGTGTATTGACTCGTGTGTCAAGTGAATTTCAAATCAACCTTTATGATTTTATAATGACTATTCATTGTATGCGAATCAAAATAATGGAGAATTGTGAATTAACCCTACTACAATTGAAATGAACTATATGAATCACAAGGTAAATAAAACATTTAAAATTATAATTTCAAATACGATGCACATATGAATAATCATTTAAATATCGACAAATCATTACTATTTTGGTTATCCAATTTTTTTTCAATAGTCATCATATTTATGTAACATGTTCTTACGGCCATTAAGAAATTTTAATGTAAGTTTTATTTATTCATTCAATCAACGCTAGTTAAGTTTAAATAGTAAATATTTTATGAGAAAAAGAAAATCACATAGAGGTTTATTTTTTTAAATAATTAAATTACATATATCTATTTATTTATCATACGTGAATATTTTTAATATATAGAAATTGAGTGTTAAGTTTAACCGGAGAGCTTGTAAAATGATTGAAGATTATTTATTACAAAGCGGTCAAGGAAATAAGTAAGTTTTTATTAGTAATTCTTTACTAAATTTTAATATAACCTCGACAAATGTGTGTACAGCAATAATATATAATAACGTGATATAATTGTTTTAAGAAATAATTTAGTCCAAATATTTATTATTGGATATCAAACGGTTCATTTAGTTTATGTATTTCTATATATTATATATCATAATAGATACAGGTATTAATTATTTTATTATATAATAATTGTACAACAGTTTTACTCTTGTCGGGTAGATTTATTTTTACGTTGTTTTGTTTTATTATTTTATGATTATAGCATTATAATTTATCACTAAAGATTACACACATCAGATACGTGTATTCTCTTTAACTTCTTTATCATTTAATATCGAAAATCCTCAACTGTCTCTTGGAATTTTACTATAACCATAAAACGACATACATATTAGTAATTAAATAGTTAATGCACCAAAGCTCATGTTTCAAAATAAAATAAAAATTAGCCATGAAGCTGTCATATTGTCATTATAGTCATTATAATATAGTGACAGAATACAGATTAGGTATAAAATCAAAAGCACTTTGTTAACTGCCAGTTATGCTTATGATTTCAATGGAAATAATTATGTCCAGGGAATTATGTTGAAATTTTAATGATTTAAAAATAAATAGTGAAACATAACGCATATACTATCTAGTATTTACTCCTCTATTTATGGAATAAAAATAAAGTAGGTGCTATTAAAAAAGCAATAAACCACATATATATTTTAAATATATACTCTGATGTTCTGCCAATGGATAGCAATACAAATAATATGTCCTACTCGTAATTCTTCACCAATTTATTATTTTTGTATATCTAACTTATATATTTATTGTATTTATAATAATGTGTGCAGATTCTATTTTTATTATTTTTTTTAATAACATTATATAATAGTTGTATGCATTTTTACGAATAATATTTAACATTTTGTATGGACCATATAAATTCATACCAATATTATACCCAGTGAGATCGTAAAATTCTCAATTGGTTTAACGTTTTAAGTTTTCCTAAATAAAATAATTAATATATAAAATAATTTATTTATCATAAGTGTTTAGTATTTATAGCATTATTTAATTGTTTTTGTTATTTAATAGTTACAGCTAATAACTTTAAAATTCAAATAAATTATGCATGCAGATGCACTTTTACAATTTAACATTTCCTTTTATTCATTTCTCTTTTCACTATACATAGTTATCATAGTTATTGAATGTTAAGTTGGTTAAGTTGTAACCACTACTGATGTTCTCATATTTTTATTCAATATAAATGATACAATTAATTTAAAAACTACCTACACATTTATTATTAAACTTACGTTATTGATATTGGAAATAATATTGAAATAACATTGAAAATAATATTGAAACATATGTACAGGTACCAACACTCAGACATTTTAGATTCTAAGAAAAGCGAAAAGTCAAACGTTTTTAATCTGTTTATTTTTGGTTGTTAATTTTATTTTTTTTAACATTTTATATGTGTATGGGATGAATACGCATTTTTTTCGTTACTGAATTTGAGTTGCCAATTTCGCATAAGGTTTTTGCTCTAGTAATCCTAGATTACCAAGTAACTATTAACTATTCATATTAATATTTATTTATACATTTGATGACAATCAAATATACATATACGATTCAATTTTTTTTCTGCGTAGCGCGAATAGAAGAAAATATATTTTTCTTCTATTTTGAATACATTTTTAGGGGCAGTAATTTTTTTTCAAAAATTTCGCCCAGCTACCCTTTTGATAAGATATTGCATTTAAATAGTTCTTTGAAAGGTAATTTTTTTAGTTAAAAAAAAGTGTCCTTTTTGCCAAACAAGAATTTTTAATAGCTTAAAATAAACCTTATGACAATTAGACTCATAACGATAAAATATATTGTATACAGTAGATTTGTATACTGAGGCTTAGCTTAAAATCGTTTAACAAAAGAAATTATCTATAATTTCTTTAAAATTCAATACGCTTATCAGTTATTTCTAGGGCCCGGATTTATATGCTCTAAAAATCTCAAAAATATGCACTATAAAATATGCATTTACGCTCTTATTTTATAGAAATATACCCTATAAAATTAAAAATGTGCAAAAAAATCGATTAAAAAAAAATTCTTTTATTTTCATTATTTTTTATATTATGTTTACAATTTACATACAATTTTACTATATTTTTTTTATTCATGTTTTGTAGTTTCAACATATCATTGTAATTTCAATCCAAAAAAATTAATATGAAAAAATTTCATTCGTTAAATTTCATGGACTATAAATATAACTACTAATACGTTATTTTAATTGAAATAATCAAAATATTTCATATTATGCATTTAAAAACCATATATATGCAATAAAAAAAATCGTAAAATACAGAAATATGCAGTACATGTAAATAATGACAAAATATGCAAAAATATGCAAAATGAAACTTTGTATTTCGGATCTATTGACTACAAATCAAACTTGTAGCTTATCAAGCTATTTTTTGGACTGTTTAGAAAAAATATACAAATGCATATAAATCCGGACCCTAGTTATTACCATTATCTTAGCCAAGGAGCAAAATATATCCTTTTTTTTTGTAAGTGTTCAACAGACTTCTTTTAAAGTTTTAACAGAATTGACTGATTTTACATCGATTTTCAAATTTAAATGTGTGTACAAAATTATGGTTGTATCCAATCATAATGAAACTTGAGATACAGATAGAATAACATGTTTTTAATCTTTTGGTAAAAAAAAAATTCCATCGACAATTAAACTAAAAAGGTTAAGTATGTAAACTATATATTTTTACACTGAAGTATTGCTCCAAATCTTTAAAAAAATAAATGATTTATCGTTGCTTTAAAATTCAATACACCCACTACTTTTATTTTTTCCAAGGACGAATGTACGAAGGACACACTTCCACTATCAATATTTTACCGGCTTTTTACATTTTCATACCTAAAACATTTGAAAAGATTTTCGTGATTGAAAACGTTCATGAAAAATACTATTACGTTTGTGGACGATGATTTAGATGTTTTTGTTATTTGGCATAATTTATTGTTAAATTAAAAATAAACATGGACATAATTCCTTTAACTATCTAGCCAAAATGAAACCATATATGGTTTATGTAAATCTACTCATTATAATAAAAGTTTTATTTTACGGTTTATGGTCACGTACTATTGTCATATTTTTACTATAATGACATTAACAATTTAATAAAACATTAAAAAAGAATTCGGACATTTTAAGGACTCATTCATATACTGTTAATAAATTATCATAATATGTATCTCTTTAATCCTTGAGTTAGAATATATTACGCAATCAATCATATCTTAATGAGTTTAAAATATATTAAATTCAAATTTTTATTTAAGTTTAATTTATTTTTTTCAAACATTTAAATACGAAGGTTACGTGCATTACCATGATTATGATGTTAAATTTTCTAAGACGATCCATTAATATAATATTATATGAATGATACATAACCGCTAGAGTAACATAATTTTTACTACACGCATTTATTATATTTTATACTACTTAACTCACGTGCTTCGTTTTATTTTGTTACCTAAAAATGACATTCTACAGTCCTTGTTTCGAAGGACAGTTTTAAAAATCCATTTTGACTTACGTATATTCGAGCTTTTACAGCTATATTTTATCAAACATTCTACGTGTTTACATGTAAACTGTACAGTTTTCATAAATTAATGAAATGATTTTATCCATATATCATGCGTGTGTAAACGAGTATAACTTATTTTAATCTATACAATATTGTGAATAAATGAGTTAATTATGAGGTATACTCATTTTTAAAACGATATAGGTAATATTGCATACAGTCTTATATTTATTTGTACTTGTATTGCATATAGCAGTGTACATACAATATAATAATTACTAATTAACCACTAAGAAAACACGTAGTTCATAATATTATGTAAATACACCTTATTCAAAATAAATATTATGATTGCCACGATTTAGTATTGTACAGGACTATAAACTATGATAACATTTTCTCTTATAAACACAACTATTATTATGTTGTACAACCAGGGTCGCATTCAGAAATTTGATGCCCGGGGCAAACATTTTTTGCCACCCCAACTTCAATAGATTATTTTTACTCACATTATACACAATTTCTTCCATTACATACATAATTTTCTGTTTTCACTCTTCTAGTGTAAATTTTGTAGATTTTGAAATTGTAAGAAAATGTTATATAATAATTATATGAGAGATCTCAAAAAAAGAAAAAAAAATGTAAATATAAATGTAAAACGAGGCGAAAACTCGCGTGTGTTGATAACAAAATACAACATATAATTATTATAAATAACTTTTATCTGTAGAATCGCAACAACTATATGTCGATAACACTATTAATAGACAACGGTAGAACCAGATTAAAGGGAGGCAGAGGGGGCATCTGTCCCCGGGTGCAAGATTTTAAAGGCGCAAAATTTTGAGATAATGTAGGTAACATTTAGAGCAGGGGTCCTCACTAGGATTTCTGAAGGCGCCAAATAGTTCATATCAAATTTTCCTCAGGGCCGCAAGTACAATTTGTACAGTTTAGTCAGTGCCTAAACCTAAACGGTATAGGTTAATTACAAAATACATTTTTCTTATTGTTATAATACACTATGATGTGGCGTTAAATAACTTACAAAAAATATGATTACATAAGTTAATTACATAAAAAAAATAACTTTAGGTAGATTTGCCCCGGGGCGCAAAGTATCTTAATCCGACCCTGAACAACGGAAAAATCCCAAAATGCAATGTAACTATTATGATCAATAATTCTCAATGCTGATAGTTATTACTTATTAGTATTTTTTTATGAAATGTTTATTAAAGATATAAATACGAACATAGGTAGATTAATAACGAATTATGATTATAATTTGTCTTGTAAAACTTATTTTAGGAATTAATTGAATTAATTCACAATAAATACAATAATAATTTGATGAATTAATTTTTGACTACCAAATAAATTCGTGGCCCCAAAAATTGTCCACCCGGGGTGATTGTCTCCATCGCGCATCGCCCGCTCTTAAATTCGGCCCTGTGTACAACAGATTTAGCATGGCTCCACTGCGATTAAAAACTTAATATATTTTGTACCTTGTATTATAACAAATTAAACGATTTATAGATCAACCGCATCGATGGTACCAAAACCAAGCTATTATAAAGGTCCCAAAAATGTTCCATTGAAATATATGACTGTTGGGAATTTAATTGACGAGGCGGCTGAAAAATATCCTAGCAGGGAAGCTATTGTGTCCATACATCAAAACCGAAAACTCACCTTTTCGGAACTAAAACATGAAGTAGGTGGTAATTATTAACTAATATGATTAAAATAGATCGATGATAATATGATGCGGTGATTTTATTTTATTTATTCATTACAAACAACGAAATAGGTCGACGAGTTGGCTGTCGGACTGTTGGAACTGGGGATGAAACCAGGAGATAGGCTATGTATAATGGGTTCGAATTCGATAGAGTGGGAAATCACTTTGTTGGCGTCGATTAAAGCCGGTTTGATAGCGGTAAGAATCTTAACATTTTAAATAATGAATAGTTAATGTATTTGTTGTTTTATAATGATATGATTTATTTTTTTTATTATCTAGGTAAATATAAACCCATTGTACATGAAAAATGAGCTCCACCACTGTCTTAACAAGGTTGATGCAAAAATGCTTATTGCTTTCGAATTTTCTCCAGCTCAAGATTATTACGGGCTTCTTAAAAGTATCATTCCGGAAATTACCCAGCAACCTCACGGTAAACCAGTGACCACTAGACATTTGCCTAATTTAGAGTTTATTGTGATGGATACTGAAGAAAATCTACCGTGAGCTTCGAAAATAAATAACCTAAAATATATTTGCAATGCTATTTTTCATTATTTTAGTGGAATTATTAAATACTGGGATATTTGCCAATCTGGAACGACAAAATCAATATCATATCTGAAAAAAATCAACCTTGAATTAAATCCTCATGCGATATGTAACATTCAATTCACTTCAGTAAGAAAATCACTTTTCGTTGAATTTTTTTTTTTTATTATTTTGTTGGATATTGAATAACATATAAACAGAAACACGCCGATGGTTCGATTTAATGAAATATATTTTTTCAGGGAACAACTGGTGCACCGAAAGGAGCTTGTTTAACACATCATAATATTGTAAATAATTCGTATTTTTATAGCAAACGGATGTTGCTAATGGAAAAGGTACTCAGTTTGCTTTCGTTGGTTTTAGAGGAATATTTTCATCTTATTGTGAACATTGAACATATGACGTCGTCGTTTTTTTTTTTAACTTAACTAAATAGAATAAACAACAACCGATTATCATTTTTTTCCAACAATTAGATTGATGTGAATTATATATATATATACAACTTTTAAAAATTAATGACTTTAACGCAGGAACATCGGATATTGTTGCAAGTTCCGTTCTTTCACACTTTTGGAACCGTAGTTGGTATAATGACGAGTCTAAATAGTGGAAGCACGCTAATACTACCAACATTTGGTTATAAACCCATTGAATCTGCCAAAGCAATAATTTCTGAAAAGTAAGTATGGTTATAACAAATTCTTGTCATTTAAGTAAAAAAAAGCCATCATAATTATTTGAATGTTTGGTGGTTTTTGATTTGAAGTTAAAACTAAAACTGTTTGCAATTGAATAAAAATTCATTAATAAAATTAATAATTTTTCACATTTTTTTTTTAGTTATTATAAAAGTATAGATAATCTATAGAAATATACGTATAAAGTACTGATGTGTATAATAGATGTTATTATTTTCAGTTGATTACCGTGGCTGAACCTAAAACATTTAATCAAACACGTGGAAAATAAAATTAATTTTAATATACTTGTATTGTGTATAATACAGGTGCACTATTTTGTACGGAACACCAACGATGTACATTGATTTGATAAGCGCATCTAAAGAACTTATGGATCAAGGACGTGCGTTTACTACACCTGAAATAGGATTATGCGCAGGAGCCTTGTGTTCGCCACATTTATTCAAGCAAATAAAAACGACATTCAATCTCAAAAATATCATGGTAATGGACAGCGGACACATTATTATGTTAACAACTATTTGAACTTTGATTAGTATTGAGTGTCGGTGCTATTTGAATGGGTTTGATCAAACGTATGTTTTGCAACAATTTCGTCACAAATACCTGATTGAATAATCACACGGTAAAAACAGTTATCGTCCGCGACAATCATTATTAGGGGCACAAATCACACATATTATATAGGTCACTCGAAAAGTTAAATTCACCGCCATTAAAGTGCATCTACTGCGAGCACGCAGGAATCAGTCCGGGGGAGGGGTGAAGAGAGAAGTTGTATTACACGCTGTTTTAATCTATATGGTATATCGTAATTTGTGAATAGTTTCGAATCACATTTGAAAATAGGTACCTATTACAATTTGTAGTTGAACTGCTTGATATGGGCTTTAATGAGATCTATTTCATAGGTTTACAATGTGTATGCTAGAGTGCCGCGAATAATTATTTTCAGCAAAAACATATACCGTGCTCGTGTTCTAGTGTATTTATTTACATACCTACCAGTAGTTATATAATGACAACAAGCTGGTAAATTTTCTCATTTATTTAGCATACATGCACACACGAGTTCAATGTAGTACACGACGTAATATAATTTCACAATAACACAATTTTAGTTACCCACATAAAACTCATTCTTGTTATGTCTAATTACAATGAAATAATTTACGTTGGACGCAATAATGTGAAGAGTCGAAGCTCATGAATTATCTTAAGTGTGTGCGAGTGCATTTTTTCGCAAATGTAATTTGCTGCACACCAGTGAAATAAGAGACGCAAGAGGCGAGTCCGTGTGATTGCAGGCTCAACATTTTTGTCTTATCCGCCGTTTGGTGAATAGGTGTACTTATATACACCGAATCGAATGCTCATAAATCCTAATAAAGACACAACTGCATGTAGGGCAACTGAGTTAACCCAGTCACTGTACATCATAAAAATTAGTTGCGCGACCCAAATGTGGAGGTGATTATACAATTATATTTGCTCAATGTGAAATATGTTCAACGGTTCCGTGTAATTGTTAACGTGACATTAGCGTTACACTTGGTGTTATACCCTTTTTTCGGATGAAAGAAACGAATGGAATAACATTTTTTTTCTAAGAGACATCATTTTTTAAATTATGAGATTAATACGAAAAAAGAAAAAAACTTATACTCTGGGATTAATGCACGTATTTCGTCAGCAGTTCTGATAATTCGTCGAATTTAATAACACTGAAAAGGTTAAATATTTATTGTTCGAACAAAAAACCCCGATAACAATACAATCGAATAATTACTGTTAATGATACATATACATGTATCAATTTATGCACATATAAATTTCAGGTGTTAATTTATTTGGTTGTTTAGTATTGTACTTGTTGATCATTTTAAGTCGTTTTAAAATACGTTTATTCGATGCAACGATTATGAGTGACGTCCATCCCATTACTCTACGTTTAGTACGAACTTCTTATTAAAAATAAAATGCAACTGTGTTTGACTTAAAAAAATAAAAATAAAGTATGTACGCTAAATATCACAAGTTAGAAAAAAATGTACTGTTCGTGTATTTCATACATTTCGTGTTATTCATTCGGAAAAGTAAAATAATACCAAGGAATACCTATATATATATATATATATATATATAATATGAAATATGAATCATCGGATATGAATTGGATAAAAATATATTTTTATGTTTATTAATTATTGCCCACAGAATATAAAAAGGTTTTTTTCGATGTATAAAAAATGGGCAAATCTCAGATGTAATTTTATCGATTCCATTTTTGGAGAACAATATTTTCAAGTATACGAGTATAAGTATATTCTTTTCAAATCACCTTGGGCTTATTTTATGACGAATTGACCACTAAACTTGGACTAAAATCTGTGTCATTGTAGTCATCCGGGATTTACTTTGTATAATTAATATTACTAAAAACATTTTGAAATACGTTACATTGGTTTAGCATACTAGGTTTTAAAACAGTATAATAATTTTGATTAAGGATTTCTGGATGTATATTAGTGTGGAAAAGGTAAACTAGTTTCATTTCGACTAATATTTAATATTTATTACACTATTATTTTTAATATTGAAATATTTTTTTGATTATGTAGTCAATTTACGGAATGACAGAGGCGAGCCCCATAGTGTTTCTATCCAATGTTGATGAATCTGAACATAAATCGCTAACTACTGTTGGTCAAGTACTCGATCATTCTGAAGTAAGTGGTGATGAATTAAAAAGAAATATTGGCGTATACAAGGCCGTATCTAGAAAGGAGATTCACGGTGTCCGCGGCTCTACCGTGAAATGTTTTTAAAGTTTAATTACATTTTTTTAATAACTCCAATCGCTTTATAACCGACATCATAATATCGTCTAAATCGAAAGTTGCCATTTCAAGTAGTATTGACTATTTTACATTATTATGTCTACTAATGACGTACGTAGTTAATGTTCATCATCAACGTCAACGTTCAGCAGTCAATAACAACGACCGGGTAAACAATAAATACACATAATCATTTGTACTAAATATCATACTTAAAATTTATTTTAGGATTTTAGAAAAATGTATTTTAAATTTTATTTGGTGAATAATTCATTACTTGTGAAGTTAGTGAATTTTTTTTTACTAAAATAATGATATGATTAACTATACATTTTTATTTTCTTATGAATACAATAATACGTACAATAGTATCAATTTTTTTTAGGTTTTAATAGCATATCATTGATTTTGTACAGATTTTCTTAAAATATTGACTGTTTCATTAATTATTTACTATGGTGTTATAATATCAAGTGTTGATCAAAATTTTATTCACTATTATTGAAATGAAATTATAATTTTAAAAGTATATTTAAAGTTGATTGCCACAATAATTTTGCAAAAAAAAAAAAAAAAAATTGTAATTTCAAGTTAAAGATCTAAAATATGAGTCATAAGATTTTTGATATTCTTGATATATTTATATTAGTAGGTGTTTGTTTTGGTGTATGACCAAAAAAGCTTTTACTATATTTTGAAATGAAAATGTTGCTGGATAAAAATATACAAAAATCAAACATTTCCAATGTGTTCAATATTTTACATTTATCTCGAAAAGAATCTGAGTTTCTCCGTTTTTTTTTGAGTCTACATAAACAAGATGACCTTGAGATTTTATTTCTTACGTATGTATTTTATTTATAAAACATAACACTTAATTGTTTTTTAATTCTTATGTATTGAAAATATCGCAATTAAACACAAATCAAAGTTCATGTAAAAGAAATAATTATAGATTTATATTTAAAAATAAGCCGATAAGATAATGGTGGTGGAAGTTCGTCCTTCGTCGCTTCGCTCCTCGGACAAGATAATGGTGAGGAGTGTATAGCACTTTCTATCATGGGATCACCTGATTTACGATAGTTTAGTTGTATGGTACTTTACATTTGAATGCAATGATAAATCATTGTAAGTTAAGTACAGGATACAGTAGTTGGGTGGGATACACGAGATGCATTGCTAGATTAGGCATTATTGGATAGATTTTGGAATTATTTTATATTATAAAAGAAAAAACGATTCTGAACGAAGATGAAGATGTCAGCCTTAAATTGTAATATATATTTTATTTTAATATCCTAGATTGGGTTAAATTTACATTTGTCTATTCATGTGACTTCTGCTCGTGAGCATTGGACAAACCAGGATGTGCATAGATAGGGCGTAGGTAAATACCATATTATTTGCCTAAATGCACTATCGTGACGGTACCACCCGACCCCGCCGTCCATATATGCTGAATGCTCCGTGGCTACGTCTATTTAAATATTAATAATTAATAATAATATATAAAATCCGCATGTTTATGGAACTGATACACACATTAAAATAACTGGAAATTGGAAGTTAGTAACGTTCTATTCAACCATGTAAAGGTACGTTATACACCTTGTGTTTACAATCTACCAATATTTTGTATAGAACAGCTATCAGCTACTGATTATATTATAATAAACTTAATCTATTTAATTATCTTTATCAGCTGTGATATTACATAATATTTTCATTTCTTATCTTTGAATACAAAAATTTTTATACATTTTCAACTACAAAATAATTTGCAAATATTCGTGATTTTGACAAATTTTGTCGATTTTTGAACTTCAACTGCTTATAAAAAAAAATTGTGCCTATGTATTTGAATAATTTTTGAATCACTCTTAGATCAACTTATTCAAAACCTTCTATTAAATTTTCAAGCGATTTGGTAGGGCCAAAAAATTGTTATCGACTTTTATAAAAAAAAATCTAAGAAAAATCGAATTATTCAAATGCCTATAAATAGCTAAAAAATAAACGAAATATTTTGAAAATACAACTATGTAAAGAAAATGCCTATTTAAACATTTTGTAAAAGTTTTAAGTTTCTACGACCTATACTTTTTGAATAAGAACAAATATCAAAAATCAATGATGCCTAAATTGTTATTTTACGCGATTATGTGAAAAAATTGTAATTTCAAACACTCATAAACATTTTTGATTTTATTCCAGTGCAAATTTTTTTACAGATAATTGAAGGAAAACGTATGTCAAACTTTGTACCGAATTTACAATTCTTAGTTTTGAATACTTAAAATTTTATGAATTTTCAACTGCAAAATAACTTCAAATTTTCGCAATTTTTACATATTTCGTATAAATTGGAACTTTGAGCACTTATAAAAAAAAATTGTGACTTACGATTTTGGATTTTTTTTTATCAGTTATGGAACAACTTATAAGAAACCTTGTATTAAATTTTCAAGATTTTCTGGCAAAAAAAAAAATTTCAATTGTCTATAATTAGCTCAATAAAAGTCAAAATACTTTGAAAATTTAACGGTGTATAGAGAACGCTAATCTAAACATTTGGTGAAAATTTCAAGTATTTACATCGATTAGTTTTTGAGTTATAGCAAAATAAAAAATTTGATTTTGTCGAAAACTGGTTTTGCGTAAAATATACCGTTTTCCCTCATTTTTTAAGGGTTTTTCCCGGCGCGTTAAAAAAATATTGAAAATTTTTAACTTTTGACCCCCCAAAGTACCAACTAGATTCAATTCCCTTTCAGAAAAGTTGCTATATAAGGCAATCGAAGCATTTTTACTGCCCCAAATCGTGTCGACAGACACAAAAAAAAAAAAAAAAAAAAAAACACATCATTGTAAAATCAATACATTCTTCACTCCGTTCAGAATCTAAAATTATATTTTATGATGCATAAGAAATTCAATTATACCAAATGTATGAGAGTTAAATACTTAAAATTAATCGTTACAACGCTGCAACCATAGGCGGTGAATTTTTATGGCCAGCAGTGGTTCTAGCTCTAATGCATTTTAAGTAACAGGAGTAAAAATCTAATTTTGCCTTACTGATACGTTCCTATGATGATAGGTTCAAAATTTAATTAGTTATTATTTATAATTAGAAATATATAGAAGTGTACACTATTTTATATTTTATATAATATAATTATGTAGAATTACTGATTGTATCTAATATTTAATATTTATGGAGTACAGTCCACTGTATTGCATTATTTTTTCATTGCGGCAGTTTACTTCAATATTATCTAACTTTTTTTTTTTAATTTACTTCAGTAAATTATATTCCATTAGCACTTATGACACTTGTCTCCGTGGTGAAGTCTTTAAGTTGGTGCTTATGATTCGAATCGTGTTAAAATATAATTTTAATTTGTTTAAATGTATCTAACTCCTGAAAAAATTTGGATAGGTAATACATACAGATGTGTGATGCATGATTGACTAATCAACACGCCGTATAACATGATAATTATACATAATTTTTTCTCTACGAAAATGTCATGTTCAATGATCTATTATTAATAAGCCGTAAATAATATAACTTATGCAACAAAAAACCAATGAATAATGTTCTTAATGCTAAACATGAAACAGGTGCCAAAATTACAAGATATTTCAACTCCATCGTTTACATTTGAAAGATATTTTCATACTTGAGTTTCTTGAGTGTTTCAATTCATTTTTTTCTTACAGGTAAAAGTTGTGGACAAGAATGGGGTTACAGTGCCGATGGGCATACCGGGAGAAGTATGGTTTAAAGGTTATAATGTGATGCCAGGCTATTGGAATGACGAGGAAATGACCAAGAAAGCAATCGTTGATGACGGATGGCTTAGATCAGGGTATTTATAATTATTATAAAATATCATACATGGAAATTCAGTAAAAATAATTCATTTCTAACGTTTAGTGACATTTTAATGTTGAGTGAAGATGGTTACGGAGTGGTTACTGGTAGGATCAAAGATATTATTATTAGAGGAGGAGAAAACATTCAACCTCAGGCGATAGAGTATTTTTTGGAATCTCATCCTGAAATAATCCAAGCTCAGGTTTACACTAAATAAATATTTCGTGACTTCAACGGTTATACATTTTTTGGTTTGTTTTGGAAAGGTGTTCGGTATACCAGATGAAAGACTCGGTGAAGTAGTATGCGCAGCAATCAAAATCACAGAGGGGTCTCTTCTTAATGAAGAAAAAGTAAAAAAATATTGCAACGGAAATGTGAGTTTTGAAAAAAAACTGGCTTCACGCATTGATTACTTGATTAAAAATGTATTTTTTGCTAAAACAGATCGCGAAATTTAAAATTCCAAATCACGTATTGATCATAGACAACTTTCCGAAAACCGTTTCTGGGAAAATTCAAAAATTTAAACTCCGTGAAATTATGCAAAATCATTTAAAAAATATGAAAAATTGTTAGTGAGTGATATAATCAAAGATCTTATTATTGTTATCATTACTGTTATTATTGTTGTTGTTGTTATTATGTTTTTGTTTAGCACTTACTCGAGTTATATAATTATGTATCGGGAATATCCGTAAACAAATTTTAATTTTATGAAAATAAAATAAGCCTGTACACATTTAAACCAACATTTTAATAAAACGATATTTTTTTATATATATTCACTTAGAGTGAATGAATTATGAACTCAGGGAATAGTACTATTATGATTTTAAATGCATGCTATCGTGTTTAATATGAATTTTAATACAGTCAACTATTGTTTATTATAAATAATGTTCATTATGTTTAGTTATATTATGATGTACATATACAAATTACATACCCATAAATGATTAAGATTATGGAGTGTTAATGTGTGAAGATGTTGAGAGTCACAGTTTTAAATGTTAAATTTCATCGTACGAAGTTCAGGATCAAGGTTAGGAATTTAACCTTGATTATGTATCTATAAATATTGATAGATTTGTATTTAGACCTTCATCGAAATCAAAATATGATATGACATTAAAAAATAACAATGACTGGTATTTAAAAAAAATTACAGCGAGTAAAAATGTTTCATAAACAAGTGAAAAAAAGGTCGTTTTATGAATGTCATATTATTTTAAAACAATTTTAATCGTTTAAGTATCAAAACAATTGAGGTTTCCATTGATTTTGAAATTAAAGTTTATTTAAAGTTGTCAAATATCAATTTTTAGTAAATATACTAGGACAAAAATTATATCTTTTTGAAGGCATAATTTTCATTGAATAAATAATAAAACTATTAAAGCGGCCATGGAAAATAAATCATAACATGTTATAAATAAATAGTTAATTGTTTTTACAATTTATATATTTAAATGACATATCGGTAATCATGATGATAAGTTGTAAATATAAACATGCATTTTCAAATATTTGAGGTGTTTTAGACTTCTAGACAGTGACGGCACAACTGAGATTTTTTTGGAACAAACGTCCCAGACAAATATTTGGTGGGTGGGTGCACATGTTCTAGGTATTGCCTTAGAACAATAATATTGAGTAGTTGTTAGCTGTCAGTTCTCACTGAATGACTTTTAGATGGATGAATTGTGAGACAGATGGTAGGTGGGCTGAAAAAATGTTACTGTACCATGATTAAAAAAAGTTTGCGTCTTCACTGCTTTTAGAATACAGACAACTAATTTATGTTTGGTCATAATAGTTAAAAACAAAAAAGCCGTATATATATATACTTCGTGCCATGAATATGCATCACTTCTTGGATGAGATGATGGAAATGAACTTTAAGAATTTTAGATGAGCAACTTTAACAATTGGTGAATGAAACGTGTAGTATGATTTTATTTAAACTTGAAGTCAAAGAAAAATCATTATTTTCCGAAAAAGATTCTGAGTGAAACTAAAGTAATAATTTATTTTACTATTAACAAGTTCAGATTTCGAAAAATTAAAAATTTTATGGTAAAAAATGTATGCAATCTTTAAGTTTCAAGTTCAGAAATACTGGAATAATGATAAGAAAAATTCATTTTGATTTAATAATATTCATAAAAATGCTCTATTTCACCATTTTCAGAAATATATAGATTATATATAAAAAAAATAACGTATCCGATTACTATACAAATGTGAATGTAGCAAAGCCACAAATAAAAAAAGTTTGTATAAGAATGTAAGATCTTATAACCAAATTACAAATTATATGATGTAAAAAAAAAAAATAAATTCGATATTTACGTAAAAAAAAAAATTGCTTGGAACATTTTTTTATGATGAAATACTGGTATGAAACACGTTAGACGATATTACAATTTTTCGTTAAATGAATCACCTCTATGATGCTTGGTGATATTTCTTTAGTTCTAAGAGAAAATATTATTTTTCAACACGACAGCGGTGTCCTAGCTCACAATGCTCTCATAGTTCGTGACTATTTAAATGCACAGTTTCAAAATCCATGATTAGAAACGCACAGGCCAATTTAATGGCTACCTACCTACTACGATCACTTGATTACGCCACTAGTATTTTTATGGGGTCACTAAAAAAATTGTGTAAGCTGACCCTCCTATAAATCTTCAAAATGTATAAGATAAAATAAAAATAGCATGCAATCAACTGATTGATGAACTAATCATAGCTGCAACAATTAAATAATTTATGCGGCGGCCGAATCATATTTTTTTCACGGCGGACCACAATTTTAATGATTTATACCGTTAACTTAATTAATTACTAAATCAACTTATGATTTAAATGTGAACTAAATTTTTCATTAATTATTTATTAATTCCAATACATCCATTAAATGTAACAACATAAATCACATACTCATAAAGTCTTTTTTTTGCTATAAGTTAGGTTTCATATACTAATTAAAGTGATAATTATAAAGTAGTAATCAAATTATAATAACGTGTAAATGTCACCGAATAAATGTCAATCCTTAACAATCCTAGAATAATTATTTTCAGAGTATTAAAAAAACTGGAAATCGCGTGCATTCTGCCACTATTTTGTTGAATTGTGGTGACTTGGTCAATTTTGGACTAAGAAAGTTACTACCGAAATTCATTAAAAATATTATGCAAAAAATAATTAGTTATCATAATAGGTGGTTGCCGTTTAAGAAAAAAAGTTGTACTGTACATGTGCAAGTCTAATTAAGTTAAAAAATATTCAGAAATGTGTATTTTTACGTAACAACAATCAACTAAAAAATAAAATTTAAATTTCAGGGCTCTACGCATAGATATTGAGTGTTCTCAATTAGTGTTTACACATTGTACATGTGGAGAATATATTGGTTGATGAAAATGTTTACCGGAATAAAAATTCTAAATCGTATAATGTTGTTTTTGGAAAATATCGTAAATTTACGTATAATTAATATTTTCGTCAAAATTTGAAATTTAAACGCGCATAAAAAAATCCTTTCTGAAGGTTTTTGAAATTTTTGAAGTACTGTTAGTTAAGTACATAAGTAAGATGTTATTGAATTTTCAGGTTTTTATATAAATATTTAAAATTTTATTCGATAAAAGATTCAAAAACTGAGATATTTTGGATATATATTTACATATAGTCTTAAAATAGTAAAGTGTTTTCGAAACTGATTTGAAGTCTATATTTGAGTCATGTTGATATTTGGTAAAAATGTTAAGTGTCTGACACCATTATTTTTGAATTTATGGCCAAATTAAAAAACGAATTTTATGAAAATCTCGTTCACAGTAAATTTTACCGTTTTTACTCTATTTTTAGGTAGTATTTCCATACACTTGGGAAAATTATCGAGAATAGAGAAAAATGTTCTTTTTAAAGTGTATAGTAGATGTCATTTCTGGTCTATAGAAATGATGAATAAAACTTTTGGACGATGATATCTACCCAAAAAAGTGATAACATATATAAAAAACACATTATATAACCGATTTCGTTTTACTCAGAATCTAAAACTAAATACCGATTTTTGAAATCTCGTTGAATTATGACAGAATAAGCCCTAAGTAAATCGCAAAGAAAACCCTCCACGTGCATGCATTCTATACATATATTTTTTAACAAATACAAATATCTGTTCTTCTTCCAGTCTTCAATCCTTAGATTGGTTTGCTGCAGTTCTCCATGCTTCCCTATCATTACTCAATTCCTTTAGTTTTTTATAACTATTCTTCCCCATGTCACTTGTTATTTGCTTCATATACTCCATCCTTGGTCTTCCTTTTCCTATATGGCCTTCAACGTCGCCTTCTATGACGGTTTTTGTTAGACTCTCATGGCGTAGTAGATGTCCTATCATTTTAGCTCTTCTAACTTTTACGGTATGCCATAGTATTTTCTTTTCTTTTATTCTAATTAGTACTGTCTCATTCGTTATTCTATCAATCCATTTAATTCTTAACATTTTACGATAACACCACATTTCGAAGGCCTCTAGTTTTCTTTTCTCTATACAGCCATATAAGGCAATACTCCATATATATATTTTATAACTTTATTTCGTGTAGGGCGGTAATTTCGTGTAAGGCCCTTACAGCGTTGAATTGTCTTATAATCTAATGATTTATATTTATATTTTATTTACTCTATGTAGTAGTTAACAAAAATAGAGGTCTAAAAATAGAGTTACACCCTATAACATACATTTAAATGATTTAATGTTTTCAATACAGTGGAGACAATATTAAGTAGGATGCTACGTTTCTGTTTTTATTTACTAAATTTTGTATTTTAGTTCATGTAATCTGAAATTTGTATACAAGCTTCCTAGTATTTTCCGAAAATAATGATATCTAAATAGCTTAAATTTTAAATTAAACAATATCATACACTTAATGATGGGCAAATACCCAGTAAATATATTTTTGGTAAATTCCCTAGTAATTTACCCGATATTTAAAATAAATACCCGGTAATTTGGGTATTTACTTCAAACAAAAAATATTCAATAAAATTTTGTTCATCAACGAACAAATGTTAAAATGTGGTGATCCAAGCCAAAATACCTATTTTAGGTATAGTTTTATAATTTTTATTTAAACAGATAAGTTTAATAAATGTTATTATATAACAACTTAGATAACTATGTTACTTAATTCAAATAGATTTAACCTAAGCCTAAATGTCTACTTAATGAAAAAATATTATGATAAGTAGAAGTAAAAAAAAAAAAAAAAAAAAAAACATAAATTAATAAGCATAGATTGTTTATAAATTTATAAATATAAAATATTATGAAAGATACAACACCAGTATTAAAATAATAAATTATAATTTGTATATATTCATATAAATTATAATAGTCATGAATACAATATTATTTATGTAGGTACTTAATTAATTATAAATTGTAATTTTCATATAGCTTATAGATAATCCTTAAAATTTTGATTTTTGTACCTTTTAAATACATATGTAATAATGTAAAATTAAAAAAAAAAATTGTTGTCAATTTATATAATTAAACATTATACCTACACAGGTAGGTACCAAGTTTTTAGTGTTAAACAAGCAAATATTGTATTTAAATAATAATACATTGGTAATAAATGATAAAAAAAATAAGCTTACTATTTAATATAATTTTCTTAAATTAATTATTTTACTTACATTCTCTGATTTATTCATGTGATCAAAAAATTTGTTGATGGTTAAAGGCTTGTGCGATCATATTCATCAACTGTTTGTATTTGATCTTCAGTTACATTAGAAGTTGTATTTGAATAACATTTTTGTTTTATTTGTTGTGGGCAATTTGAACATTTAAGTAAATGTGCTTTCATTTTATTCACATTCATATTATTCTCTTTTTGACAAAACTAGCATGACTGACGTTTATCGTTAGATATGAATTGTTCAAAGTATTTACGCACTATGTCCTTTTTTCTTCTCATAATTTTATTTTATAGTTCACAAATTTAAGCAACAATAAAAATAAATAATTTGTATTTCATTAACAAAGCAAAAACGAAAAAAAGCGCAAAATCAAGACTAATGCCGCGTTCCCAACGCATTCTTAATGCCGTAAGCGTAACGGTATATCTATATTCTATATTCTACATTTCTACCGTGTGTGTATTGTAGTCATGTGATATTTTAATATACTTTAATATTAATGTTACAACCAAGGTGGAGATATGTCCACCTTGGTTACAACCACAATTTAAGATAAAACAGTATAGCCATATCAAAATAAAAATAAAAATAAAAAAAATACCCAATTTATCAAAGGAAATAATGATGTGGGTAAGTACCCTGGTATTTACCCAAAATGTATTTCTTACCCGTTGGGTATTTACCCACAGCCCATCACTAACTACACTATGGCCAGTCAGATGATCCACTTGTATGAATGGCTCACATAAGGTACTTTACACCCACCATCTTACCGGGTTTTTTATTTATAATTTCTTTGATTTGAATATGTTGTAGTAACGAATATTTTAAAGAACTTTAGAATATTTGACATAATTAAAGCTAAATTTGTATAATACTATAATGTATTTATAATTCACGGAAAATAATTTTCATTCTGAATTCGAATATAATTTATTGCAATATAGTGCATTAAAATATGGAAGAACTAATAAGTATGCAAACAATAATATAATTAATTTTTGAAACTGAACTATTTATGATAAATTTAAAACAATAAATTATAACTGTTGTGACAAAGACAGTGATTTTACAAATGTACTGTTTTCATTAAAATAATTTATTTATTAAACAATTTCATTGGTGAAATAACTTTGAATTTAAAGTTGAATCAAATTGAAAAGTAAAAATTGACAAGTATAATTCCAATGGCATTATTATTACGTAGGTATAAAATATCACAGCATAGAGAGTTATTGAAATAGCGTTCAGAATAAAATATAACTCGTACTTCGTACCTAATTTGCTCGTCACTACAATATAATATGCAATTCGCTATAAAACATAAATTTCATTTAAAAAAAGTATTGTGCAAAAAAACAATTAACATTTATGTTGAATATATCTATTAGAATAACAGATTAATAACATACAGTTATTGCTTTTTATGCAACAAAATACTCCGAAAAATTCTGTAAACGTATTTTTCTCTGTTTGATGTGCAAAAATATAGTTGATACTTTTATATTTAAAAATGAATAAGTTATTAAGTTTTAAAATATTAATAATTTTATTGAGTATTGAATAGAAATTAATATTTTGACCTATTAAATTTGTATTCATAAATTTTATTTTCTGTTTCTTAAACAAATTATGATCAACTTAATATTATATTTCAGCGTTAAAAGAAATGTAGACGAATTAAATTTCGATTTTCGAAGCTTTTTACTTCACAGTAAATACAAAAGTGGGCGAGTTAATGAAAATAATTAAATTGTCTACAGTTTAAAGTTAAAATTCAACAAAGACAAATTTAACTTGATAAGTTTAAAGTTAAGATAGGAAATAAAATTAACTTCAGTCAGTTAGAAAAAAGTTTAAAACATTTTTCAACTACATACATGTCATAAATTGCCTTAGTATTTTTATGTTATAGAAATATGTACCGAAATGCTTAAAATTAAGTGAAGATCAAACATTAATTGGTTAAATCGTAAATTGTTACAATAAACGTATAAACTACATCTTTAAATAATTTAGGGTCAATAAATAATAATTTTAGCTGAATTTCAAAATAAATTATTTAATTATAAAAAAATGTTCACATGTTAATCTTTGTTACTAGATGCAAAAAATAATAAAATAAACAATTATAAAATACCTTAACCCACATTTTATGTCAAAGTCAATGGTGTTACCGACAATTATTTCGATTATATGTTATTATACCACTGATTATAAATAGTACTTATAATCAATGATAATACCTACATTATTTCCTTATCTCATTATATACTTTTATCATACTCATATTTATAACCAAATACGAATAGGGAGTAGGTTTATATTAACAATATCTTGAATGACTAAATGCTTTATCCACTAGAATTGTATTTACTGTATATTATTGATATACCATATACATTCCATCCATAGACTGATATTTCTTGTCACGAGGATGAAATACTTTGGTAATTCTCACCCGGCCATCGATTCAAACAGGAAAAAAGAAAGACTGCGATATTTATTTGTATCCCACCCTACTCATTTTCGATCTACATTTTTGAGAATTCGACGAAAAAAAAATTAACTTAATTGCACAATATTAATATTTAGCTATAAAGATAAATAAAATTAATACAAATTTAACTGAAAAAGTTAATAAATTAAAAACACAAATAATAAATCAGTTAAGGTATAAAAAATTAACTTTTTAATTTAACTTTAACTTTTTAACAAGTTAATGCCCACCTTTGAGTAAATATGCATATTTACCTTATTCCGCATATTGATTATTTAACTTTTTTTTAGTAATCTAGACTGTTTAAAACGTATTTCATTGTTATTCACATATGAATAAATAATATTTATGTTAGAATTACATGTTGTTTGAAATGCCTATATATTACTCCTTAATTTAGTTTAAGTAGAAATAGGGACACGGAGTGGTCGAGTGGAACTAGCGTCACTGCTGACGTACTCTGTCGCCGGTTCAAACCTCGGTCACGGGCGGCTCTCTCTCTCTGGGCAGGCGACTGTCTAGAGAGAGCGGCCGCCATCTTCCCTGTGCTGAAAGCAACGGAAAACCACTGCACAATAACCCTTCCATCCCTAGTTTTTACTTCTCTTAGTTGCTAACCAACCGGGTTGTCAAAAAAAAAAAAAAATAATAAAAATAAAAAAAAAACGTAGAAATAGTGTATTGTTGTTACAACTAAATATTAATATTAAATAACTCGTATGGAAATACTTTTTGAATTTAAGAGAGTTAGAACTATTTGATATTTTAGAAAATTATGAAACACTAGAAATTTATTATAATTTCATAAAATGTGTGTGGCGTACTTTGGAATTTTAAACGTAAATACGACTGTACAATAATTATTTTAAGCATAATATTTTATTTATTAAAATAATATTGTCAATGAATATAAATTTGAAGTCTCATTAAATCATTTACAAATGTCAAGTTAAAATAATATGTCTATTTGTACGCACTATATAGTATATTTATAATTGCATATAGTATAGTAATAGTATAGTAATGATAACTCTTAATTCATAGTTTAATGAGCATAGATAAATTTATAGTTAAAAAAAAAATTACATCTAGTTTTGATTATATTATTATAATTATTAATCTTAAAATATTGATGCTCGGATCTGATAGCCATCATTAGCTAACTGAACCGATATTCATTCGACTTAAATTTTACTTTTTGGGAACAACTTAAATAGGTCACATTTACAAGTAGAAAAAAAAATATAAAAAAAAATAATAATAAAATATATAATATATAATACACAGTAGCCGCTGTTGGACGCAGGGCGCATAAAAATAACCAACTACAATAACTATTAAAGTATGCAGTTTACACATGACTGTTATTTTCCATAACATACTTTCAAGGTAATGCATTGTATAATGCGTTTCTCTACTCTGGGGATTTTAGTCGTTTCGGTGCTTTTGCAACTCATTTACTGCGATTTGCTTTGGAGCTGCTTATTTTTCTTGTACGCCTGTTGATAGAAGTCGAAGAACAGCACGAAGAAAATGGTCGAGTGCACCAACAAGAGGGCGGCCACTAATTTTGGATATCCACAGTCGAAAAATAGTACTTGGGCTGAATGGAAGAACACTAGCGTGAACTGAAGCTGTGGAGAAACAATGATACAACGATGATTGGTGTTGTGCAAAAATAAACATCGTATTTACAATACGTTTAAAGACGGAAAATGGTTTTAAATGTTATACATATTTGTATGTACGTACCAATTGAATGGTGGTCAAATGCTTTTTCCACCAGAGGTACTTTTGGTATTGAGGTCCCATCGCGGACATCATGTAATAGAAATACATGATAACGTGTACCAAGTTATTCACCAAGTTCGAAAATGTTCCGTGACCGCCTAGTAAACAAATATTATAACGATAAACAATATTGTTATGATAACAGTACATTGTGAATCAACACAAAAAGGGTATTGGGTAAAATTGAAGTTATACATCTATATACAAAAGTACTATATTTTAATCGTTTCTAATCGTAAAATAATAAATCCGAACAATAGAACTGGCTTAAATTGTAAAACATTTAAATTGTCGAGTGTAATAACAATTAATTAATATGGTTTTTGGTATGGTAGATTCCTGCAATAAATTATTTTGTGATGTAATCGTGTAAGAACGTTTTCAAATTAATAAAAATATTTTTTATAAAACTTACATAACTGCGTATACTGTACTTGTAAACGAATAATGGAAATTTAACGATCATTGAATCTTAATAAAGTTTACCAATTCGGCTTTTGTAATTCAATTAAATGCATCGTGTACACAGTAAAATAATAATTCCGTGACTAGAATGCGCGATTAAACAGATCCCACGCGACTACGCATAAACTCGATTCCTCGGGGTATTCGACAAATTACTATTTTCTGCAAGCCCAGCGCCCGCGGACTCGATCCGCTATTACGACGCACGAATAGATATGTGTATGTGTGTGTGTGTGTGTGTGTGTGTGTGTGTGTGTGTGTGTGTGTGTGTGTGTGTGTGTGTGTGTGTGTGTGTGTGTGTGTGTGTGTGTGTGTGTGTGTGCGCGCGCGCATTTGTGTTTGTGAATTTTCTCGTGTGTTTTCAATGTAAAATGTGATATATTTCTGATGCACTCTGTATACACGTTAGGTAGGGATGTATTTATCAAGTCACATGACTTTCAAATGCAGCAGAAATAATATGGATTTATATAACGCGGACGCGGGTTGCAGTGCTACTTACCGGCAATGAATTTGACGCAGATCCATGTTTCGATCGGTGTGAGCGAATGATGGTACAAGTGGAGCAAACTGATTTGATTATCTTTTTTCCTCAACACAAAAAACACCTGAAACAACAGACGTAAGTTACGTAACGCGAGGAACAACGCACCAAACGACCAAACGTTGTTTCGACTTTACCGTGTCAACGAACTCCGTCAGTTTGGATATGTAGTACCACCAGCACAAGTTGGCCATCTGAAAACAACCGGATCGTAAAAATATAATATTATGTCATGTTGTTGCGGCGCGCACTACCCTGCGGACGAATTTCACGTCGGATTTTTTTTATCACTATTAATATTATTAATATTTATTTCAAACACTCGGAAAATGTTAACTACTCGAACATCTCCAATCGCGCGACAACTAATCGTCGTTATTATAACACATTATAATACATACCCTCAACGCGGTAGGATTGTGTGAATAATCGACCGGTTGACATTTGTAGCTGTAGTCCAACAGCCATCCGCTCATCAAGTGCTGAAAAATATTAAAATAATGATACTATTAATATTATTAATACACACGTGGCGGTCGTTGTTCGTATTGAAAACAAGACTTCCTATATCCCGTGCGAATATCGAAACTGACGAATTTCCCTCGGATCCTCCCAGCGTGTTAATAAATATTTGTTTTACGAATAAAAATTCAGAGGCGCTTAATTATTATACACACACGTACCTATCTACGTGTATGTAACTAACAATAATATGCACGTCGTGTACACGATAGCCTGAGGCGTGTAGCGTTCCAGTGGTCGACCTGGTGACATAATAATTATTATTTTATTCGTTTCATTTTTATCATTATTATTATAATTAACGGGTTCCCGGCAATTTTCAACGTTTCGCAATATTAAACACTGGTAAAGCATAGTCACTGTGGTTTGTCAGCGGTAGATTAATGAAACGTATCTTGCTAACCCATCAAAGTAGAAGGGTTATGTTTCCATTTCCTTATACGGTGTATGGGTCGTAAAGGTTACAAAATTCCACAAAACTCAACGTAGCGTCAAAATTGCGCAAATTGTAATTTGAATGACCCACATTAAAGGAATCTGTACTGACGCGCATTGATTTTTTGTTGGTAAAATCGGGATTGGATAGATTGTATAGCAATACAATTGCACACACAGGTTACTTTTTGTTTTAAAACTGTTTTAATTATTTTTGAAGTTGGTTAATTTTCGAATTCATAGCAGCATTTTATACTTGACGAGTGCAATTTAAAAACATTTAATTCTAATTCAGTTAGATGTTTATTTTATTTTATTATTATTTTTATTTTGGTTCTGATACAGAATTTCAGAGGTAAATTTAAATTATAAAATTTAAATGTGTTTTATATTTAGACATAATTATCCAATTTTAGAGAAAAGTGGACTCAGTTTTAATGTTATTATTTTCATAGTCGGGAATTCTTTGTTAACTAAATTATCTAATCTTAGATGTGCGTTCTTTCTGAATAATATTCTAACAATAATAATGTACCTAGTATGAATAAAATCATCATTTTTATATTTTTAGGTCATTCTGAACCTATTATTTTACTAAAGATGTATTGATAAGGTAGAGATTCGATGTCAGAGTGGCACAGGAGAGGTTTTTTACATTTATTTTATGCGTATTTTATTTATTGACAAGGCTGTGCAATTATACGAGCACACGAACGATAACTGACTACATCGACAAGGACAAAAAAAAAAAAATAAAAGCCCACATAGAAATCATAGAATAAGTGGTGTTTATCTTTATCCTTTAAGCTCCTAATTATTTTAATGAGGAAAGTAAATTACATTATAAGAAGTTAGAGCCATAGGAGAGAGACATTTACTTGTTACAGTCGAGTTAGTGTTTTTATTTCATGAAACGTATCAGTAACACACTATGGAAAATATTAATCTACGTAGTTTAGTTACAAGAATCATATCTATGCATTTATTTGATTGTGATATGACATTAATACGTAAAAATCCCATTGGCGTTCATTAACTGTTTTCAGGAAAATTGAATGAAGCACTATGTTCAACTGATAAAATTTAACCTAATGCTTTACTAGTAAAACATGCTTACCTACTACAAAAAAGTATTTTAATTGATGAAATTACCGAACAAAAAAAAAAAAAAAAGCCATACAATTATTTTTAGATAACCACTGTTTAAAATATGAATATAGATAAATATTTCTGTATCCTGAGATAGGTTCTATACATATGATTTGTATTAAATAATTTTTAAGAGCGTGTTACAAATTAGAATTATACCTATCTTCTTCATATGAAATCAAAATGAATGAAACCACCCATGGGTGTCACTTATACTAATTTATGTAACACTCTACATTAGAATGCAATATTATGCATACGATGCAACATTATTACACGTTTACTCCTGGTGTAAAATATTACGGAATTGACGTTATTTCGTTGCAGTGTTTTTTATGTTTATTTTTAATCGGTGATATCATCTATCGTGCATCGTTATTGGTATACAAATTCTTACCTTTTTAATGTTTAATTATTGTGTCTTAAATGTTAATTAATTAATTTAACATTTAAGTGAATATTAATAATATAAGATTTTATTTGTGACGTAAATTGTGTAAAGGACATGGGAATGTATTAAACTGCACTAGACGCTTAGTGTTTTATGTATTGGATAGACGTTTTTCACAAAAATAAATGATGTGAACAAACGACTATTCGTTCGGCCACATATTATATTATCTGTGCGCGCGTTTATCGAAAAACTATGCGTGGAAGTATTTCGTCGTCTCGGTGTTGTACGAATAATCGAATACCAACGTGCTTTGAGGATTCTTCGACGTGACTATGAAAATTCGTGCAACAGACCTACGAGCTGTGGTCACGTGAAATAAGGTGCGTCATAACGTGTTTTATAAACCCTACGGCGACTGTTATTATTATTATTATTATTATTATTATTGGTAGTATTATCATAATAATTGTAAACATGCACGTCTTTTTCCGATCGTCTTCTGCGCCGCGTTAGTCAACGATGATTATAATAAAATAATGAAACGACGGCGGAGGATGTGTGCTGCAACGCGTTCCGACGAGTCCTCCTCGCGAGACCTTTGCCTCAAGTGGTGTCGACGGAGGCGGACACACGTGTCGACGACGGCAAACGCTACGACGGATCGGACCGAGTGACGGCCGCCGTCTCCGTCGTGGTTACGGTGTTATATAAGGTGAGCCAAAACACGTGGTGCGGACCGAGCGAGCGGGCGCGCGTGATCATGACCTCGATGCAGTGACCTGGTGCCGGTGGTCCGTGGAGTGAAAGTGTATAAAACGAGAGGAGGAGGAGGAGGAGGAAGAGGAGGAGGAGAAGAAGAAGAAGAAGAAGACTGAGAAGGATAAAAGGAGCTGCTGACCGGACCGCGGGGTTGGGTCGATGTGTGCGTGTGTGTGTCACTGATTGCATCACTTGTTGGACAGAGAGGGGCGTCTGTTGGCCGGTCGGACGCGTACTGTTACATCATCGTACCCGGTAGACGCACACGTTCTTCTTGTTTTGCGTCAATGTGTGTGTGTGTGTGTGTGTGTGTGTGTGTGTGTGTGTGTGTGTGTGTGTGTGTGTGTGTGTGTGTGTGTGTGTGTGTCTGTGTCTGTGTGTGTGAGCGAGCGATCAACACCGCAAGAAAGAAATTTCGTATGTACCTATCGCGCCGAGGCGACAAAGGATTATCGGGAGTGCCGAAACGACGACGCACAATGGGATATCTGGTCAATACGATATTAATTTATTAATTTGTGTTTTCCATGTCGTCGCCTGAAATACGCGGGAGCAGTGACCGACTTTCAGAACGGCCGAAACTGGAAACGGTGACGACGACGACGCATAGGTACCTTCGTGCACGCGTGAATAATTATTATTGGGAGGCGCGCGCACTGTAGGCGAACGAATGCGGTAACGGACAGAATCCGTCTGCAGGCAGGTAATCGTTATGTAATGCGCAGCGATTTCGCCAGCTTCAATGTCGGCGTTTGGCTTTCGAAAAAAAAAAGGAAAAAGAAAAAAAGAAATGAAAAGATAAAAGTGAAAAAACCGAATAACACGCCGTCTGGATGCGGACGGAAATGGGTCAAGGTCAGATACGTTCGCGAATTCCCTGCGCGGAGCAGAAGAGGCACGGCAGGGTTTACACGTCGGCCGACCGATCGCTGTGTCGCTTTTTAAGCGATGTACGCGTGTAATACGAATTGTGCAACGCACCGCGTCGGTATCGAATTCTCCGAAAAACAAACGGATCGTTTACCTGCACTTTGCCTTTTGTTGTTACTCATAGATGATCAATAGCGAACACGAATAAATTGTGTCAGAATTCATTCAAAACTAATACTAAGTTTTAGTTTTTTTCCTAATGATATCCAGTTGCCAATAACTGTTGAAGCCTGTGCTTAAAAACTTAACATTATTTAAAAAACATCTAAATCCGTGTAACCTTATTGATAAAAAATGAATCAATTTAACGTCATACGCATAATGTGCGCGATATTCATTTCTCACCAACAAAATGTTTAAACTTCACAGTGATTTGGTAATATAGTTTAGACGACTTTGCTCATTACTATTTTTTTGTTTAAAAAAAATATTTTCCTTTTTTTTTATATTGTTATATGTATTTTTCAACGCATATTAGACTGAATTGTATATCACAATTTTTTTGAGTTTTAACGATTATTTAATTTATATTATTAAAATTGAATAAAAAAAGTGGATAACCAGGTGGCTGTCCGTGCGCTCAGTCAATACGTAATTGATTCCGGTTACTGTGACTATGATGAAATTATTAACATTACGAGTGTGATGTATTTTCCCTCATTATTGTAAACATTGTTCTTTAGACGTTTCAATAAATTTTATGGAAAACGTTAACTTGCATTACACAACTGAATATAGGTACTATTTATTTATTTTTTATTTATATACAGTGGAACTATTATCACACACATCCGAAGACGACGCTGACCCACTGACACTCAAAACCGTATATTTTATCTTAACCTATACCTTTATATACTAACTTTCGTTCTTTATTGCTAAAACTTGTTTGTGTTACGCAATGATTTTTAGTATGATTGATAACAAATTTTTGAACCCGATGAGAAATCTTAATTTAAATTCGCAGCGGACAAGTTAAATTTTATTTTTGCAACGGATCCTACCTCCCATAACATGACGAAACTGAAGATCACTTGGCCAGCATTGTACGTCACTAGAATATTGTTCAGTTTGAAGGGTTTTCGGTTAGCCATTACTTTAGGCCCCAGGTATGTGACGATATATAAATATGTGATGACCATGATTAGTGTCGGGAACGGGCTGTCCATCAACGGCCAGTCGTTCACTCGTGGGTCTGTGTTAAAAACCAAAAACATTTTTTTTTCTTTTAATATCACCATGGTTCAATAATGAATATTTACTAATACCTACTAAAAAATTACATAAATTGTACATGCATTAATTGATACACTACATTAGACTTTAAAATTTGTATTATCAAATAAAAAAAAAAAAAAAAAAATATATATATATATATATATAATTACCGCTTATGGAATCCACAAGATTTATGTATCTGTCGATGGCCATGTTCACCAAACCCGACGCCATGTTTCATTCGGCTTCTATTATACACATCAAACAAAATATATTATATTAAAAATGTTTTGCTTTTCCTGCGAATCAAAAGTCTCGTAATTTAAGGATCGAATGTATTCTGTGGATTGCCCCAAGGCTTACCGAGGAAATTATCGGAAGGTCTCGGTCAATTGTGTGATGAGAGAATCACAGAAATGTTCTCATTATTGTTTCTAGTTAACATTGACCGCGAAGCGTTCGAAAGTTGCTACCGGCTTTCCTAAATTCACAATATTTACATTAATTTGTATCACTGATAAAATACTAGTTCTATCCTACAGATTTTGAATGTGTGCTATCTACATAAAGTTTGCCTAAAAATCGTAAGCTAAAAACTGAAATGATAATGTTTTAAAATAATATTTTTTCCAGTATTAAGTTTTATACCGTTCTAAGATGCACCTAAACGGTGACAAAACAGCGTTAGGAGGGGCGGGATGAAGTTTAGTTGTTGTTACGGTAAAATACTTGTGTTTACGGTGAAAAAAATGTACTTAGTTGCCAGTTGTTTGAAAGTCTTAGATTGGATTCAAGAACTGATAACGTTTGGCTTACAAAAAACACGATTTCGTTTATCGCGGGGCGTTTTAGTTTGCGTTAAAAAAACAATGGTGGCAATTTAATGATGTTTCGTTTGCACGAAATAATAATAACGATGTGCACGAAAACACGTGTAAATCTCCCTTGCAAAAAATATTACAATTAATTTCTGAAAAACTTAAAGCCACTTTAAGCCACTAAGATCTCGGCGTATTGCGTTAAGGTCACTACTCACTATTATAACACGATGGATCGCCGAATATGATACTCATATGTAATAATATGATCGGGCGTCCTGTAGTGTACTCGCGATCGCGTACAAATCACGTTATTACCATGAATTCACAAATAATAACCCAACACTCATAAACTACAAACGATTATTATTTCGCACAGCCCATGTAGGTCGAGGTGTCAGGTGTCGATAGTATAATTTCATATTTGATGGTCAATTAATCCAACGGTATAGGAATAGTAAAACTGTACAATTGTAAACGTAACATTGATCATACATCTAATGAGAGACCTGGCTAATGATAGTTGATAATGTACCCTTGATAGCCGACGGATTCTTTTTTCATCTGCATAAAAAACGTGTTTTCAAAGTTTTTATGACCGTTGAATACTGTTAACTAAAAAAAGTAACCTCTAAATATTGGGGCCAAACATTAAAAAAGCCTGTTTAGCTAATGGCGATGGAAAAATCGTCCTCGTCGCTTTGCTCCCCGAATAAGATACTGATAGTCGGTGTACCTATGCATTTTTGATTGACCGTTTTTACAATATTGTCTTTTCTGCTGTTTGATAGTTTTGTGTGATATTATTTTATACGTATTTATAAGTAGACTTTTGTAGTGTTTATGTGAGCAAATTCAATCATTTATAGCTGGAAATTGCAATATTGTTATGAAATATTAGCAAACAATAAAAAAAATCTACCATTTTTCACGATAAAGAATTATTTGAACAAAAGCGTTATCCAAACTTTAAAAGCGTTCGAAAAATAATTAATCCCGTCAATTTTTTGTAATGTTTTGTAAATATCCATGAAACAATCTGTGATGAATATTTAAGAAAACAAAAATTTAAATTATTTAAATTTAAATTAGATGAATATTTTCACAAACAGAAACGTTTCGAATATTTTAGAAATTCTATTTATGAGTATGTTCAAAAGTGGTCAAATTTAAAGTAGTTTTCTTCCCGTTTGAAAAAAAAACTATTGTGAATTTGAAATTAATTTGATGAAATTATAACTTTTGTAAAGGGGCTGAGAGAAATATTTGCATCATTTATACTAGGTACTTACTAAATTAGAAAATAAAACACAAGATTTGTCTATATGTATTAAATCGTTCCAAGATATATTCTATCCTCTTATTGTACTTAACGTAATTATCATTTTGTCCTTTCAGTTTTCTATGTCAAAATTTAGTGGTACTCGTTTCTTCGATTGATCCAAGCTTCCCATGTGGTACCTACTGTATTACATTATGATCTCCATTTGCTCTGAACGTTATTAATCACTTGTACTAACTACTGCAACACGTATTATAATACTACAATGCGATTTTGATTTGATAGAAATTGCCTTATTAGTTCGATAATCGTTTTTAAATGTTTTTGCAACCTAACATAATGACTTAAGCATTATTAGACTTTCACAATTAGGTAATCGATACCAATTGGGTATAAGAAATAAAATAATTGTAAGTTAGGAGATTAGTTTAAGATGTTTATAATCGTATTCAAAATTTTAACAGTTACACAACTGTAGTACAGAAATAATATTTTACACGTTTTCTTATCAGAGTTGAATGTATAGAATGAACGATATTTAAAAAGTAAACCAAAACTTTATTTTTATTTTATAAATTAATGTTTCAAAAGTTTAAACATTTACCCAATATTCCATATTTTATAGTAACGTTGTTTGGTTGATAATATCTTCAATTGGTTGATTTCAGAAAAAAAATGTTTTTCATTAATTTTTATGTATAATATGTTTTGAAGATTAATTATTGATATGCTATAAACGAAAAAATTGAAATAATTTAAGAGAACAAATCATTGAAAATGAATGCATAACTTGATCAATTCAAATTATTTTCGAAATAATTTTAATAACTGAAATTATGGTTGGATAAAATTGTCATATACGTTGACATATATGAAGTTAAATATTCAAATTATCAATGTGTACTAATTTAAGTAGCATTAAAGTCTCTGAATTCGTATCATACTTATTATAATTATCATACTGGTGAAAATTGAGTTATTATTGAGTATAATTTAATATTACACGACTATAAGCTCAATGATTTTGTAAATAAATTAGTTTTGCTCATCTATATATAAGATCATTATTTTTCAGCGTATAATTTTCATCAATATTTCAATGTGAAAAATTACGAAGACATCATAATATCGACATCATAATATGTCATATATAATATTATGTATTATGGTGTACTATTTTAATTTTGATTGCATCTCAAATGACAACGTATGACTATATCTTATAGGTAATGCAAACGATACTCATAGTGATCAATTAAACGTTCATTATCCAATTACATAAAAATAATTCATTAGTTATTCAATGATAATATGTGTTGGTTTAGAAGTACTTTTGATTGAATGGTAGTGAATTTGTCTTAATATAGAAATAGAAAGTAAGTCGATAATATTTACCTTGATACGTAATAATCTAAATCAGGTATGTAGAACGTACATAATAATAAACATCAACTAAATGTCGTTTATAATTTCTACACTCTAAAAAAGTGCAAATGAATATTAGGACATTTCTAATATTCTAAATATGTTGGGCATTTTACTATATCAGAAAACAAAACGATGAAATGATGAATGGAATCATTTAACTGTGCATTACTTGACGATCCCTAGTTCTATAAATCTTTACACAGTATTGCACGCAATGATATGGAAACCTTGTAAGTTTCATTGGTCGTAGTCATTTTACTGGGCTTTTACACGGAGAGCCTTTGTTTAATTTTATTCAAATTTACTAAGGGTATTCAAGGTCTTTGAAACATCAGAACTTCAACCAACTATTTACGTTTAATAATCTCCCATGAATACAATTCAAAATACACGTAGAGCATTATTTAATATAATCGCATATTACGATATACGACAGGCCCCCTCTATAATATCTACTTGAAAAAATTTTCGGAGGCTGTCTCGAGTTGACCGAATCGTACAATGATTTACGTGATATTATTCCGAGATATTCCGCTTATATGATTTATGTAATTAGTTGCATAAGTAAGAACATCGGAAGTTTTTGAATAGGTAAATTAGTATAAACGTTTTTTCCCAACATATTACTCGTATATCAGCATAACGTGTAAATGAGTACATATTCAATACATATATATATATATATATATATATATATATATATATATATATATTATATATGTATTAAACACCGACGTAAAAAGTTAAATAATACGCGACTCGTAAACTAGTTTAAAGAATATTGACCTAGTGTGGCGATTTCTATAAGACATATAAGATTATGTAATTTTTAATATACTTGCTGTGTACTTTTTATCGCAACATTCACTCGCAGTCAACTCAGGAATATCGACTCGCTGTAATAACCACGTAAACGAAAATGTATGCACAAAAAAAACTTACTGTTTCTCGGGGTTCGTCATTTTTTTTTTTTTTACAAACGGCCTGCATGTATATGTCATAACACGTTTCAAATAGAATCCAAATGCTTTTTATACAACTTATCAAAATACAAAAAATTGCAAATTATTTTTTTGTTCATTACGAGCATGACGATTGATCACATTACGTTTACTCCCAAAATTCATTTAGTGTTAACAGTTTGACGTAAATTGAATTCCAGAGATTTTGCGTGATGGTGAAATTTCACCGTTTGATGAGCAGTGTGAAGTTATGTTTTTAAAATAGCCTTTAAATGGATTTATCATCGTCGAACGACGAACGAAAAAGGAATTGATTGTTGACTACATACGTATTATAATGTATAAGTAAAATTTACCTGCTGTCTTGGTAATACAGTCACTCGAGTCGAAGCTCTGTATACGATATCTTGCACTTGTATCCGATGTGTCGGGAAAACAATAGACAACCAATGTTTATGCTAGGTGAACCATTTGAATTTATCATTAATCACAACAATTTGGATGAAAAAACATGGCACACGCATATTAGTGAAATGAAACACTTATATTTTAAGAATAAGAACGGATTAAAAACGGTTAAAATAACGAGGTAAACACGAAAATGAAAGAGACACGACGACGAGCCTGCAGCGTCAGACTGGATCGAGTTTTAGGTTCGAGCTCGCGGACTCTCGACAGAAATGAAAGTGAAAAAAAATGTAAAATAAATATATACGGCTATTGCAACACAGAAGGCATGTGTCTGTCCGTTCGCCGGTTATATACTCGCGTAATCCGCATAAACTTCCCCACTCAGATACCAGCGCAGAGACTTGCTCGCATACGGCTGGTGTAATTTGTTTTGAGGGTCGAACTAGGATGAGTCAAAATTGATCCCCTCTTTCTCTCTCTCTCTTTTCTAAGTCACTGGCATGCATTTCTACACATAACTGACCTTTACTTCGCACTTGACTTCTTTTTCGTGTCACTTTGTTCAGTCGCCTTGGATGGCGAAAATACCTCCGACGTTGCTTTCCCGGTCCAATAATAAAACCTCATTCAAAACCATTGAGTAGGGATGGCGACCCGTCAAATAAACTGACAAAAATATGCATATTGAGTTGAACTAAAATAGGGGAAAAAATGTGTTTGGTGATCGGGTTGTGCGTGCATTATAATTATTGGACTTATACTTCATTAATTATAACAAGAAATATTTTATTATTTTTTATACATTGAGCTTTAAAATTATTTCGATTGCAGTGCTTTAAGTTCATCGAGAAAGTAAGTGTAGTCAATGTACACTATTAACTCTTATTAAATAGTAAACAATATAATAGTTTATTAAGAAGGGTATGAACTATAAAGGGTTTTTCATGGAATAAATATTTTGATTTAATATTTAGAATGTATATTGAAAAAAAGGACGCACTTCACTCCATAGGGTTTTCTATGCTCCTCTGATAAGATAATGGTGATGAGTGTATTGAATTTTAAAGAAACAATAAATCGTATCCTTTGTTAAACGATTCTGAGTAAAGATTCAGCGTGAAATATACTGTTCTCATATTTAACCATTTTGAATCTAATTTTCGGTAGGTATTTTTATTTTTTTTTATCAAAAGATTCAAAATAAATTATTCTATCTCAACCTAAAGCTTCATAAATATTGAAGGGTCCAATAATTTTGTATGCACATTTGAAGTTGAATATTTATATTAAATAATAAAAAAAGTTTATTCCGTAAAAATAGTATAATAATTTACTTAAGTGCTTATAAAAAATACATAAGTTACAATTTTTGAAATTTTTTTCAGTAACTTTTGTGAAGTATATGACTAAGATTATATTAAATTTACAGAACTATTCAAATAATAAAAATGTTATCAAAGATAAACTAAAATAATAAGGTATTTTCAAAGTTTTGTTATTAGTTAAAAGTTTTTATTTTTTTAAACTTTTGTAAAGTTGTATGATGCAAATTTTAAGTTTCTAGCAAGTTTCTAGTAACATTAAATTCAAAGTTATGACAAAATAACTAAAATCGATCTAGAGAAAGTGTCGTTTACAGAAAACGTTACTGTTTTTACTCGATTTTTTGTTAGTTTTTCCTCATGCCTGGAACAAAATTTTGAGACGAGAGTAAACTGAACCCTCAAAAAACCATCTGCATTCAACATCCAATGTATAGAGTTGCCGGATGAAACTTGTGGACAAAGCCATACCAAGAAGTGTTTCAAGAAAAAAAAAATGAATAAAAAAATAAAAAGTAAACATCATTTAACATTTTAACTTGATTTCACTTAAAAATTAAAATAAAAGATATTATATTTTGTAGTAGTAGTAGTGGTAGTAGTAGTAGTAGTATGTACTAAAATATTTTTACTAAGTAAATGTGACAAATATAAGTATCTTTATATTTTGAGAAAAATGAATGATCTATTGGTTTGCCAAAAATATTTTTTATTTTTTTTTAATCACAAACAACTTTTGTGTAATACAATTTTGATTTAAACTCTATAGATCAAGAATATTACCTATCTGGTACTTTAAAAAGGTCATTTTGCTTTATTTTCAATAGTATTTCCTTAAAGCGCAAAGACAAAACTAACGAAAAATTTAGTGTGCAAAAACAGAGTTCTGCAAACGGTTTTTTTTTATTAAATGGATTTTATTTATTCAGTTAATAAAATTAAATTGAACTAGAAATACTTTTAAGATAATAATAAACTTAGAAAATGTCTGGTATTTCAACTGTTTTTATTTGATTAAATGTATAATTCCTATTTATAGGATATAACAAATTAACATAAGTAATTTTACTCATATATTTTACTTATGACACTGAAAAAGTTTCAAAACTTGATAGTAATAATTTTTTCATATGCGCTTGATCAGAATTTTCTATGCAATTTATATTTTTACATTAAATAATTACCAACTTGTGAATGTATTCAGAATAAAATGATTGGTTATCCAATTGTTATGAAATTTGTGATTTAGAAGAACATTTTATTTTGAATTTTTGGTGAAAAAAATTTCTACTGGATTTAGAATTCAAATTTGTATACAGTTTTGACTCAAACAAATCCTACTCATAATTTGATTTAATATGGTAATATATACAGTGGAACCTCGATAAGTCGAACCTCAATAAGTCGAAAACCTTGATAAGTTGAAAAAAATTCCGTCCCCTTGCGAATTCTGTGCTCCGAATATGACGGATAATGACAGATAATTTTATAAACATTTGTCTAATCGGCTTGTCCGTTCCGAAAATTTTATGTAATCGCGTTTATTGTGTGGATTTGCACTTGAATCTGAGAAAGACGACACATTGATGCCTATAATAATCGAAAATACTGATACGGATGACAGAGAATGGGCGATGATAGCAAGTCGTTATGGAATCATGAAAGAAACTTTAGACGATTTTGTTAAAATCGACAATGACGTTGCCGTTTCTGGTATTCTGACAGACAACGATATAACTGACTCCGTACGTAGCACTGAAGATGTTGATGACATCGAAGAATCATCATCTGAGCCTGTGCATCGTGTTTCAATGAACCAAGCAACAGCAGCCCTCATATTGCTAAGGAAATTCACCGAACAATTAAGTAATGTCGACGATAAAGTATACTCTGCTTTAAATGTAGTAGAAATTGATAATAGCAAATCTCAAATTTTAAGTCAAAGTAAAATCACAAATTTTCTATTATAAAGTTGCAACATATGTTTTATTATATTTTTGTCGTGATAATTTGTCTTTATTTAAACTGTATAATCACATTTTTTTACATTGTACAATATATGTATGTTACGGGCAAAGTGGATAATTCGAGCAATGTATACAATGCTGGATGCATATTGGGCAATGTGAATTGTAAAGTATTTATACATTTATAGTATTAATTTGTATATACAATTTATTTATAAAAATTGTGAAATAAGTTAATAATCATTAAATGCACTATATATCCGTACAGTTTTACTGTAGTTGTTTAATACAAAATTGAATATTGTGTTAAAAGAAAAAAATCTGAATAATGTGTATTTAACTAAATTAAAATACGACGAATTAATTAAACATATAATTAATATAAAGAATAGCTCCCAAAAATTGAAGCCGAATGATTATAAACTCCTAAAGAAGTATGATGTAATAAAAATATCTGAAATTAACAAATTAATTGTTCCAGTAACTGCAGGTAATAATAAACAAATACATATTTAAAAAACTAACAATTTAATGATTATTAATTATGTAATTATTAGAATAAATGTACTTCACAATTTTTTAAATGTATAATTTGTTTATACTATTATACATTAAAATAAATGTTTAAGCACAATATACACTGAGTGACAGTATACAACTAAAGTAAAACTGTACGGATATATAGTGCATTTAATGAATATTAACTTATTTCACAATTTTTATAAATAAATTGTATATAAAAATTAATACTATAAATGTATAAATACTTTACAATTCACATTGCCCAATATGCATCGGGCAATGTGTACAATGCCCGGGCATTGTATACATTGCCCGAATTTTCCACTTTGCCCGTAACATGTACATATTTACATACATAATAATTAAAAACTTTAATACTTACATTTTTAAAACTTTTTAAGTATAATTTTTTTTCTAAAACCTTGGTAACTCGAAAACCTTAGTAAGTCGATAACCTCGATAAGTCGAAAAAATAGCATTTCCCTTGAATTTCGACTTATCGAGGTTCCACTGTATATATAAACGGTTTTTATTACAATATACAAATAATACGAGTTAAACTAGTCGACAGATAAACAATAATAAATATTTTGACGTCTGTAAGTTGATTAATAATAACCGGGCAGGTAATAATATTAAACTGTACCTGCTATATAACTACCTTGCTAGGTACTTCCAGTTATGTATTCTTTAGATGAAAAGTGAATTAGGAATAATATATACAAATTGTGCTCACAATACATTTCGGTATTGTTTTTAATGGGCCGGGAATTTTTTTTACGATTTACAAGTCATTGATGACGTATAAAAAAAAATATATATTTTTTCAGTTGCAAAACTTTGAAGAGACTTAAAAAATAATTTAGTTAAAGAGTAATTTAAATAAAATCTCGTAATATGATTTTGTATTTCTTTATTTTTACAGATATTTGGTTTGGCCTTACTTATATTTATTTCTCAATCGTGATTTATAGATGTATAACTTTGTATTCAAAATAGTTTTTGTAATAAATAAAAAGAAAATAATGATTTTTACTATTTGATTTGGTACAAATTATAAAATATTATAGGTACATACTCATGATAAGTTTGTAGTATTATGAAAAAGCTTTTTCTATTGCCGGTATTCTACGAATTATCAAGTAGACTCTATCTTCTTCTATATTGGACAGGAAATAATATTAAAATTGACAAATTCATTCCGGGAAGTACCAAATTTATTGCCATATAATTATCTGACTCAAATGAGAATATTAGCTTATGACGTGTCACAATTAGGATGACTTATTAATCTCCTTACAGCGCCATCATTATCATAAACCATGAATGACGTGCCAAATAAATGAAACTAATATTCTCTACTTAAAAAATAAGTATAAATATTTGCTTAAATAAACGTTTTACTCACTAACTCTGTATTGTTGTCAAGAGTACAAATAGTACTTAATTTCAAAATCATCATAGGTATTGATTTGGCTTATTAGTTGGGGGAAGGGGCTGTAATTCCCAACCTTTAAAACCTGCGGGGAGGGGGTTACGCCCTTATCGTAAATACGTAATACAGTCGTCATGTGTGTATTATTGCATACTAGTCTAAGTCCGTAAACACTCTCCGTTATCGACCACGGTAGTGTTCATCAATGTATAAAATATGCGTTTTCAGTCGATACGTTTTTACAGTATAAGTAATTGTATGATTAATAAACGTAAAAATATGAATGAAAAATAACCAATTAAGTTTAAACGAGTGCTAGAAAAAAATGTCGGTAGTACAACTCACAATTGAATTATTATGATATATTATTGTTTTTTGTTATCACAGTTTCAACTTAGTCATATTAAATATTTCACTATGGGTATTTCATACACCACCTGCTAATTCAGTAAAATTCAAATGATTATGTTATACAGAACAGATTAAATTGACTAGTATCGTATCTTTGTATGAATTCTGTAAGAACTTGAGTTTATGAAATTTAACAAATTGATTTATTATTGATACAAGTCTTTACAAATGAAACCAAATGATGAAAAATGAAAATCAATAACTGTAATTGGATGTGTGGATTATGATTTAATTTCATTTGTTATTATTTTTTTCTCAAACTAATTTTATTTGAAGTCATAAAATTAAAATTGTGATTTTATTATTGACACAGTGTCAGTGTATTTCCAAGTAACTTCATTATCATATTATTATTAAACACATAGAATTACACAATTAAAAATAAATACAACAATTTCATAAAGTTATCAGGAAAAAACAAGGAAATTGATATGGAGGATGGTGGATTGGAGCTGTAAAATGCTGGGTTGGAGCTGTGTACGTATGGGTTAAAAAAAGCAAATTGTCATTTATACCTTGTTACAATCACGTATTATTGGGTGACTAATTCCTATTGAAATTTAATACTTTAACCATGTTTATTTTTTGTGCAAAGTAACTAATTCGATGAATAATATATAAATTACATTTTTGTTTATTTTTAGTTGAAATATATTGGATTTAGAGTAAAACTTATATCTAGTTTTGAAATAGAATATCTATTCAGTTTTTATTTTAGTTGATAACTTAAGTATTGTGATTGTTTGATTTAATTTTCGGTGTTAAAATTAAAAAAGGTACAAACCTTTTCATAAATATATAATTAATTGGAATTGCTGAGTTATTCAAGTTGTAATTGTTTAGTCATTAATGTGTAATAATAAATAATTGTGATAATACACCTAACGACGTGTAAAATTCATTACGATCAATAGTCAATTGTAAGAAGTTATTTTGATAAATTTCTACAGTAGGCCCTTGGAAAAGATCTACGTCAAGCTGTTTCGGTACCAGTAGGAGAGCCGATAACAACCTCAGTGTTGTGTTAATTGACTAACTTTTGTCATGGTCAACTTGTCGACAAAAATTAGCGAAGAAAACATAATTGTCAATTGAACAATAGAAAGTCTAGGTAGTAGAAAAATAACCTAAAAGATTATTGAGAGTTTTTTTCTAGATACTTAAATTTACGACATGCATGCATAACGTGTATTGTTTAACTAGTTAAATGCGTAACGATAAAACAATTAAAATCAATATTGATACTCTTTGCCTTATTAATAAAGTAATAACCACTATAATAGTTGTTTAGTTATAGAAAGATGGTTATAGGTACATTCAAAGTTATTGAAAGTATGATATAAAGTATAAATACCTTAAATAATCCATCATTACATTCAATGTAATCTGAATAATTGTAGTAAACTTATACGTTACAAGTTTGAATTTATTATTTTTGAAAATCTGAATATTGTAATATTGATATCAATATTTTTATATATTTTTTTTTATAATATAATTATTATTATTATAATTATAATTTAAATCAAGTAATTCATTATTATTTTTAAGTTTAAAATATTTAAAAAAAAAAAAATTTAAAAAATATGAATTCATTTTAAATGTACTTAAAAGCGTACACATTTCTTCTAATCAAGGAAGGCAAGACCCTAACTAAAAATGTCCAGACTCCGGGTCATTCTTACCTTTTTCCCAGCTAAAGACTTGATGTGAGGCAATAATCATCGAAACTAATCCTCACACATAATCATGGATATGGTACAATCAAATCATAGTATATTATAGGGGTCCAACCTACAACCCAAGAAGTTGATGTTTTGAAAATAATATAATATACGTTTTCAATTTATTACTTTTCTACTATAATAAAATAAAAGGTGTTTCTTAAGTATTGTTCACACAACTTATTAATACATAAAAGTGGAAACTATACACTTCAAAAATTTTACATCATCTTGAGATTTTCCAAATTACAAAAAATTAATATGTGAAATGTTTTTAATATTTAGTTCTACTTACTTATATGATAAGACTTTTTGAAAAATGAAGTATGTCAAATCTAGGTATATAACTGTCTTAATGAACACACATTTACAAGCGACGCTACTGATAAGAACAACAATGTTTGATACAATTAAAAAGACATTTTTAAAGACAAGAAATTTCAAACTTTTCATTAACTTACTTATATCATAAAAAAAAAGTTTGAACTGTAAAAATAAAACAAATTTGTTTTACTTTTCTACATGAAACTTAATCATCTTTATACCACTCTCTAAAAAAACTTGACCACGCCGTTGTTGATATAATATTATGTATAATATTTTTACTATGATAGTCCATATTTTGATAAATAGTAAGTAAGATATAATTTTACTGTTTGTCAACTATTTTAAAATTGTATTTTGAAAATATTTAAATATTAATAAAAATTAGTATTATATGAGAACTCAGGAGAAAGAAAAATTGCATGTGGCAAGCAACTGCTTCTCCTGATATTCCACTTGCTCACGCTTATGTATACATTTATAATTTGAAAACGCAGTGTAGAACTGTAGACTGTAAGCATTACAATATTGAAAATGCCGCTGATTGGATTATTGATTTAAGAAGTAATTTTTTTTTTCATCAAATTTACAACAATAAATTATTATTATTATTATTATTATTATTAATTATTATTATTATTATTATTCATCACTAGATCTTTGTACTTATTTTCAACTATGAAGGGTTATTTTCCTGGAAAATTTTTATTAGGAAATTCCAACAGTTTGTATCAAAATGAATTTTTCATTAATTAATATAATTTGAAAAATGATAAATTAATTGAGTATATTGGGAAATCTGCAATGAAGGCTAAATAACTATACTTTTGATAACTGACAAGTAACAGATTGATTAATTATTGAAAATCGGATTTGTTAGATGGTAATTGTTTATTTTTAGAAATAGGAAATGAATATTTATCGTGCATGCGACATCATAACATTTTGAAAGACACTATTTTGAAAACAAAGTACTATTAAATAGTTTTAAATCAGTACCTAATATAAAATTATTAATTAAATAAGACTAAAAAAATGAACATACTGATATAATACATAATACGTAATTATTTTATCTCAAAGACAAATTTTCTATCTAGAATAAATGCTCTTAACGTGTCTCCTTAATATTAAATATAAAACAGTACTTTTTACGTGAAAAAAGTCATCTTGATCTTGTTTGCGGTTTTTAGTGAAACGGAAGATCATTGGTGCATAATTTTTAATACTAGGTTTTTGAAAGAATATTCCTAATACAATTTTTTATTATTAATTTAAGGTACTGAAAATTGATATGACCAAACTTATATACTTTACTTACAATACTAAACATCGTTAAACAAGATTTTTTTTTTAGAAGTGTTTACCTAAATTTGTTTATGATTTTTACGAATTCTTCTGTTTTCACACCAAACTTAAAACATGTTGAAAAAATAATTGGTTCATCCAAACATTATGAAAATTAATACATAGATACAAAAATATGTTTTGAATCTTTTCGTGAAAACATTATTACCAAGTTTAGAATATAAATTTTAATAAGGTTTAGATAAAAAAAAAAAGGTTCTGACAATTAAACAAGAACGAAACAATATGTGAATAGTATTATTATGCTGACCTTTGCTAATTTATTGTTTCTTTAAAATTCAACGCACATGTTACCATTATCTTTCTCGAAGACCGAAAATACGAAAAATCTTCTACCGACATTATCTTATTGACTTTTCTTATTGTTTGTTAATCGTAATTATTATTATTTTTATAGTTATATCAATTATAGTTCAGGTACAATATTAGGACTAATTAATTATTTATTTCATATAAAATACATGCATATTTTAATAAAGTAATTAATTAGATATGAGCCAACTCGTGAGCTTCGTGTAATATGATTACTATGGGTACTCACATGAAGGTTAATTTATGCGCACGCAGTGTTTGCGATATTTAATAAAATTTAAAAACATACAGTTTGTTATGTCTATTAAAGTTATGAAATTAACGACTTAGATGTTGTGATTAATTTAATAAAGACTAACCTAAACGGAAAAATTCCATACCGTTTGATTGAATAATAAAGGTAACATGGTTTGGACGTATTTTTTCAAGGCGATTTTTCCAAAATAATTGCACCCGTAAAGCAAAGTTATTTATGAAGGTCGTGGGCTGCGGATAGGTAGGTACATCGTCACTAATTGAGTGATAATATTTTAAATAAATCATTCAATAATATCGATTATTTTTTTGAAGATCTTAATGAATATTATGTATTGCATAGTTAACCGTGAAATGATAAATAATTGATCGAACAACCTAGAAACAATATTAAAATAAACATGCAGTGTAATTATTTTAATAGTTTGAGTTTGTAAATGAATGACATAATTGTGGTAAGCCATTTGAAATCAATGAAACTATGAAATATTGTTTTTGTTAATTATAACGTATAACGTATTTTAGATTCAGCGTTGAATTCTTTAGTGATCCTTTATTTATTGTTCGGCGATAGTGTTTATTATTTTTTATTTAATCGGAAACACTTTGAAATTTATTTTTTATTTAAAATTCTCTTATTATTTTATTGATCGTTTGAAGATTTTTTCGTTTATCATAATTCATGTGCAATTACGAAAATTACAGACTTTTAATTACTGATATAAAATAGTAAGGAAATATTTTCATTGCATTTTTGGATAAACCAAGAATTATAATATGTACATATAGTTTTTCAAGTTTATGTAATTGTTATTTTCAAAATCTACACATCAATTATATTAAGTATATTGAGGTGAGCTAAGAGACAAATACAAGCTAATATTAACAAATTATACCTTTGTATATTTTCCGTATTTATCATTCGTTAAATTTTAATACTTATTAAAATAATTGTTTTATTATAATTAATCATAAAATTATAGGTATTGTCTATTGAGTGAACGAGTAAGAGAGTTAAGTAAATACATTACAAAAGGAATTAATTGTATAGTAAAAATTATTTTTTAAACATCAAATCTTATATAGGATGACCATGCTAAGTTTTGATATATTTTTAATTTTTGTTTATGAGCTACATTACATTAGTACTTTATATAACTGATGAATCATCTAACAATACTACAATTTTACAGACTATAGTAATTATATTTATATATTACATTGTCAAAAGTTGAACGCTCGAATAACAACACTACCTGATTTGGCTTGATTAATTTGATAAATTTAAAATGATGTTTGTCAGATAAATAAATAATTAACTAAATATCCACATTAAACACAAACTACCTTGTACTTAACTACTTGCGTTGATAAACAATTATTGCTTGTTCAGCGTTAAATATGAAACAAATTCGTAAGCATATATATTTTTATTTCATTGGACACAATAAATATTTGTTAAAAAATCTTTTTAAACTCAATGTAGTTGAACGTATCCCTATTAATCAATTTGGTGTGTCTACTTCAATAAAGTTCAGACACACACACACACACACACACACACACACACACACACACACACACACACACACACACACACACACACACACACACACACACACACGTACGTACGTACGTTAGTTGTTTAGCGCCACAGACAGCAAAATATACTACATCTACGACGGATTTTATCGACAGAATTAATTTCCTTTACAGCACATTTACCGTGAATTTTCAGTTAAGAAATCATTTGTTCCGATCGGTTAAGTTGTGGTCAAATATATAGGGGGCTTAGATATCAGTTATATTTACCGTGAAGAATCATTCGATCCGACAATAGTAATTCCGGACGATGCATTTATCAATCAATGGGATTTGCAGAGTAGTTTTATTGTTTTATGTATTACTTGTTTTTCATTTTCATTTTTAGATTCTAAGTAAAACAGAAAAAGATCTTGTGGTTTTAGAATGATATATTATTTTTTTTTTTTTCTGTTAACACTTGGGTAGCAATAGTTTTCCAAAAGGTTTATCAGCAACTATGTAGATCAGAAATTTGATATAGACAGTACCTTATAGAAATCGTTTTTCTATTTTTTTCTGTAGTTTTTCTAGGTTTGGGGAAAACTGACAAAAAATTGAGCAAAAATGGTAAAATTTTCGGTAAATGACCCATTCACTAAATTGATTTTAGTTATTTAATCATAGCTCGGATATTAATGTTGCTAGAAACTTGAAATTTCTATCTTATATTATGGGGTGTTGATTTACACTTTACAAAAGTTTTAAAAAAAAATTTCAATTTTCGGGCTAAAAATAGAACATTGAAACTTTTTTTTCGAAAATTTACCCCTCTTAAATTTTTAATATTTGACAAAAACTTTTGAAAATTAAATATTATCATACTCATAAACTTAACTAACAGTATTGAAAAATTTCAAAAATCGTTAGTTTCGGTTTTTTTTTTTTATAAATTCAAGTAAATTATTATACGATTTTTATGGAATTGACTGTTTTATTTCGATTTTCAATATTAAAATATTTCTTAAAAAATATTGATCCATTTAATCATCATGAAACTGTGGATACAGATAGAATTACATGTTTTGAATTTTTCATTAAAAAAAAAAATTCTAATTCGTGAAACAAGAAAATGTTAAACAGATTTGACGAAAAAAAACACATCAAAATTTAACCCAAAACGGTTAAATATACAAACGATATATTTTTGTTTATACTGAAGTTTTGTTCAGAATTGTTTAATTAAAGGAATGCTCTAGCATTTCTTTAAAATTCAATACACACATTCCCATAGACTAGTCCAAGGAACGAAGAATACTCTATGAGGTGACTTACGTAATTTTTTTACTAATAGGAACTCAATTTGGGATCTGAAATTTGTAGGCTGTATCTAATTGATTAGATTAAAAATGCTTTATAATACTCTTTAGCTTGTAAATAAGTCAATAAAGTATTTAATGTTTTCATTTTAATATAATTCCAAAAAAAAAAAAAATTAATTTATCTATTTTACTTGCATAGGATATTGCCATTTTAGACTTTTTTATATTCTGAGTGGAACGAAGTGTTGGTCTTACAATGATGTATATTTGGTTTTTTTAATAAGATTTTTAAGAAAAAAATGACTCACGGACAAATGGACTATAAACGGTATATAGATATTACAATGAAGCTTTGTTGGAATCGTTATATTAATGAATTTACTTGTTGTTTCTTTAAAATTCAATGCACCTGTCACCATTACCTTGTACAATAACCATAAAATGTTGTTATTTCATTTCTCCTTTTATCAATTTTTATAAATTATAACTGATTAGGGGAAACATTACATTAAATTCATTGATTTTATAAAGACGTTAAATCTTGATGTTGTTGCTTTGAACTTACAAATTAGATATTTCTAATTTTCAGTTTTTTACTATATATTTTTAATCATTTAATCTAAGTCTATTTAGTTCTATTGATTTATGTATTTTATTCCATTTTAACTTAAATTTAAAATATAAATTGTAGTATACATACATACGGGGTGATTTTTAAGCATGTTTATCCCATTTTTAACGATGTATAGAGTTTATGTTTGAATTTTAGATTCTGAACGGAGTGAAGAATGTATTGATTTTACAATGATGTGTTTTTTTTTTTTTTTTTTTTTTTTTTTTTTTTTTATTTATTTTTGTGTCTGTCGACACGATTTGGGGCAGTAAAAATGCTTCGATTGCCTTATATAGCAACTTTTCTGAAAGGAAATTGAATCTAGTTGGTACTTTGGGGGGTCAAAAGTTAAAAATTTTCAATATTTTTTTAACACGCCGGGAAAAACCCTTAAAAAATGAGGGAAAAACGGTATATTTTACGCAAAACCAGTTTTCGACAAAATCAAATTTTTTATTTTGCTATAACTCAAAAACTAATCGATGTAAATACTTGAAATTTTCACTAAATGTTAAGATTAGCGTTCTCTATACACCGTTAAATTTTCAAAGTATTTTGACTTTTATTGAGCTAATTATAGACAATTGAAATTTTCAATTTTTTTAAGTATTTTTTTTTAAAATAACGATAAAATTTTTTTTTTTTGCCAGAAAATCTTGAAAATTTAATACAAGGTTTCTTATAAGTTGTTCCATAACTGATAAAAAAAAATCCAAAATCGTAAGTCACAATTTTTTTTTATAAGTGCTCAAAGTGCCAATTTATACGAAATATGTAAAAATTGCGAAAATATGAAGTTATTTTGCAGTTGAAAATTCATAAAATTTTAAGTATTCAAAACTAAGAATTGTAAATTCGGTACAAAGTTTGACATACGTTTTCCTTCAATTATCTGTAAAAAAATTTGCACTGGAATAAAATCAAAAATTTTTATGAGTGTTTGAAATTACAATTTTTCACATAATCGCGTAAAATAACAATTTAGGCATCACTGATTTTTGATATTTGTTCTTATTCAAAAAGTATAGGTCGTAGAAACTTAAAACTTTTACAAAATGTTTAAATAGGCATTTTCTTTACATAGTTGTATTTTCAAAATATTTCGTTTATTTTTTAGCTATTTATAGGCATTTGAATAATTCGATTTTTCTTAGATTTTTTTTTATAAAAGTCGATAACAATTTTTTGGCCCTACCAAATCGCTTGAAAATTTAATAGAAGGTTTTGAATAAGTTGATCTAAGAGTGATTCAAAAATTATTCAAATACATAGGCACAATTTTTTTTTATAAGCAGTTGAAGTTCAAAAATCGACAAAATTTGTCAAAATCACGAATATTTGCAAATTATTTTGCAGTTGAAAATGTATAAAAATTTTTGTATTCAAAGATAAGAAATGAAAATATTATGTAATATCACAGCTGATAAAGATAATTAAATAGATCAAGTTTATTATAATATAATCAGTAGCTGACAGCTGTTCTATACAAAATATTGGTAGATTGTAAACACAAGGTGTATAACGTACCTTTACATGGTTGAATAGAACGTTACTAACTTCCAATTTCCAGTTATTTTAATGTGTGTATCAGTTCCATAAACATGCGGATTTTATATATTATTATTAATTATTAATATTTAAATAGACGTAGCCACGGAGCATTCAGCATATATGGACGGCGGGGTCGGGTGGTACCGTCACGATAGTGCATTTAGGCAAATAATATGGTATTTACCTACGCCCTATCTATGCACATCCTGGTTTGTCCAATGCTCACGAGCAGAAGTCACATGAATAGACAAATGTAAATTTAACCCAATCTAGGATATTAAAATAAAATATATATTACAATTTAAGGCTGACATCTTCATCTTCGTTCAGAATCGTTTTTTTTTATAATATAAAATAATTCCAAAATCTATCCAATAATGCCTAATCTAGCAATGCATCTCGTGTATCCCACCCAACTACTGTATCCTGTACTTAACTTACAATGATTTATCATTGCATTCAAATGTAAAGTACCATACAACTAAACTATCGTAAACCAGGTGATCCCATGATAGAAAGTGCTATACACTCCTCACCATTATCTTGTCCGAGGAGCGAAGCGACGAAGGACGAACTTCCACCACCATTATCTTATCGGCTTTTTTTCATTTAAAATTTAGAATAACAATACAACCAATTTTTTATGGAAAAAATTGTTTTCTTTTTAATCTAAACAATTTTTAAAGTTCGATGTTTTCTTAATGTTGATCACTATTTGTAACAAACACTAAAATGAAATAGGATACTTCTTGTTTAGAAATTATGTAGTGTGAAATCGTATTATTTGATTAATAATATAAGAGATGTGCCTATAATTTTCATAGGAGTGTAGTAGCGGATAAACATTTTTTAAGGGGGCCCCTTTTATTCTTCACGATTACTCTAAACTCAAAACACTTAAATCTCTAATATATTTTTATGCTTAAAAAATCTCCCTGTCATAAAAGTTGCGGTGAATAAAACGCAACGAATATTGTATCAATACGTAACATTTTTTTTACGCTTAACAATGCTAAAAGCATACATCTGTACAATTATCTAATTATAACAATACATTTAAGAACTCATTAGCCGGTACAAACACGCGTCGTGCACAAATTATATTATTATAAGGTCCTTGTCAAATCATCACTGGCTGCGGCACCACACGCACGGACGTATATTATTATAATAATATTGTTATTATTATTATTGTATTATCTGCGGAGCATGTGCAACATCCTTACCTGTCGCATTGTCTAATCATCATGTCGTCTGTCACATTGCATAAATCTCAGGACGCGCCGTGCTATGTGCTCGTTGTCTCCAAAAACGAAACAATATTACCTGATTGTTTGTTAGACGTCGGCGCACATTATACAGTGCTGGTCGGTAATCGAACAACAGGTGGTACGATCTTCGAAATGCGATTCTATTGGAGGTAAATAACAATGTGATTCGCTGGCATGAGAGGTATGCCTATTTTTGCTATAAATATCGGTATAGTTTTCGTTGTTTCGTGACGATGATATTGTTATTGTTGTTGTTTTTCGAAGAAAAAAGAAAATAAATTCGTCTCGAACCGAAAATGGAGCCTAGCTCTTTTCCGCCAAAAAAACAGTTCCTTGTTTTAGGTCAAGCCCGTTTCCGCCAAAATATTTTTTTACATTTCTCATGCACTCTTTGGAAAGCATGTACAATACTTAATTACGTAAAATCGTTTTAAGTTAATCAGTTTTTATTTCAAGCACATTTTTTTTTAACATTCTTACCAAGTGACATATTTTTAAAGCATAACTACAATTACACTCGAGACCATTTCAAATCAACATTTTTTTGATACTTTTACTAAACAAAAAAATAACCATTTTTTAGTATCGAAGAATTACGGTATTTACTGTTTTAGAAAATAATATAAAATAATAATAATCTATTTTTTTAAATTATGTAATAAGTTTAAATGCTTATTTAAATTATTTCTTTGATATCACTAATGAAATATCAAAAGTTTTCTAATCTTAAGCATTTCTAAATATATCTTTGACGAAACCAATCTGATAAAAACGGGAATCGAACCTTGTTCGTTTTTGGCATGAATGGGCAACATCATTTTGACGGCATCACTCTGAAAATGTTCAGTGCTCTCGTATTTGTTAATCCCAATGTGCTCATAGGTGGGTAACATGATCTAACTTTCGCTTTGGTCAAGGGAATCATATTTAGTAAACCACGTTTTTATTTTCGGGTGTGTGGGAGAAGTACCGGTCGACGATGACGACGAGCGCAGACGTCACTAGAGTCAAATAGGTAATGCCGCTCAAAGACGTAGGCCTGTACGTTTTGAAATGTCTTTTAAGCGCATACAATGTAATTCACTATACACACACACACACACACACACACACACACACACACACACACACACACACACACACACACACACACACACGCACACACACACACACACACACACACACACACACACACACACACACACACACACACACACACGTGCGCGCCGGTTAAGTGTACATTAGTGTGACCAATGACCATGTACAATGTACATTGCACATGCACGGGTTTGATTGTACGAATGTATATATTACATTACACTTCTAAATACTCATACTTATGTATAGCTTCATCTAAACTAACCGTTTGTTTCCTCTACGAATCACCTAAAACTAGACTTTTATTCACAATTGTATTTATTAACTATCATAACTTCATGCGTATTTGAAAACAAGCTAGATAGAATGTCATTAATTTGAATAAATGCATCGTAAGCGTAATTAAACATAATTGCGTGAATTTATACGACGTAAAATTTGAACGGAGTATTTTCACGACGACCGTGAAGAATAAACATTGTCATTTTTTATTTATTAGTGAGGTTGGAAGGAAATAATTAGTATCAAATGGTTTTAACGAAGCGTCGAATTCGTTTCGTTTGTCATATTGGTTGATTTAATCGTATTGAAATCAACCCGAATGCCGGAAACGTATAAAATAATTTTAACACTAGTTCGAAGTGTTCTGTTAACTATGGTCTACATTTTAAGGTCATATCTCCTATTATTGAACATAAAAAAAAGTAAATAAAAAAATTGGTGTTTCATAATAATTTCTTAAATTTTGGGATTTAACAAGGTTTATCGTTATAATGTATTCGATGTTACGCTCGACAAGTTCGAGCGATCAAGTGGGTATAAAAGTACGGAGGAATTTGAATCGACTTTCAAACTTGTTTTCAGGCATAAATTATATTAAGTATACTATTTATACTGTCTGGATGTATTGAACGATTTATTTATTTATCAAATTGTAGATCTAGAGTTGAAATCAAAAAATTAAAACAATATATATTATATGGATATAGGTAATAGTATAATATCAATTTGGTGAGTATTTTAAAATCACTTCGTAAGATTTAAATAGTTATAGGCCTATATCTATATTTAATATAATAACATTCATTTAGGGAAAAAACGATGTTTTATACTCATGGTTATTGAGATGTTTAAGTCATTGATTAGACTGAGTTTAGGTCTAAGTTGGAATGGGAAGTAAATATCAATTACATTTCTCAATTTCACTTTAATATTGCTACAATACAACCCCTCCTTTAAAAACAACCATAATTATTGTTTTAATAACATAAATAAATTATAGCACTGTTGTCGACTATTACGTGATAAACATTTTAAAATATTGTTATACCATCAGGTGACGTTGCACTAATTATAGTAGTGAATACATTTTTAAACTAGAAATAATTGAGTATCTTTAAAATCCCGATGCAAGTTTCACTGTTATAATATTATTTCTCACTTCGTTTCCAATTTATAAGAACTTAAACACTCATAACGAAAATAACATAACCTAGTTCTCGATAATGAATACGCAAACAATACGTTAAAATAAATACACATATAATATTTTTTTACCATACAAATTTTCATTTTAGTTTAATTGGGTTTTTTTTTAGAGACAGGCACATGTGAATTTCAGGAGTATATTTCTATACGCCCTCACACCAGGTCTAAATATTTTAATAGGACTTCTTCTTCTTCTTAGGCTTAAAACAGACCATTTAGGTCTAATGCCGCTTCTACAATACCTCTCCAATGCATTCTATCCACTGCCAAATTGATGTTATAAGTAGGGTCCACTCGTGTCAAATCTTTCTTGACTGTATCGAACCATCTTTGCCGTGGTCTCCCTATGGGTCTTTTTCCATTCAGCTTTCCATCGAGCACTTTTCTTATAAGAAATTCTTCTGCATGCCACACATGTCCAGCCCATTCTAGTCTTTTGCTAATAAGAAATTTGCAGATAATTTAAAAAAGAATTTTAATAGGACTGGTAGTTATATTTTCGGACGCTTATCCACATTTTTTTCTAAAATTATTTTTAAAAAAAATTGTGAAGTAGGCTGCAGTAAAATAATTATATTAGCATCTACATTTTCATGCATACTGAAATAAATTATGCACAGGTACGTCTATTGAAAACGAATCGAAAAACAAATACGACAGTTAAGTTTGTTTGAATTGTTTGTCAATATTTCGTCGAATACCGAGCTACAGGGAGTTTCGAGTGTGTTTACATCCAGAAACATTAGGCGTTCCGTGACCTTTAGATATTATTATTATTATTACTGGTCGTTCTACAGACGAACACGAAAACAAACGCAGTACGTGCAGTGCCGTGCGGAATTTTCGTTCTTCTTCCACCACTCCACGTCGGTGAAAAAAAGCGAGAGTAGAACCGAGTGACCTGCGCGTGGAAGTGGACGGCACCATAGCACCACGGCGGCGCGGCGTATGCCCGCGTGTACGCTCTACGCCGTACAGCACTATACACGTTGAAATCGAATAAAACGATTATGATTCAATAGCGAGTCTTGACCTATACCCGCTAGTATAATGGAATTCACATTCGACACAATTTCGGTTCGCACGTACAAATATAAATATATAATGTATGTGTGCACACACCGCGAACAGAGGATACTCCTAACCCACAATAAAAAAAAAATATGATTTACACAAGTATACACAGGGTGTTTCAGATATTTTTGACAAATTCAATAGCTCTTTTTCTATTCATTATTTTAAACATATGATTTTAACATTTCGCTGTTATTGTCGTCGGTGATTCACGGCGACGACGTATGGCTATCCCTGACGGATTAGTTGGATCATACACGCGGGCGTGTATTACATTAAATTACTGATCAGTGATCACTATAGTATTGAGCGCAGTGTTTCTACCCTTTAAACATTTGTCGTCCCATACCCGGCTTTATATATCGCCTCATCGACCTCCCCTTAAGCGCATCTTCAAGTTGGTTAGATTTTGGTTTATTATCAATATAAGTTATAATAGTCAGAGAATTTCAGAATATGTGACATAATATGTTATAGTACATCGATTGGGCTTTTTTCTAAACATATTTTATTTTATAAGTGCTACATGCGGTATACGTCGTTGAATACTACTCAAATACATATAGGCAGCTCGTTATCATGTCAGTCGCGTACTATTTACAATATAGATATTCCGCGAGATTCATTGAGGACGAATCGCTGTGGGCCTGTGCACTGTGCAGTATCCGAGTGTTGCATGCGCACTACTTGAACCTATATGCATATAGCATTATGGTTGGGATTACGAACTTCTGTCCTCTATACAGTACGCGAGCAATGTTATTTCTCAGCAACTACACGCAAAATTTTAATAATAATATTCGTATACACCGTGCGAACGAGGATAAAAAATATCGTCATTCACAACAGTCGTAGACTCCTGTTTAGGAAATGATTTTTTCCTGAGACGGAGGCTGTCGGCACGAAAAAACCTAATGACCGAATTTTTCACTCGACGCCGAAACTGATAATTAATTAACGTCTTATCGTCTCGTCTGTGATGTGTGATCGTACCGTACAGCCGCTGTGGAACCGCGTCGCAATTTAAAAGCGTAATAATAATAATAATTCATGACGACCTCACGAGACGACAGCTTCGTTGAGATTTTCGTCTTTTTCGCAGTATGAAATCATACTCTCTGCGGACCTGTACACCGCAAACCGGCGAATCCCAACCGGAGGCCACAATCACATTGGCGTTCATGGTGCACCACGCACAAGGTTGGATTGTAAACAGTCTCGGCAGGTTACATAAGCTCACTGCGTACTGTCGTCCGAGTTACAACACACACACCATGTACACTATACTCGTATACTAACACACACACACACACACACACACACACACACACACACACACACACACACACACACACACACACACACACACACACACACACACACAAATCGGCAAAAACCCAGTAGCACACATAGAACCAGTGCTTCCTAGTTTATGACCTCATTCCACAGAATCTGTTTTTTCTCTCTCTTCTTCTCCTGCATCACAGTACACCGGTATTATTTTTGCGTACATTATATTATTATTATTACTATTATGGCTTATTAGTAATGCCACGCCTGGTCTTGCAATCCCGGTCGAACGTTAAACACGTCGTCACTACTGTAGATGCCAATGTATACAGAGCGAAATTCGTATTGTAGGACGTCTCGTTCTCTCCGTCGAACTTCACTGTATTTATTTTATTTATGTGTTTTTCACATTTTTTTTGCATATGTATATAAACATATTTTTGATCGTAACCGTTTTGTAAGATATAATATATCAAATGACAATGTTTTTTAGTTTTTACTGGATAAACTGGGTACATACAAATCAACACTAATTGTTTGGCGTAATATCTAAAATATTTTGTTTTCTTAATTTAATAAACCAGAAAAGTGTTGGTCAAGGTATACAATTATTCCATATTTATAATATTTTCAAAGAAAAAAGCTAAACCAAACATTTATCATTGAAATCAATCAAAATTATTTTTTATTGTTATGTTTATTTTATATTAATCAGTAGATTGCTGTAAGTTATTTATTTTCTGAAAAAAATTAACTTAGTAAAATAAAGCTTCAATTCATTATATATAGAACAGTTTATATTTTTAAAACATAAATAAAAATGTATTAAATAGTATTATTTAAATTTGAGATTATTTTGTTTAAATTAATCTTGTCGTTTAAAAAGATAGTAAAACTATTAAATAAAAAAAATCACGTATGTGAAAAATCGAATTCGCCTAAAAAAATGCTAATTTTACATAGGAATTTAAAAGTTATGTAAAAGTACAGCCAATTCAAAATCATAACTATTGACCGAGAAATTTAATAAAGCATGATGAAATAATCAATTCATACAACAGTTTAGAGACGTGCGCGCTTATGACACCTATTTATGTATATATGTGCGAGTAGTACTGGCAGAAGGAAACCCTTAGGGGTTAGGGATAACATAGGTCATTTATCTGCCAGACGACTCTCGCGGTTATGTATAATTATTATTATTTCATTATCATTATGTATATACCTACACGTATCCAAATTCACTACAGACGTATGATGTATATGCATATATAAAATTTCTCTTGGCTGTTTTTTTTTTTTAATACGTAATACCCGAAAGAATTGACGCGATATTATTATTATTAATGCGATAATGTGTTGCGTGTTCTAATTCTAGAATGGGTCAAGTCCAACCTTCTTCGTTTCTTCAAAAAAATCTCACCACGACCTATTGCGTGCTTGTATGCGGATATTTTCTATTGAAAATACTAATGTAATAATCTAATCACAAAATTTAAGTAGGTTTAAAACGGCTCAATAGACAATTTTAGTGTGATAAAATTATTCGTTTCGTTAAAAAACTCTTGCATTTCCCTCAGCGTTCATTAAAGGATAAGAAAAAAAGAATGCATAATTTTCTCATACGTATATGATACATTACAGAAAATTTGGAGGTGCGAAAATGAAATTAATAGAAAATGAATTAACTTTTTACTTTATTCTATACTAGCTGAATTACCCGTCGTTGCCGGGTTTAAGTATAAAAATGTATGTAACCTGGCAAGATAACATTTTGTTTAATCTATTGAAATTAAAATTTTTGAAATCATATTTTATATATATTTTTTAGTTTTTAAGATAATAATTATTAACATAACCTATTCTATAAGTTATAGCTTTTAGCGGCCTATGTTCACGATAAGTTTTAGCAGTGAAGGTTTAAAATAAATGTTTTCTAATGGTTTTTTCAAAATTTTATCTACAATACTTCTTTGTAAAATGTCCAATGCTGATCTATTAGTAGGTGGCAAAATCACCAAGCTATTGGGTGAGCTTACGCGTGAGCAAACTACGTAGAACTGCCCATGTGAAAAACAGTTTTCTCGCAAGTCTATTCCTCAAATTTGAGAGTCTGGCCTTGAGACTTGTTTATAGTCATTGCAAAGCAGACTTTGAGGGGAAACTGTAATCGAGTAAATTCGAACGGAAGATCGTTCGGAATTAAAGGGATTCGTTGTACAAACACAGTTTCCCCTTTCGCACATACAGTTAATATTGTGGCTTCCACTATATTGCGATGTAATGCTTTGACTTTGAGCCTGGTCCTACTGCACAGTTTAGGTAGTTTCAAATTTCGCAAAACATAATAGGTGTGCTTACACGCAGAATAAGCTTATGATATGGCTTAATGCTTGGTCATTTTTTGGAGTGAATATGGCTCGTTCACACAACCTTTCTACAGGCTCATCATGAATATGATGCAATAATATGAGCAATATCTGGATACATTTTTGATATTAAATCCTGAACTGTAGTTACAACTGTACACACATTTTTTGGGATATTTATCATTTCATCGAATGACGGATAATCACCATTGCCAATTTCAAGTAAAAGATCTGCAAATCTACCAGCAAACTTTTCCCCTCCAAAGTATACCCTCTAAACCTCATATTTTTCGACAGTTTGAGTATATTAATCTGAGGCCATAAAGTAGATCTTTTAAGACATGACTTAATCAGTTCTGGTCCCTTTTGGTACTACTGGTAGATTCTGCCTAAAGTCTTCAGTCAGCAAAACCGTTTCACCACCCATTAACCTTTTATTTCCCCTCATACCCTTTAGAGATATATTTAAAGCCTCAACACCACCCTTATGTGCCATTGTTATTTCATCCCACACTATTATTTTTGTATTTTTTTAAACTTCCGCTAAATTACTTTGTTTTAATATATTACAAAAGAGAGTGACCGCAGTTTTAGATTGAGACGATTGAGTGGTAATTTAAAGGTAGCATGGGCCTTTCGACCACACACGAGCAGTGTAGCTGCGATTCCAGAAGATGCCACAGATAAGGCAATGTCGCGAGTACTTCTATTTTCAATAAAATTTAAATTGATTAAGATAGATATCTTGAAATAAAATATATCCTTTATTACTTATGTCTTATAGTATGTTTTTGAATCGTTTTGCATCTTATTTTAATTCATAGTATATGTTATTACTCATTATTAGAACAATAAAATCAAATAGACTTGTGAGAAAATAGTTTTTCACAGTACCAAAATTATTACTAACAACTCGCGAGAGTGACCTGTGGAATGCGCACATTTAGGTTGTGTTCTAATACTAAGGTTTCGGCATGGGGATTTTTTCCATATTTATACTTTCTTAACCCATTTAACCCTCTTAGAGGTTAAATTTTGAAAAATATTATCTGAACGAATGTCTATAGCATGAAAAGAATCAACTGACCAAATTTCATACTCATAGCTTCAACGGTTCCGGCTTGGCGGAATTTTCTATTTTTAGTCTTCAACCTTTTTAATACCCTTAGGGGTTGAATTAAAAAAAAAGTTTATAGACAGTGCTTATATGTTTTATTGAGTATATATACTTAATTTTCAAGAAATCAGACCAAAAAAACGCTTTACCCCTTTTAACCCCCTTAGGGATTGGATTTTGAAAAACCCTTTCTTAGCGGATGCTTACGCCATAATAGCTATCTGTATGCCAAATTTCAGTCCAATCCGTCCACTGGTTTAAGCTGTGCGTTGATAGCAGTCAATCAGCTTACTGTTTTATATAACATATACAGATTACCTAATCAGAAAAAAATTAACTTTAAGTTAATTATGAAAATAATTGTCTTTTTATGACAATATAGAGCAACCTAATGCCGAATTGAAGAGTACTTGCACACATTTTGGAGGTGACTCAATTATTTTAAATTCTAGGCTTTTGTAAAATCAATTTTCTTCAAGTTCACGTTTTTTCAAAATGCTTCTATAGAAAATTTCTTGCTTTTATGCATTAAAAGATAATCTGGAATTAGTGTCAATATATTTTTTAATATAAATATCATATTAATATGAATCAAACAATTTAAAAAAATAAAAAAATTTAATTATTAATTGAATATTTAATATTTAATGAAACTACATATGCCAATACTATACTTTCAGTACCTACCAGCTATGACTTTCTGGTTTTATTATTATATTATTTTTGTTAGTTGTTAATTTCATCTAGATAGCCATTAATTAGTTTATGTATCGAAAACCAAAATTTTAATTTTCTCATAAAGTTTATGAAAAAAAACGACATTTTATAAATTATTTTTTACTATAAAATTAATATAGCTTAAAAAATTAAAAGTATGAATTAAGAATTATTTGATTCATAAAAAGAGTAATTTTCCTAATTTATGTGGTTACTAACAACAACGTTGAGTATTTAAATTTTTTTTTGTACATTCCACTATCCACTTCACTAAAGCAAATATACCGAACACAAATAATACTATTATTTTACTTTCTTTTCTATAATCTTGTGTTTTAATTAATAAAATATATAATTGCATAGTGCTAATAAATATCAATATATATATATATATATATATATATATATATATATATATATATATATATATATATATATATTATTAGCGGCTATATGATTACGTTTGACTTAGGCGAAATGAAATTAATTCAACGTTTGGAATTCAATCATGTTTTCCGGTTCCAAAACGTTTCTCATTTTCCTAATCATTAGAAAATATAAACGTGTCCTTGTAATTACACCTATGTCGTTTTCATAAAAGGAAACTTTTCTTTTAGATTCTGAACGGAGTGAAGAATGTATTGATTTTACAATGATGTGTGTTTTTTTTTTTTTTTTTTTTTTATTTTTTTTTTATTTTTGTGTCTGTCGACACGATTTGGGGCAGTAAAAATGCTTCGATTGCCTTATATAGCAACTTTTCTGAAAGGAAATTGAATCTAGTTGGTACTTTGGGGGGTCAAAAGTTAAACATTTTCAATATTTTTTTAACGCGCCGGGAAAAACCCTTAAAAAATGAGGGAAAAACGGTATATTTTACGCAAAACCAGTTTTCGACAAAATCAAATTTTTTATTTTGCTATAACTCAAAAACTAACCGATGTAAATACTTGAAATTTTCACCAAATGTTTAGATTAGCGTTCTCTATACACCGTTAAATTTTCAAAGTATTTTGACTTTTATTGAGCTAATTATAGACAATTGAAATTTTCAATTTTTTTAAGTATTTTTTTTTAAAATAACGATAAAATTTTTTTTTTTTTGCCAGAAAATCTTGAAAATTTAATACAAGGTTTCTTATAAGTTGTTCCATAACTGATAAAAAAAAATCCAAAATCGTAAGTCACAATTTTTTTTTATAAGTGCTCAAAGTTCCAATTTATACGAAATATGTAAAAATTGCGAAAATTTGCAAATAATTTTGTTGTTGAAAAATCGTAAAATTTTTTTCTTTTATAACTAAGTTTTGAAAATTTGGTACAAGGTTTTTCATTAGTTTTTCTTCAATTATCTGCAAAAAAAACTCTACCGGATTCAGACAAAAAAATTTTATGAGTGTTTGAAATTTAAATTTTTACAAAAACACGTTAAACAACGGTTTAGCCTCAAACGATTTTTGCTATTTGTTTTTTTTTTCAAAAAGTTTAAGTTGTAGAAACTTGAAAATTTTATCAGTTGTTTATATTGGAATTTTCTTTATATAATTTTATTTTCAAAAGATTTCACTCATTTTTAATCAATTTATAGGCATTTGAAATATTCGATTTTTTTTATTTTTTTTTTTTATAAATGTTGATAAAAAAAATGTAGCTCGGACGAAATACTTGAAAATTTAATAGAAGGGTCCACATAAGTTGTTCTAACTCCCATTCAAAAATTATAAAAATACATAGGCACAAAATTTTTTTATAAGCGTTTATCAGTGCTAATATTGACAAAATTCGTCAAAATCATGTATATTTGCTATGTATTTTGTAGGTAAAAATTCATAAACAATTTTTTATTAGAAGCTAACAATTGAAATTTTAATACAAGGTTGGCCATAAGTTCGGCTTACCATAATTGTAAAAAATACGAGGGTAATTCATTGTTATTAATTAATTAAATTGTATTAAAATTTCAATTTCAGGCGTTAAATTACGATTTACTATAAACATATTATTCACTGACAATTCATCTTCGTTCAGAATCGTTTTTTTTTTTTATAATATAAAATAATGTCCTAATCTATCCTATAATGCCTAATCTATCAATACATCTCGTGTATCCCACCCAACTCCTGTATCTCTACTCATCACCATAATCTTGTCCGAGGAGCGGAGCGACGATGGACGAACTTCCACCACCATTGTCTTACCGGCTTTTTACATATGATTATAACCATAAAACTATAGAATATCAATTTGATTTGAATTTATTATTATCATATATACTCAATACATATTAAAATATATAAACTGGATTCTATGTCGTGTTTTCGAAAATACAACTTATATTTAATAATACTGAATAAATCCTAATAAAAATAATACTGAAATTGAAGAGTAAAAAAAATTGCTGATCAGTTTTTTTTTTATTTATAATAGTTGACTCAATGAACCCAAGCACGTCATTCGTCATTACTTATTATAACATAATTATTTCCAAGATTTATTGTCAAGTGACAAACGTATTTATGAAGTAATAATCATATTGGTATTACTATTATTCATTTGGCACTCCTTCCTTGTGGGAGTTAAAAAAAAAATAAACATAATAGATTGTTGTTGAAAGTCGGTAGTGGAACATACCTTAAAATCTAAACGATCGCATATCTTTTAACCAGGCCATATAATATATGTATATATATATATATATATATATATATATATATATATATATATATATGTATGTATACATACATTTTTGGTGAGATATTATTTGGTAATATTAAATCAAATAAGGTGATCATTATGACACATCGAGGGCCAGTGAAATGAAATTAAGTAGACTGTTAAATCACACTTCAGTTTATGGCACGCCCTTTAGGCCTGTTAACAACAGATAATTAATTGTATTAATCTCGAAACCCAATTCAATGGTATACGTTTTCTTCATAATTTTTTATAAAATAATTGACTTTTTCAACAGATCGTATTTTTATTTATTGCAAACAATTATGTATTTATGTTCAAACAGTCACGTTTTAATATTGTAAACTTATAAAACAATAACATACTTTACATGATTGGATCTGTGTGGATTATAGGACTGACTGTCAGGTAAATTAAATAATTAATTAAATGAAAACGGCATTCTCATGAGTCTAGACCTAATCTGCCAAGCGTATGCTCACCACGGAAAACATATCTAGACCGAAACAAGCGGGTCAGAATTACGGAGGATATTGTGCAATAATTATTATATTGTGTCTTCAAACGAAAGTGATTTGTAATTTGTCATTATATGTTACTCATTTTGTATTTACTTTACAGTGTCTTTTAATTCTTGTGAAAGACTTTTATTATTATTATTATTTCACTTAAACAGATTTCATCATTAAATAATAACGAACATGATCATAATAACAAAAAAAAAGTACAGACGGATATTTTACTCGGGTTAAGAAACCCCGTATCTACAGAGGCTTAGTCCTCATTGAGTACTAGTTACTTTGATTAATTCATCTAGGCGCAAACCAGTTGTATTAAAAAATTATTTTATATATTTAAAAATGATGATTATTTGTAGCATTAAAAAAGCATATTTTTGTACTAAATTTTGCTTTTATATTTTATGTACCTACTTATTAAATCCTCAAAAGCCAGAACAGTATATTTATAATATTGAATTGCGTTTCTAGATTTTTTAAGTTAAAAATATGAAAGTCAGTTTCCTATTTGCAAATGTTTGTTTATTGAGAATATTTTTTTAAACATTTAACTCTGGACCAAAATAAGGTTAAAAACTATATCATATATTAAATATAATATTAAAAACTTTTTAGAATTTTGCATTTTAGCATTTTGGAACTCAATAAAATAACCAAAATTGATTCCGATTCAAATTAAGGGTGTGACATCTTATTGTCTTCCGATTTTTAAAAAACAACTGAATAATTTAAAAATAACGTCCCTCAAATACCAGTTGAATATATTATCTAATTTACATTTACGCACTTTAGATGCAACTAAATTAAAAATACATTATTTGTAGTGCAAATCAGTCAATACTGATATATATATTCTTTCATACACAATTTAAAAAAAGAAAATAATAATATTTTTCACGGAGTATTCAGTTTTGTAATGTATAACATAATTACTGTTTACTTCGATCAAAATATAGGTATTAATTTTCACGTTCTGCGTCATTACTTATGCCTATGTGTATTACTGAGAGTCACTTTCGAGACTTCGTGAGTGCTATCTATTACTATACTGCGTAAATCAAAGAAAAAATAAATGTCCAATAACATATTTGTAACTTCTATGTGTAAACATTTTACATGTAACAATATATGTTACATTTCAATCTACGAAGCTAATCAATAACAGTAATTACTCAATATTAAATTATGATTGTGAATACTATGATTGATGTTATTTTACTTTAACATCAAACGATGTTTAAGAATACAAAAAAACGAATTAGGTTTTAAATTATGATCACTGTGTAACGTTAAATATAATTTGTTTTATCTGTGTGTGAGTTTTGTTCATTAGTGTGTATGTATATGTGTGATTTCTATTTCCGCAACCGAATACATCGTTATAGGTAGTTACCAATAATACGTGAATATTTCTGCCACACCACTACATATCCAGCAACCAGATAAGATACATGCAACGGACACTACGGACCACTACCATCCAGTACGCCGACGTAATCCGGGAAATTTTAATACGAGTATTATAATACTCGTATTATAATTAATAGTGGAAATTAATAGTGGATATCGGCCAAGTTTTCCATTAAAATTAAATTTGAATACAGCACTCATTCCGGACATTCCATCGAGGCAACAAGTCCCAATTCAATTTTATTTTTTTTTTCAATTATTTTTCTTATACCACGATGGAGTAGCGCAACCCTATCCCGCCCATGGCTACCACCAAATGGCTGAACGAACGGATAGTGGTTTCCATATATTACTGACAATATTTATTTATTATTATTATTTTCATTATTCTAAAAAAAAAAAAAAAAAAAAAAAAAAAAACAACAGGTTACCTCCAACGCCATACGGACAAATTATACCTATTCTACAGTTCGCTCGTGTATTTATTATTATATATAAAATATATTTATACTACACTGTAATTGCCTGAACCCGAATGTCCATTCTCGGTAGGGTCCCTTGCTAGGACGTCCATAAAAAGGTGAGGCTGGAAGTTCAACCCCAGGGAGAACCTAGTAGATCCTAGCAAGGTTATACCAATACTTAAATAGTGAGTTATGTGTCCGTATGTGATTTATCTGTTGTAATGGTGAATTTTGCTATATTATTATTTCGTTGTTGTGTTGTGTGAATTATTTTTTGTTGGTCAGATCGTGTATTTTTTTGATTTTGTGATTTTTAAATTTTCTTTTTTCTTTTTTTGATGAGGTTTTACATCCGTATGAGCTTTCCTCTTATTTAAATTAATCCGTCTAATATATATATATATATTTTTTTTTACCCGAAAACACCTTGTTTTTTTATTTACCTATGTTTTCATTTGCCTTAATGCCTTTCCTAATTTATTAAAAATCCACAGAACCCCGGTCTTACCACATGACATCGGTCTGTGGTTGACGACCGTGTTTAAAATTATACTTAAAGAATTATACGTCAGCCACATGACCTACGTCTATATACTATATATGTAGACGGAACGTTACAACTGAATAAATATATAATTTATATATTATATTTAATACATAATACACGCCACAGCTGCAACAACTCACGCTGAACGTTAAGATTTAAATATGTAGAGATACATTTATGCCTCCACGGAAAAATATAATTCAGATACCTATTTTCACTTTCACTAACAAATTAATATATCTTACGCGTACCTCCAAAAACCATTTAAAAAATTTTAGATTCTGAGTGAAGCGAAGGATCTTATGGTTTTACAATGATGTTTCTTTTTTTTTTTTTCTTTTTTTTTCTTTTTTTTTTTCTGTAAACACTTTTTCGTATAGAAATCCTTGTCCAAAAGGTTCGTCCAGCAACTTTTTAGATTCGAAATTGAACTGAGATGGTACTTTAGAGAGGTCATTTTTCCAAAATCTCCATAGTTTTTCCAGCAATCAAGAATAACGATCGAAAAACTGAGTAAAAACGGTAAAATCGGTAAAAATCCGCCGTAAACGAGATTTTCACTGTTCAGATTTTAGGTATTTAGTGATAAATCGAAAAGTATTGAAGCTAGAAACTTGAAAATTTTATCCAATATCAAATACATATTTTTTTTATATTGGACAACATTTTCAGAACAATTATAGCACTTTTGACTTAAATATAGAACTTTTAATTTACCAAATTGTTTGAAAGTTTTTATGTAATGTAATTTTAAATATTTGACAAAAAGTTCTGAAAATTTAATATGACCTTACTCATATACCTACCTAATTATCCTAACAAAAATTCAAAAATCGTGAGACAGGATTTTTTTTATACACACTTTAATAAATTATTATAACTCACCAAAAATTATACAAATAACCGTAAAATACGTAAACAGTATTTAAATAATAATATATTATATAACACTGAAGCTTTGCTCAGAATCGTTCTATACTAAAGAAATGAGTCATCATTTCTTTAAAACTTAATACATTCATCACCAATATCTTGTCCGAGGACCGAAGGGACGAAGGACGAACTTGTACCACCATCATCTCACTTACCAGCTTTTTTTATTTATTTAATTCAATCATCAAATTTGGGATGGGCGCTCCAGTTTAAGGGTGAAATAGATTTTACCAAGCCAATATCACCATTATTATTATTATTATTATTATGTGATTCTGGTTAGGAGATTTTGGACACGCGTACGCCTGTAGACTAGAAGTCGCCTCTATGTGGCAATATGTAATATAATTCGTAATACGGTGAGTAAACGTACGAAGTAGACTTGGTATAATAATTTGATGACTGACCGTATGCCAACATTAAATACGTATACATACGTTACAATGTTACATGAACCTGTATCTTTCAGTAGGTATGTTTTTTGTGTATTATACAGAACGATTATTTTAACATGAAACACTTAATTTCTCAGTCGATTGAATAGTTCAATATTGATTTATAAATTATTTGGACCACGCTATAGAATACTGTAATATCACTCTAAATTTTTGTAAAACATTTAAACATATATTATTTGTATTACTTATTTTTCTCTGAATTAAAAAAAAAAATACTTAGACCAGTGTTTTAAATAATGTATGAAAATACATTTTAAACATACGATATCAACTGAGAAATCGGGTGTTTCTTGTTAAATTATCGTATACAGCTTACACATGTACGTACAGTATATAATATGTATTATATATTGAGGAGAGGTGTGTCCATATACCTAATACCTATGTAGGTCATACATAGTATGATATGTGATTCACTATAAATAAAAAAATGTTTCGTAGGTCTTTATATTTTTAATTATTCGATGCGAATTAATAATTTCATAATAAAAATAAACACTTGAATTGACAATTATAATTAAACAGAATATTTATAAGTTACAAAAATAAATCAATAAATGTTATTTTTATACTTAAATATATTAATTAAAATATTATGGTATGTTATTAAAATTTTGTAAGTATATTTATACGCGTATTTAAAATATTACTATCATTATAATAATTCAACTTTCCAGACCCATTTAAATTCAGTGTATCAGTATATTAGTAGATAATTAGTTTCGGTTTCACTAAACAATTAATGTTACATATAATAATTATATGTTACATAATATGTAATAATTTACATTGTGGCCATAATTTGGAAGTTATTCAGTTTTTTATCGTTTTCCGAAACTTAACCTGTTGAAACATACATCATTTTAACAAAAAGCGATTCATACAACATTGTTATTTATTATCAAAAATCATAAAGTCTATTCACATTAAATATATTTTAAGAAGGAATAAATCGAAACTACAGAGAATTAATATTAATTATTCTTACGTGACTTTATTATTATAACACTATATTTTCACGTTATAATTAAAATATTATAAGATAACTTTTCATAAGAATGATATACGTAATTACAGGGTTTTAGAAGAAGAGAAATACAGGTTCCACATATTTTAGATCTTCATTTGTTTAATCGTATGACTGATATTAGATCATAAGTTTTGAAAACTCATCAGCTCAGGTGTGAAAATCGTTAACCATTTAAATATTTGTGTAGGCCTAAAAAGAGATACCTATGATGATAATACTTCAAAGATCTAAATTGTATTCTCATAGCAATTATTTGAAAACTGTCAAACACGATGTGTTAATATTTCAATAATAATAAGCCGCAACAATAATAATAGTAATTCAACACTGTGGTATTCTCTAGCCACATCTCAAGATGTGCATTAGAACATTAGCATGTCCGTTTGGTTGTACAGTAGTCGAGTAAATCTGAATACGAATTACGCTCCACGTCGGTCATCTGCAAAAACTGATCATAAATCAATAATCATTAAACGTTTAAGATAAGTCAACTGAATAGGTTACGTAAACGAAACTTCTTGAAGTATATACTCCAAACGTACGCAAAATAAACTGTTAACGGCCAACATCTGGCGTCACGCAGTGTTAGATGATTTATCAAATTCTTCTTGTTCACGTGGATGGAGGGAATCAAAATATCGATTTGGATTACAAATGACTGACACTATTCTGTGAACATACTCGTATTTCGTTAACAATACCAATAATATAACGTGACGAAAACTCTAGTACTTAGTTATTTACATAATTTTTGTTTTGAACGTATCACTTTTTTTCAGTCACGTTTAAATCGCGCGTTGACGTACGTGCTTTTGTCGATTTTTTTTATTGTTCAACATCGATTCATTAATCTCTTGGAATCAGGGCAATAATTTCGAAAATTTCGTTCAGCAGATTTATTGTTTGTTACACTTAGACTCGAGAGCGTTTCGTTTTCCCTCAAAACCTAAACGAAATAACTTATTAACGTATACATAAAATGGAATATAAATATGGACCCCAAAGTAATTTGGTAGATCAATACGGTTTTTTTATTCACCTGAAATTCGTAAATGGTTTTTAAATAATATGTTGACAATATTTTTTTCTGGCGCACTTTGAAATGTGTACTACACATACTTTAAATTTTGTACTTTTTTCTCTAAAACACTAATATAGGATTTTCTTTGAATTTAAAAAATGACTGCAGCTAACAGTACCTGTGAAACGCGAAGGCACAAAATATCTAATTTTTTTCGGTGGTTCAAAATCGCAATCTCTGTTGTGAGATGAAAGTGCAAGATTACATTTTATTACCTGGTGCAATAATATGCTCATTGCATTAAACATTTTAGCTTGCAATAGGACGCTCATTTTACAGTGTTTCCAAATGTTTTGTATTTCACTGCTTCAAAAATAACAGAGATTGATTTAATTTGAAATTGGAATTAAGTTTTATTTTATATACTAGTCTTGAAAACTTTTATAAATACGTAAGCTTATTACCTGACTTAATCAATATATTATTAGCTACTACTACCAATGGTCCAAAATCATACCACCGAAACTTGAAAGATTAATTTTATGACCTACACCCGTCAATTTATAATTTTATTGAAGTATTTAAAGAACACCAAACTGAAATTTACTTAAAACATCAATCAAGTGGATTAAAAATTAAAAATATAGCGCTGTGTGATTTATAATTTTAAGGCATGGAACATTAAAAAACCAATATTCAGAATAAATTACCTAAAAACTGAAGGTCAATATTTCAAATTATATTTACTTATTACCCTCATAATTATTATAAAACTTTAATAAATAATACACATATACATACATATGTATATACTCGTATATACATGAAATACAATTTTTTATTTTACTATAAATTATTTGCGCGTTTTGGTTGTGTTTAGGTCATGTGCGTTTACGGGCTACAACCCATACCGGGCATCGATGACTCCATTTAGGAATATTGCACGTGGACACGAACCACGTCTCACAAGCTTGAGATGATCTAAAACCGCGGTCGTAGTCGTATACGTGGCCGTGGAATGACAAATCGTTGCTCGTACATCAATCGCGGTGGATTCTTGTCGTATCATCCCGAAATGGTTTAGTCGAGAAGAAAAAGCAGAAGGAATACACTCGTACGGAAACAGTAATTACAATCGTTCATCAGACATACGCATGTGTGTCTGCAGAGACCTGAGCGACGTCGTTGCGGCCTTGAACGGAGCCGCATAGTAAAAACGCGTATATATTGTATTAATATTCGTTAGATGTGAACAAAAGACGGTCGCGCGCGCGTTCCTTCGAGCCGTCTAATTATTTTATTGAGTAGACAGCAAATAATAAAAAAAAAAAACAAAGCAAAAACAAGATAATGGTGATGATGGAAGTTCGTCATTCGTCCCTTAGGTCCTTGAACAAGATAATGTTATGGATGTATTTATTTTTAAAGAAATATTTTTTTTCTAGTAAAATTATTGTGATCAAAACACTGTACCGTTTTAAGTCTAAATTGGTGAGTTTATTTTTATGATTAAAAATCTAATAAAATTTTTTATTTTTTAATTGTGTACCTATTTTGAAAAAAAAATTGTAAAAATATTTCTCTATCTATATTTTAAGGCTCCTGACGAAAAAAATGATTCTCATTAGATATGAAACTAATAGATCTTCTGTGTCACTCAGAATTTAAAATATCAGCTGGGCAGAAATAATGCGACAGAAATACCGGACTGGTTAGTTAGATTTCACGGTGTCAGACTAAAAATAAAAAAGTGTAGCTCAAGTTAGAAGAATAACTAAAGAGTATTCGTTTTTATGGCGATTAAACGATAATATCGTTACAACAACAAAATATACTTATATTATAATTATATTTTGTTGTTATGCTTTACACAAATTTATGGAAAAAAAAGACAAGTGGCATTCGGGGACTGCCGCGATAAAGCTATTGTATATTAAATAAATAAGAAGTTGATATAATTTAAAATTTTTTTATTATTCTAGTTATTCAGGAATTTGTATCATAGAAACTATAGGCCTATGATAACTAAAATAAACGATAACGCAGCATGTCTCCTACACTGTGTAATTTTATCATATCCGGATATAAATAGACCTTCGACCGCAGATAGTACGGTATGACAATACGGTTCGCCGCCCGGTAGACAGAGAGGGGGATTACGGGATTCCGCAGGTAGAGGTCACGCTTTTTCGTTACGAAAAATTTTTTTTCAGTCACTACACCAGACCTGCGATAAAAGCTATGCAATAGCTTAAAATGTCATAACGACTATACGAGTTATAGGCTGGGGTCATACTATGCGTTTTCTGCCGCAGCGTTTTAATCGTTTTAAACGCATGCGGTGACCGGATCAAACAGGACTACACGTTTCTACGACATCGGTCATGCTATGCGTTGCGACGGACCGGTAGCCGCATTTGACTGAGCATGTCCGGTTGAAAACGCTTTGCCGCAATCGTACACGTTTTTGCCACCCTACGAAACTCATTGTTTTAAATGAGTGATGTCATACAAAGCGTTTCACCGCTCCGGTTTGGCGCCAAAAAAGTACAACTTTGTTTATCCCCTCTGTCTTTTATCAATTATAAACACGGGAACGCGTTTACAAAACGCTAACTATGACAGTAAGCGGACGGTGCGTCAAAAACACTTGACGCAAAACGCTGCGGCAGAAAACGCATAGTATGACCCCAGCCTTACTAACATCTGTCGCCGTGGTGTAAACAGAGTCGACCGACGCGTGTAATATTTTGTTTGTTCATTCGGCGTTGAATCGAATTATTTTTGCGTTTGTTTTCCTAATCGTATTCAAGTCAAATCCGATTATATCATACCTGTCTCTCTGTCTTTCTTTACGCACGACCACCGTAGCCACAGTGGTCGCGCGACCGACACAAGTCACAGCACCCGATCGCGTTCGGCCAGACCACCGCGGTCACGATGAAAGGTACGGACTCCAAACGCAGACACCGCCGTGTTGGTCTGTCAGATCGCCGTCTGTGACGAAAAAAGAACACAATGTAAAATCAACGCTTGTAGAGTATAAGCGCATACTCAGGGGCACGGACGCGACCCAGCGGGGCTCAGAAAGCCTTCACCGAGGCAATGGCTATTCGTGGGCGTGTGGCGACCCACGCATTATTAGCTCTCACAAAAATAGAAGAAAACGCTTTGGTATTTCGACCCGAGGTGGTTTTTAACCCGATTTTCACGGAAACCTTTTACTCATTATTGCCAAAGTATTGATAAAAGGTGCCGGTGTACGAAAACAATTGATCCGTATGGCGGGCTGGTGGAAATGTAATTAAATTTGTCGAGACTTGTTCAACGGGTATTTAATTATATTTAATTACAATTATTCTTATCGTGATTTGACATTTTTAGACTCTACGTATATATATATAATTTAGTGTATTACACTCGCTATTTTGACTTTTTTCTCTACAGTGATTGGTGTCGATTTGGACGCCGACAAGATTAAAACTGGGGGAGAACGATGCCAAGGCGTACACGACCGAGAAGGATGGAAGACCTCAAAGCAGACGGTGGTGTTCATGTCACCTCCGTGAGAAGGTTTCTTCCGTGGAAAGTCGACAAGAAAGAAGTACGCCTAAATTGTATAGTAAATACTCGACGATAACATTTATTATTAATTTGCTATTTCAGTTTTTAGTGCTTGGAAGTTGCCGGTCTTTTGGGCTCCGGAAATGTGTCGCTCGAGGAAAATTTCATCGGAGACGAAATCTACTCGAAGAAGCTCCATTTAAAGTGAGCTCGAGTCGCTCCGACTCCTCGAAGAAAACGACACTTGCCCAAGGATTTGGCACGGTGGGGCCACGACGGACGGTGACCGTACAACCTGCAGGACCGACCACAGATTTGGTATACCGAACACTGCAGGGCTGACTTTTTGAAATAACCCACGGCGTGGATACCGCTACGGCGTGAGTGTAGGACACCGTGTGAGTTTTGGGAGCCTCCCTCCGATGACGGCGGTTCTCCGCCTCAGAGCGCGGGCCGGTGTTCCATTTCCATGGAACACGACCGACGACGCTCGTCCCATGTCGTCTCTTTATTGTGTGATCACGTTTGACACATGCACACACATCTACACATACGTTGTGGATGGTCAAAACATCTCCGGTAGAACAAGAGGCGCACAAAACCATTAAATTAACTTAAATAACGTTACGATATTCTTAATTTTTAAAATTATTTAAAATTTTCATTAATTATCAATCTGAAAAACAAATCAAGCCTGAATTTACAGGACTATTTGTTTTGAGGATTGGGTTTTATTAACTTTAAAGTATATTATAACTCATAAACGTTTTTCTAATACATTTTTATTTATTTATTTTTCTTATTTATTTTTTTGATTTTTTTGCGGAATTAGACCGATTAGTTTTATGCGCCTCTATCATTTCCAAAAAATATCTCGAGTAAAAATTATGTCTTTAAAAATTAACCCATTGAAAATATTTAAATTTAAATTTTTTTGTTTATTCTTTGTTTTCTTAATATATATATATATATATATATATATATATATATATGTGTATATATGTTTTTTAATTTAATTTTTATAGTAAATATGAGCACTGTATATAATGAATTAATGAATTAAAATTAAAATACATTTTTCTTTTTTTACTTACTACAAATTTAGATTAATTTTTATTCGTTATGTTTATTATTTAACAAAAAAATGTAAATTCAGAATACCAACTTGACATTTTTTTTTTTTAAGTGATTTTTTTCTTACAGATATAAATTTTACTCGAGATATATTTTGTCAAGTATCTCATAAACAAATTACCAAATACTAATTTTAAAATAAATTTCTTGTACTTTTTTGTATAAAAAATTACGTTTATAATAAAATAGGTTTAAAATAATTTATTCTCTTTAAATATTTTCGTTTCAAATAATAAAAAAAATTTTGAAAATACATTCTTAGTTGTAGAATACATAATATGTAAAAAATATACAAATCATAATATTGATATATAAATCAAATACGATATAATATTTATTCTTCTTTTTCATTATGAAACTATTTTACTATACTCGTAACGGATTAATTTGAATTTTATAATTTTCATTAGTCTTTATTTATTTTTTTAATCTTGTTTGATCTTCAGAGTTTCTTGGGGGCTTGGAATAGGTTTTAGACAACTATAAATTAAAATTTTTATATAATAAACTGCTTGAATATTTAGTTTTTTGTTAATGAAATACGTTTAAAAAGGTCAATTTGGCAAAAAAATGCTATGTTGCCCATAGTATGTATTTAATGGGTGATTCAGGGTTAAATATTTTCATAACAAATTTAAACATTTTCTTGGTTAAAAAATCTTCGGTAGACCTCGAGGCGCAAAAAATAATTAAACTAACTTTAAGAACATTGTAGAATTGAATATTATTATTCAATTATAAATATCAAAAAAAAATAAAATTAAAGAGTGACATTTTCCTGGTAATTTGTTTAGAGGGTTGGGATTTATTAATTTAAAATATCTTATTGCTATTTAATGTTTTATCACATAAAATGCATTTTGATTTTTTGTGGGTTCATTTATGTTGGTTTTACGCACCTCGATCATTTCCAACAAATATCTCGAGTAAAAATTATGACTTTGAATAATATACCCTCTGAAATTGTTTTTATTTTTTTTGTTAACTGTTTGTTTTATAGATATATTTTCACAATAAAATATAATTTTTAGTAAAATATGAGTGATGTATGTAGAATAACAATTTTTTTTTTTTACTTAAAATAAAATTCAGGTGTTTTTTATTTGTTTCGTTTTTATTGCATAAAACAAAATTTAGTTTATTAAATTAACCTTCTTTTTTTTTCGCGGTGACGGTTTCATAACAGTTATAAATTTTACTTGAGATATATTGTTGATGTATCTCACAAACCAATTACCAAATACCAAAGATTACATAAATTTATCGTAATTTTTCTATATAAAAGTTATGTTAATACTAAATCAGTTTTAAAATAATTGTTTTCATTTCAATATTTTTTTTTAAAAATAATAAAAAAAAAAATTCATTTTAGGATACATATATGAAACATGTATAAATCAAATGCGACCTAATGTTTATAATTCCTGTTATTTATGACACTATTTTATGATATTCGTAACGGGTTAATTTTAATTTTATAATTTTCAATTACTTTTATTTTTTTTTTTTTATCTGATTCAAACTGTGTTTCTTGGGGCTTGGAATATGGTTTGGACAACTACAATTTTAAAATTGTATCATTGTATTTTATTATTATTATTATTATTATTTATTATTCTATTTGAATATTTGGTAATTTGATTATGAGATAATTTTACGAAGGTAAATTTAACAGAAAGTGCTATGGGCAAGGTCGTATTTAATGGGTGGTTCAGGGTTCAATGTGTCTGTATCAAATTCAAAAATGTAGTTTTTGGCACAACCGATCATTGCTCATTTATTCGGAGATATTTTGGCTCATACACGAATACACATGAATACACACACACACATACACTTGCGCTCGTGCACACACACACACACACACACACACACACACACACACACACACACATCAATACAAACATGCACCTGCACTCGCGCTTACACACAATCATACACATAGGCCTAAGGCCTTTGACGACGACGGAGGGAATTACTCCAACCTCGCAGTCCTTCTCATATACGCGCCCTTAGACGGGGATGTAGCAATCCGCCGTAAAATTCAGGGTCACCGTTGGCCATTTTATGTTTGTTAATACTTATACCAAAAAAATTATAAAAATATTATAATTTTGTAAAACAATTTTTTTGATCTAATTTATTTCGGGGGCAAGTGTTTAGCAGGTTAATGTTTTTATACCTTAATAGCTTAATAAAAGGGATTTTCATACATTGAATTGACGTAGAGATATTCATTTCTGATTAAAAACTTTAAATAAGTTCATAATTTTAAAACATAAATTTTTGGTCTTGCAAATCTATGAATTATTTTTTAAATACTCATGAGTGTGAATACTCTCAGTTGGTCTTCTCAAATATTATTTCATAAATACGTTTTTACCTACGCAATAATGAAAATGATCCTTCTGTATAATACAATAATTACATCAAGAATTACATCAATAATTGACAGTAGTTACGGAAAATAGTAGCTATTAGTGTTCAATGGTGTATGTTATTTGGATAAAAATCGTTAGATGTGTACTTGTTACATCGGCAAGAAATGCTAAATCCCACAACCAATTATCATCTTTAAGTTCAGCCATTTTTTTCCCCTGTCGATCCTGAACATTTCAATTTCCTCTCGTAAATCGAAAAATCGTTTCAAAACCTTTCCTCGGCTTAGCCAACGAATATGATTATGGTACAGAATATCACTGTACTCAGCTTCTATTTCGAGGAGAAAACTTTTAAATTGTGTATGAGTAAGGCCATGAGACCTAATAAAATGAACAGCTTTTATTACAACAGACATAACATTTTCGAGACCTATAACTATTCCACAAAGAGCTTGCTGATGAATAATACAATGTTAATACATAATAAGTTACCTACAGTATACCTCAATCCATAATATTTTCAATAATCAATAAAAGATGAGATATACGCTATATATATAATATATATAATGTACTCGTATTATTTATAACAAAATTATATATTAGATTAAGATTGGGATTATTCGGACTTTTATATTTGGTGGCCGCTTAAAGATGATTGTTTACCAAAGTGGCACGCCAAACAAAAAAGATTGGGCATCACTGGTCTACGACTTAACGGGGTGTTCGAGTGCTCAACAGGACTCTAACGTAATGGGTACATTTTCATGTAATATTGTATCGGTGTTATCTTGACTCTGCGATATCATACTTTTTGGCAACCGCACGCGACGATATCTTTTACTCCCGATACGCCGTACAATACAATGCGAATTGCGGCGCCGACAGACGATTTCCTTTTTTAAATCACATATTGACTTTTATAAACTTTTTTATTTTCAGCGAAAGCACGCGACAACTTTTAAAAATTAAAAACCAAGTAGATGTAAATAATCGTATTGATTTACAGCTTGAAATATCACGTTGGCTAAAAATACGAAGAATTTATTTGAATAAAACGTTTAATCTTTTATTGAAACTACCGGGTATTTTTTTTAACATTATACTGTATATTTTTCCGTAAATTTTTGTATTTTTAATTTTTTTTTCTCTGAAACATTTCATAATTAAAATCTCTACATTTTCAAATGGCAACTACTATTTTGAATGTAACTTTATGAAAAAGAATTCGGTATTTCAATTCGTATTATTAAAGTGATAATTTGAAAGAGATAAATAACTGAATAAATGCTAAAAATTTTAACTAAAGGGGTAAAGAAGGACGGTACATAAAAATGTTCCTACACTACTATGCAGTTCTCAACTTTCCAGCTTTTTATTTTTTTAATTTTGATCCAAAAATCAAAATTTCAAAAAAGAAATATTTTTTTTTACTATATTATGTTTTGAATAATGGTTTACACTTTTGAAAACTAAACAACTTTAAAACACGTCTATGCCAACAATAACAAAATATTAGTTAAAAAAAACAAAAAAAACAATAAAGGCATCGTTGTATGTATTTTAAAATTTCAAAAAAGACAAGTGGCATTCGGGAACTGCCGCTATAAAGCTATTGCATATTAAATAAATAAGAAGTTGATATAATTTTAAATTTTTTTATTATTCTAGTTATTCAGGAATTTGTATCATAGAAACTATAGGCCTATGATAACTAAAATATGAAACATAAGTTTTTTTTCTCATAAAATGAGTTTTTTTTGTTGGTATGACAATACGGTTCGCCGTGCGGTAGACAGAGTGGGGGATTACGGGATTCCACAGATAGTGGTCACGCTTTTTCGTTACGAAAAATTTTTTTCAGTCACTACACCAGACCTGCGATAAAAGTTATGCAATAGCTTAAAAAAATCATATTCATTTAAATTCTTCGATACTTTTGTAAAAAGATCATCAGCAAAATGAGGTGAAAAAAATCGAATGCGAGCGCGGTTTGTTGATTTGCATAATCAAATAAACAAAAAAGTCAACGATAGGTATCAGGGAAAAAAATAATGATAAATAATAATAACAATAATCAAATAAACATTAAGTGACAAAAATCTTGTTTTCATTTTCGACGGTGACGACACTAAACGCTGAACGGCGCGCAAACGGTGAACGGCGCACGGATCTCACTACGTCGTAAACGACACAACAAGATAGTCGCGGGTATCAGGGCCCCAGCAGCAGCAGCAGCAGCGGTGATCGACGCCGGCCCTCTGTGCCGAGTCGTGGCCACCGTCGCCGTTCACTGTCGCTGGCTTCCGTCTTGTGGACCGTGACGAACGGACTGACGCGTGTCGTGTTTGATCGCATAAATTCCTAGTACGAATTTAGATTAACCATCGAACGAAATCTTTCCGGATCGCGGTCGTCGTCGCCGTCGTCCAGCACGCGCCGCTTTCCCCACCCCCACCGACGATAACGGTGGAATCCACCGACGACGACGATGCAATCCACCGACATCAGCAGTCGTACATTTTGTACCCAATCGGCAGTGAAAACGAGATCGTTGACTGAACTCGACAACGACAGACTAAAATATTTTAATTTTCCACCCGCACATTTCATATTATACGGAGGAGAAATCACCTCCATATATCCCTGAACATCAACGAATTTCATCAAATCAATATCCATTTTTCAGAATTTATATTACCTACGGTTGGTTATTGAACATCATAATACACTTATTGGTTAAGACCGATGGTTCTTAAAATTTTTACGAGTATTACCAGTGGCGTATTTACGGGGGGCCCGGGTCTCGACCCCCCTCAGAAGAAAACAAAATTAAATTTATGTCTGAAATGAAATGTACTTTTTAATAAAATAATAATTACATTTACAAGATTCCAGACTCAAATACAAAATATACTATAAAATTGCATTTAGAAGTCATAAATGACTATAATTACGATACATTTTTATATTATATTATGTTATAGTTTGTAATTCAGCGATAATGGTGAAGAGGGTTATTTAAAATATAAAAAAATATTTTTTGGACAGCCCCCCCCCCCCCCAGGAAAAAATTTAAAAATACGCCACTGAGTATTACACATAATGAAAATTTTCGTCAACAAATTTACGAACCAATTACTGGATTAGACATAAGTTAAAAGTAAAAAAATAATAATTATAAAAAAAAAATACTAGCTAATGAATTGTAACTTTATTTTTTTTTTCAAACCATATAATGTATTGATAATGATGTTGATGAGGTTCGTGTAATGTAACACCAGACCCTACAATTTGTACAACACAAAATGAGTCGTTAATTCATAAAATTTATTTTAGTCCCTTTGGTGACAACGGCTAGCTTAGTGCAAGACGTTCATTTCTTAAATGCCATTTCTGGCGTTACTCTAATCTTGACTTTGAATGGGACTCTTTTTGTCACTTTTTTAAAAGATGGTCTCGTATGAATTGCGTTACATAGTATTCTAATGCACGTATGAAGAAATATCGTTCATATCAACGCTGTATTCGAAAAAAAGCCTAGAATAATATTTTCACAGCTTTATGTTGGAACGTTTATATACTTAAATGTTTTTAGTTTAATTCATTAATAACTTGCAGGTTTTTTTTTTTTTATTAAAACCGTATGATAATTTATTTAATAATAATAATATAAAAAAAAATTCTGTTATTCGATTTTCGAAATTTCTGCAGTATCATTTGTTGAATGTATTAATATAATCATATTAAATTTTCAGAACTTTTTGTCAAGTATTAAAATGTTGGTATAAACACAGAAAAAATATTTTCAAAGTTCTATTTTAGCCCCAAAAATGGCAATTTTTTCTTGAAAATGTCGTCAATTATGTAATAAAATATCATTAATATATGGTGAAAAATTCAAGTTTTTTAGTGATTTTACTTTTTGAGTTATGATGTTTTGATAAATAACTAGGTAATAAAATTCATGAAACGTCGATTACGGCAAATTCACCATTACTGGAATTTTCCTCGCGTCTGGAAAAATCACCAAGAGGAGAAAAAAATAACTTGTTTAAAGTACAATCTACATACTATTTCCGATCTTTAAAATTGTTTGGTAAAACTTTTAGACCTCTCTAACTCTAACAAAAAAAAAAAAAAAAAAAGCCGATAAGATAATGGTGGTGGAAGTTCGTCCTTCGTCGCTTCGCTCCTCGGACAAGATATTGGTGATGAATGTATTAAGTTTTAAAGAAATGATGACTCATTTCTTTAGTATAAAACGATTCTGAGTAAAGCTTCAGTGTAATATAATATATTATTATTTAAATACTGTTTACGTATTTTACGGTTATTTGTATAATTTTTGGTGAGTTTTTTTGTAATTAAACCCTCATAAAATATTCAATTAGATATAACTCATTTAAACTTCAATTATTATAAAAATTATAACTCATTAGAAATAAACTTAAAAGAAATCAGACAATATCGAAAAAAATCGTATAATAATTTATTAAAGTGTGTATAAAAAAAAATCCTGACTAACAATTTTTGAACTTTTGTTAGGATAATTAGGTAGGTATATGAGTAAGGTCATATTAAATTTTCAGAACTTTTAGTCAAATATTTAAAATTATATTACATAAAAACTTTCAAACAATTTGGTAAATTAAAAGTTCTATATTTAAGTCAAAAGTGCTATAATTGTTCTGAAAATGTTGTCCAATATAAAAAAGTATGTATTTGATATTGGATAAAATTTTCAAGTTTCTAGCTTCAATACTTTTTGATTTATGACTAAATACCTAAAATCTGAACATTGAAAATCTCGTTTACGGCGAATTTATACCGATTTTACCGTTTTTACTCAATTTTTCGATCGTTATTCTTGATTACTGGAAAAACTATGGAGATTTTGGAAAAATGACCTCTCTAAAGTACCATCTCAGTTCGATTTCGGATCTAAAGAGTTGCTGGACGAAACTTTTGGACAAGGATTTCTATACGAAAAAGTGTTTACAGAAAAAAAAAAGAAAAAAAAAAAAAAAAAAAAAGAAAAAAAAAAAAAAATAAACATCATTGTAAAACCATAAGATCCTTCGCTTCACTCAGAATCTAAAAAAAAAACATCATTGTGTAAACCAATAGATCTTTCTCTTCACTTAGAATCTTAAAACGGTTTGTTTAATACAGTAATTATTAAAAAACGTTAGAAAGTTTTGTTTAGAGTTCAGCAAAAATCACTGCTAATCCCGATATTTGTCCACTCTATGTGACATGGATATCATTGAGTTACTAGCTATCATACCTGCTCTCATTTGTAGAGTTTACGCTGATAATCTTTTGAACTCGTTTGATTTCTTTTTTCACTTACGTGTTTACGTGATTAAAACTATTTGTTATAGGAAATCGATTCAAGATCAGAAGACTTTTTCAGAAAATCAGAACAAATAAATGCAAGACGGTTAATAATAAAATATAACGAGAATTATACTTTATTTTTCATATGCTTTCAGACCGTTCAGTTTTTATTTTTTTATCCGTTGACGACAACCGAAACGACCGTTTTTATTTATTTTGTATGAGCAATTTATAGTGTGGTAATTATCTATATAATCAAGTGTGTCAATAGTTAAAATAGCATTTAAAATTTAAAGTAACATTACATTATGAAAATAATAAATACGTAATTGCATACCACATTCTAGCGCCACTACTACATGGATTTCATTTTTTTTTAAACATTTATTAGATATATACAATCTGTAAAAAATATTTACAATAAGCATATGAGCTGTAATATAATGGCTGTGAGTATTTGATTTGAGTAGTTACTCGACGGATTTCATTTAAATATTTTACATAGAAAAAGAGTATTGATTGAAGACTCAAAAACTCTTAAATATATATCATATACCCAACAGTTTGTATTTATGATAAATTGTTGATTATGTACTCCGTCGCATTTTTGTTTTTTTAGAAAATTTACCATTTTCTCATATTTGTTGAGCCATGGTTACCCTTTAATAACTTTTTATAATACCTAGCCGGTTACGAGGTTAGAAATATTGCACATTTGTACTGCCACCTGTGATTCTCGATTGACATTATTACCAGGGAGTAGATATATTGGCATATGGTTATATATTCGAATATTAAGCATTACATGTTTTGATATTATATTTGTTACTTTAATTATAAACCATTTTAAATATTAATTAAATAGTTGTTACTAAAATCGAAATGTTTAATACTCGTAGCTCAAAATGTACATTCATTTAATTTCATAGATATTTTTTATTGACTAGTTAACTAAATAAAGATAAACGGTTACATCTTAAGATATTATTTTTATTTATTTAATAAAGTATTTAATACTTATTTAAATGTATACAGTTTTTAATTATTTGTAATTAAAAACTAAATGCCTTAAACGCGTTAAATGATCTTTATCAATTACGGAGTGTTCAGACTCAAATGTACATAATATTTTTTCTTCTTTGGTTGGTATTCACGTTAACTGGTCTGCATGTAGGTACACGCAAATTACTAAAATCGATGTTTTATTATATAGGCATTTTTTTCATTTATTTACGGCGAGTTACCTACTTATCTTAACAACGAAGGTAAACTTAACTGATTTTCTTATAACAAAAATGTTGACTTAGTTTCGCACGAAATCTGTACATTTTCTTTCAGTGCATAAATATTAGATACCTACCAATAGATTACGAGCTCGTGTAGTTATTATTTATTTACACTATTTGAGAGGATATGGGACCTAATAAATATTATACAGTTTTATATCACACTCACGAAATTTCATATTTACTTGTTTAAGATCTATGTACCATTTACATTTAGGTATTTATTGTTTGTTATTTACAAATAAAAGCACATAGTGGAAGATAATGAACCTCTCATAGTAACTCATGATAAGATTATATACAATTATTAGACAAACACTAATAGAACGTGACATATATCGTGAGTGGTGCGGTGCAGAGGGAGCTCAATAATAACGCTTCAACTTTTGTCGCAAAGGGTTATGAATTCAAAACTACCACCCACCTTGTGAGCATATTTTTTCAACTCATTTCCCGATGTACTCGTATAACCAGTCAGTAGTCACTCGAGTAATGTGGCTTAACAAGAGTGGACAAATAACATTATTGTAAATTTATTGAATTAAAATCATTTTAACATTTTAAAACGCATAACAACTTGAACTCTCTGGTCACGAGTGAACGACGAAATCTGATTTCAACGAAAAAACTACAATGTTGTTATTTACTGTGGTTTCGTAGCTAAAACACGGTTGAATGATGGGTCACATGATGATAAACAAACCGAAAAATGGAAAAGTGGTATTATATTAATTTTAAATCATAATATATTATGCTGCATACATTTTGAGGTTATAATTTATAATGTCATAGCACGAAAAATCATAGAATTATAAAAGCGTCAACAAATTAAAAAAATTATTCAGATACATTTTGTGTTAAAGTAAAAAGTCATCCCTTCCTATTTTATTTTGAATTATATATTGGTTCTATATAAAATAATAAAAAATAAAACTGAACAGGAATATTTCTATAGTTGGTCTTTTATTTTCTAGTTTATGTACATAATAATTACTCTACATTATTAGATTCTTAAGTAAAAAAACGAAATTTTCATCGAAGCTTTAGGGTTAGACAAATTTGGAATACAGTAAAATATACATTTTATTTGTTTCCATAACATCGGTCGAATTTAATAGCCGATCATTATACTGGGATCAAGATACCCATGAAAATAAATTTAACTGCAAACCATAAGCTAAACACAGATATTATTAAATCAACAGCTACTTATCCTCTCTCATCTGCTAAAATATACCAAAGTAAATCCTATTATGCTTTTATTGAAATTACAATAATTATTTTTTGTAAAATTTTTTGATCGTTCCAACGTCCTATAAATTTAAACTTGTGTTTTATGATACGAATTTTTCATTTTGTCAATTGATATAAACTAAAATACATTTGACAATATTATGTCAGTTGACATTATTTTAAGTAAAATTGTTGAGTAGTTATGTGAATATGTGAGGTTATTGCTTGAACATAGTGTGTAACATAGTATAATACGTAATTTTGCTAAAACACAACACAAATATTTAAAAATATTAAGTTGTGTTAAAATATATTTTAACCGTTTCGTTGAACAACGTGTAATGAAAATTCATATTGTGATTGGTTTCTCATTTGTTTTAGGCGAGTAAAGCGAGGAAACAATTATTGTTATATTGGAATTGTAATTGCATCCGTCGCTTATTATTATATTGTTTTCACACGTGTATATTCATACGTTAATATTATCACTATATATTGCCGGTCGGTCAAGATAGTGTATGGTACTGTAGTAAATCATAATAATATTACTTTTAATTTCAAACGCATGATTGGCGAAATTGAATCAGAGTTATGTTGTGATGATCATCACTCAAATCGCCAACAACAAGGTTATACAATGCCGGAATTATGTTTGAAAAAAATTGTTTATTTTTCTAATAAAAAAGAAAAAAAAGTAGCAAAGATCGACAGATTGTTATAAATATAGTGTGCTTAAAATTAATGAGTTTGAATCATACTTCATGTAATTACACTTGACACACGTCGAAAGTTTTTTTTTATTTTCAGTCTTCGTCGTTTGTTATTATTTGATTGCAATATTATTATTGTAGTCTTATAGCAACGATGACAGTAACACACTAACACGATTATTTCATTAGGCTGAAAACGTTCAAGGTTATTGCTATTCCGAAGTACACGCAAAAAAAAAAACAAAATACAAATCAAAGAAACTGTATCGAAATGGATATTTATGATAAAGTCACTATCAGAGATCTCTTCGAGTGTATATAATTTTACTCAAAAACATTCACCTTGAATACTATCGCATCTTACTCCAATTTGATCTTCACTAATGAACGCCGATGCATTTAATTTCACAAGCAAGTTATACGTACTTAATTTTTGTGAAGGTCTCAAAGCAAAACATATGAATATTTACAATAGCGAAAACTATAAGATGTATTGTGATTTATAAACACATTTATAAAATAATTATGTTGTTTTGTTTTATGAAACCTTCACGCTTAAACATATCAAAAACTAATTGATTTTGGCATTTATCATGGACCACCTTTTGTCTGGGTGGTATTGTTATTGAAATCCGTGTGTGCAATATGGTCAAATGAAATTATATGAACAAATAATTATTTCTGGAAATATTAATTTCACTATTCACGTTATTTATGTTTTTAAACATCAAACTATTGTTGTTGCCTTGATTGTTACTTGTTTGCGTGAATGTAGAAGATTAAATGAAGAATTAAAATTAACGTTAAGTATTAAATGATTTTTTGAACATACCATCCATTCCCTCTGTGGTCTTTGATTATAATATGCAATTATATATTTTTAATTAAAATATATGATTGTATAATTGAAAGATAGTAAATAATACAGCATATATTATATAATTATGTAATTTCATGAACTGTGCTTACTGTTTTCGCATAAAAAATATATTTGAATTACACGTGAGTAAAAACTTAATTTAAATAAACTGTATGCAGCTCGTATTTTATCACTTAAAAGTTTCTTGATTTCAGAAATGTTAGAAATTAAATTTATAGTATTACACAGTGACAAAATTTTTAAAAGTATATTTCATAGCACTTAAATTATTATTTTATATACTACGAAGAAAGTATATGATTTTTAATTAATTATCACATAAAAAATTCAATATTTTTCATTGAAATTAATAGATTTTTTGAAAATGATATGAAAAATACAAAATTTGAAAATCAACTAATAATTTATTTTATCTAAATTATAGCCAAGAAGCTACAAGTAGGTATAAAAATGTTAATTTAGATATTTTAATACATGGTCAAAAATAAATTTTGATAATTTGTATATCAAGTTAAACATTTTTTAACTTTTATATGAATAATATACAATGACAATACAACATTTTTGACAACAATATTGATACTAATCAAATAAAACTACCTTAAACATTTATTTTGAATTATATTTACTTAAACTGTAGGAAAAACTACATTTTTCTATAATTATTTCATGAAAACTTATTTTCCATACTATAAATATAAAATAATTTTATTCTATAGTTAAATTTTCAGAAATAATGACTTGATTAATTCAATAGTTACAGTCATATAATTTATAAAATTGAATTGAAAAATAAATTTAATTTTTTATTGATTTTATTTATTTATTAATTTAATTAATCGTATGTGTAAACGTGTTTTTTAAAATCACTGTAAAAATTATAATGATTTGAAAATAATTACTACCTTAAGCTAAAAATGTATTCTAGTACTTATACAATGCCTCTAGTTGAACATAAAATGCGATGTGTATTGTGTTCATTTTATGCACAGTTTTGATAAACACGAACGTTAAATCACTTCTGCCAGATATTTTAATTTATTTGCACCATAACAATTTCTATTGTTAATCATACTAGTTGTAAATTGTTACGAGGTAGTTGTCTTCTCGTCCGTTGGCGGTTTTTCGTCTTTTTTATAAACATAGACCGTCGCACCCTTGGAATTTTCCGGAACAGCTAACTTCGGCATCAGATCGATCGGCATTTCGAGTTTGTTTTTGTCCGAATCGGCTGGCGGTGGCAACGGGTAAATCACCGTGCACTTACTCGGCGTAGGCAATCCGGCCAGACAACACCCCAGTTTCGGGCCGTCCGAAGTGCCGTCTTTGTCAAAGTCGTAGGAGCCCGCGTCGGCCAAGGCGGGCGAGTTTAGGGACAGGAATGAGACGAAGTTGCCGTCGAAACGGCCGAACGCGCACGGCGGGCCGTTGAACGCGACCCGCGGAACGGGGTGTGGTGATCGGACGCTGTCGATGACTTTCAACAGGTCGCTCCTGGTGGTGTCTTTCAGCAGGCCCGGGCGGGACGACAGGTACGTGAAGAACGCGATCAGGACGGGCGCGGGAAGCGCGAGGACGAGGCCAGGCGACCGGTTCAGGGTGACTATCAGTGACGCGACGGACGCGGGGGTGGCGGACGCGAGGGCCGCGGGGTCGGAAGCGACGGCGGCGAACAGCGTGGCGACGACCGGAGGTGGCAGGGCACGCAGGAACGCGGGCGCCACGAGGGACATGGTGGACAGGAAGGACGTGAGCACGCCGGGCGGCAGGGCGCGCAGCAGCGGCGGCAACGAGGACAGCGCGGCGAGAAGTCTGGCCAGCGTGCACGACGGTAAGGCGCCGAGGACGGCAGGGGTGGCGGACAGGTGGTCGAGCAACGCGGCGAGCGCGTTTAGTGGCAGCGCGGCGAACAGGTTGGGAAACGCGAGGAGCAAGCACGTGAGACTGTTGATGGCCGGTGGCGGGAGGGTGGCGAGCGCAGGCCGCGTGCCGAGCGTGGCCAATAGCGCCGTGGCCACGCGCGGTGGCAACGCGGACAGTACGGCGGGCTGGCTGGCGGCCAGGGTGGCCAGCACGTCGACGAGCGTCGAGGGCCGCACGGAGTCCAGGGCGATGGGCGAGGACGCGAGTGTGGTCAAGAAAGACGTCATCAGGGACGGCGAGGCGAACGACAGCAGCCGCGGTGACGACGCAGCCTTGATGAGCAACAGGTCCAGCGGGGTGCCGGTGATCGCGTCCAGTATGCGTGGCGTGCACGTGGCCGCGTCGATCAGAGATGCGACGTCGGTGGGCTCGAGGTCGTGGACAGTCCGGGCGTCGCCGAGCGAGGCCAACAGGGCGCGGACCACGGCGGGCGGCACTACGGTGGACCCGGAGAGCGTGGCGGACATCAGGGACACGAGCAGCGGGGGCTTGACCCGTTCCAGCACGGCCGGCGGACGCAGCGAAAGCTGCGCGAGGAATCGCTCGAGTGCGTCCGGCGGCACCTGGGAAAGCGTACGTGGCGACGTGGACAGCAGGCCCAGTAGGGCATCGAACGCGCTGGCCGACATGGCGTCCATCAGGTACGACGACCGGGACAGGACTTCCATGAGGCCGGCGACGAACTCAGGGGGCAGGGCGCCCAGGTCCGTGGCCGTGACGAACGTGTCGAGTAGGCCGGCGAGCGCAGCGGCCGGCACCGCGTGCACCAGGGCCGGCGAGACGGTGTGTGCCGAGACCAACAGGACGACCGTCTTGGCGCGCGACACCGCGGTGAACGTCCGCGACAAGGCCGCCATCAGGTTGACCGTGACGGGCCTAGGCAACGCGGCCCACAGGCCCGGGACCTCGATCAGCGCGTCCAGCAGATCTTCGAAGTCGGCGGCCGTGAGGTCGTTCACGCCGTCCGCGGACTCCAGCGGCTTCAGCGCGGCCGCGTACGCCGAGGCCGGTATGCGTGACAACGTGCGCGGAGCGGCAGTCGACTGCGCTCTCAAGAAGCGCGCCCACGAGGACGCGGGCACGGACGCGGCCAGGGCGTCGTCCGACGAGATCGCCGTCACGAGGTCGACGACGACGCGCGGGCTCAAGACGCCCAGGGCGCACGGCGACGCGGACAGGGCGTCCAGCAGGTTGATGACCAGCGCCGGGTCGAAGACGGTCAGCAGACACGGGCATTCCGACACCATTGTGGTCAGTTGGACCAGACGGTCCGCGCTCAGAGCGCTCAGCGTTTCGAACGAGCCGAACGAGTTGGCGATGTCGCGGAGCGGCCGCGGCGGCAGCGAACACAGCATGGACGGGAGCACCGAGTGGACGCGGTGGAACAGATCGATTTTTGTCCCTGCCGGTATGTTGTACAGCACGGCGGAACACTCGGCCACCAACGCCAGCAGGGCGCTCAGGGTCTTCACCGAGACTCGGGTCAAGAATGACGGCGTCTTGGTCAGCATGCTAAGCAAGCGTCCGATGTCGGGTGCCGACAGCGACGCCAACGCGTCGGGATCGTCGCCGAGAAAGTCCATGAACGCCGTGACGGCGGACGACGGTATTGAACTCAGGACGTTCGGCGAGTGGTTTTCTATTTTCGTCAGCGAGTTTAGGAGTAAAGCGAGCGGGACGTTCGGCAACAGCTCGGGCGAAGTGAAGATTCGTGTCAAAATATCGACGTAGACGCCGGTCGGTACTTCTTTGATGTTGCCGGGAGAGGAATTGAGCGTAGTGAGTATGTTTGCGAGTTGTTCGAGCGAAAGAACGTTCAACAAGAACGGGCAATTCGAAACGGTCGATAGCAATTTTTCAAAACAACACGGATCTAATGAACTCAACGAAGATATCGAGGTCAATGGCGACAGTAATTTTCTGATTTCGTCGGCTGGCGTTTCTCGTAACACGAACGGCGATGACACCGAAACGTCATGAATGAACCTGACGATTTTTTTCAGAGGTATCGAACCGAGAATCGTCTCTACAGAAGTCATGAGTTTTAAAATTTGATGTATAGAGCTCAGCGACAATCCCGCTAAAAAGCACGGGTTGTCGATTAAAGTGTCGATCAGTTCAACACTCGTTTCGATTGGAAGCGCCCCGGCCACTTCGGCAGCGGTTAAATGTATTACAAACGTGGAACGCACCGACGGTGGTATATCACACATCGTAATCGGCGATGTAGATTTAATACTGTGGAGTAATCCGATTAACGCTTCGGGCTCAATAGTTTTGATCAGAGTGTTCGAAAAAGATATTTCGGCTAACAACTTGACGAGCAGAACAGGTGGCACAGCGCACAATACGCCGGGTGGCGATAACGCAGTTAGTAAAAAGGACACGATTGCAGGATCTATAGCGTTTAGAATGTGTGGTGACGAAGATAAGAATGATGCTAAATTTACGAGTGTCGTCGGTGATTGACAGCGGACGGATATGATAGGCGTAAGTAGTGTATTGATAACGTCCGCCGGAATGGAGTCGAATAGAAACGGAGCTAATTTCGAGACTCGGTATAAGAAGTTGATGATTTGTGAGGTAGGTATGTTGTTTAAAATATTTGGAGACGATGCTATTGTTTGTAATAGTTCAATGATGTCGGAGGGTGGCAATTCAGCCAACGTGTATTCAAAAGACACGAGGAAGTCGATTACAAATATGATTTCTGTTGGTTTTAAAGTACTTAGCATTTTCGGGGATAGTATGGTGTGTATTAATGCGACTCTTACGGGAGGCAATAAGCCGTATAGTACGCTCGGCGTTTCGGCGTAAAGTTTACTCAACATGCCGACGAGTATAGATGGAGGTAACGCGCTAATGATTTTCGGACTAATAGTGATTGCGTTTATGAAGTCGACAACTGTATTACACGGTGCGGCTTTTAACAGAGACGGCGACGCACATAAGGTCCTGACTAGAGATGCCACAGTCGATGGTTCAATAGATTGTAACAAGGATGGTGTTGAGGACACTCCGCCCAGAAAATTGAACACCACTGGAGGTGATAAGGAGGATAATATGTATGGTGAGGTCAAAATAGCTTTTACCACTGACACTTTTATAGGAGTAAAAGGAGAATATGGTATTGGATTCATAGCAGACAATGAAGCAATTTCAGATGGTGATAGACCGCAGTATGATGATTTGTTAAAAGTTGATGTATATTTAGAAGGTGATATTAGTAGCGTTACGTTATCACAGTCGAAACCCTAAAACAAGTAATTTAATAGTCAAATAAAAATAAAAAAGCACGCGCGCGCTCTCACACAAACACACACACACACACACACACACACACACACACACACACACACACACACACACACACACACACACAGTTATATATATATATATATACAGGAATGAAAAAGCAATTACAATAAATAACGAATACAAAAATTGCCGAAACAAAATATATGCATATTGTTTTTAAACCTATAAAGTTATTAGATTGAACAAAGTTAGAAAGATTTCATTTTATCAAAATTATACTAATTTAATTTAAAAGTAATAGAAATAATAAAATAATTGTATTGCCATATTGTTACATAAATTTAAAGAATTTAATCGCGATAAGTTCAAAAAGAATGTAAATATGTGTTATTTTATAAAACATTTATTATATTAATAATAATTAATTGTTAGTATTTTTATGGCAAAAAAAAAGGGAAATAAGAGAAATTTCTTTAAAAAAATATAAAATCAGATTTATGATATTAAATTATACACGTTCATGATATTTATGATTATATAATGTATAATAAAACGTATACGATGAACGTTTTCAAGTCAATTGAAGTATTAACCAATCAAATTAATGAATAGCATTATAATTAGAAAATGTTGGAGGCTGATCAATATACCATTTTATTCTTTATTGGGTGTTCATTGACCGGATTATTTGAATTTAAGTTTAAAAAAAAAATGTATATATATTATGGTGATTTAAAGTTAATTTTAACTTTTTTTTATCTGTTTTACGATCCAAGGTATATTTGCAAAGTATAATTCACAAAGAAATTTTATCATAAAATATCAACATTGTTTGACATTATAATTATAATTATAAATATATTTTTAAACATAATTCTTATTAAAGAAATTATGAAAATGTGTAAACGTAAATGCATTATATTATAATATAGTGTAGTGTTGAGGCTTTTATAAAAGTCTGTTTATATAGATAGTTTTTCGATGGAGTTAAGTACCTAAGTATAACTTACTTTTTGCAAAATCATTTTTTAAATATTTTACAAATTGTTTTACGGATATTTACAAATAGTTTTAAATGCAAATATTTCAAATGAACGCAACCTAATAGTTAGATCTAAGATTTATAGAAAATCAATAGTCTTATTTGCTATTTAATATGACCTTAAGTGTTAAATTCATTGCTTAACGTTTAAATAAAAAGACAATATTTATCATTCATCGAAATGCGTACTCTTGAAAACACGCGAAGGACAAATAAGTCATTAAATTATTTTATTAATCTATGCTTTTTCTATTATATTATTGTTAAAATTATTATTTGATAGGGTAGATATTTATAGAACCCCAAACTATCATAATATCCGAGAAAATATTACAGCCAGGATATAAGAATGCTGTGTGAAATAATTTTTTTTTTTTTATTAAACGAAACTAAGTCCGCGGCTACTATGGCCATTGGACGAACATTAAATTCTACAATATTTTACATGATTAGAAATTTTCACATATAAATATACATATATACAAGAATTTAATACTCTATGAAATAATTGATATAGTTTTAGAATTGGAATTTAAATATTGTGTCATGCATGTCAGTTATAACTCATTGGTAGCGATATAATCATTGTATGCAAATTGTCTCAATTTATCTTAGAAGTATCAAGTAAGTTAAACTATTTTTGTTAATACACTTTGATACTATGATAAATCTGATTTCTATGAAGTCAACACTGTATTCTATTGCAACAATGTCAATAAAAGTTAATAAACCGACTATTAAAATTATTATGTTCAATTGTAGCGTATAATAACTACTGTTACACGTTTAAAGATATCAAATAGACTCTAAAATTTATTTTTATTTTTCGGGTGGAAGGGTTCTACAGATATCTCATATCTTGTGATAGAATATTATATCAAGACATATTTCTAGCTCATTAAAAAGGTGACATGATGGAATAAAAATATATTTTTTGTTTTATATTCACGATAAACGAAAATAAAATAGCATGCGTTAATTTAAGCACTTTTCTAAACGTTTAATTATTAATTTATCTCATTTGCATAATATAAAGCTATTGATCAATATTATTGTGTAATTAAATCTGTCAAAATTTTAGTAATATCAATGCAATTACCAATTTAAAATTCAAACACTTAAGCCATTATTTAAGAATGTTAAACATTGTGAAGGATCAGTTGATTTTATGTTTAAACAAAAATATGTATGTGTATATTTTTAGGAAACCAAAAAATCATTAATTTTTAATTCAACATGTATCAAAAATTTGTTTTTATAATTTATTTATGTACTTACATAAACAATAGTTTATTGTTTTAATTATTCAAGTATATATTTGAAAATTTAAACTATTGTCATACAACTAACTATATCAATATTTAATGATATTTCAATCTATTTCTTATGGAAATTCTGAATAACGATTTTTTTAATCATAAGTTACTATTTTTAAATGGTGACTCCTATGTTTAACATGCTAATTATAACATGTTATTATACTGGGATAAATAGTGATGGGTAAATCCTTTTGGGGAGCCCTTTTTATACATTATATCAAATATATATATATACCTTTGTATAAATATACGTTGAAACAAGAAGAACGTGTGTCATGGTCAATTGTGTCTTCAGTATAAGCGTTATGTGTAATAATACACTATAAATATTACAAATAATAATAAAATGATGCCATTGAATTGATATTTTTTGTGAATTTTTGTCAAATAATATACAAATAAAAAGTGAATTATTTCGGTTAATATTAGATTAGTTAAAATATTGTTTTTAGTTATTGAAATAGGAAATGTAGCAAAATAAACAGATATCAATAAACCTCGAAAGAGACTTATTCTCATAATCTCAGTAGGATCATTTGTTGTCAGTGTTAAAACAAAATAAATAACAAGCTCACAATCATTTTGATGCTCGCTACGATTATTGTTCAATGAAGCTAGAATTTCACATTTTTTTAAAAAGTTATCAGAAGTAAAACATTGTTGTTTTTAAAAAATATGAAATTAACTTAGAGTACAAGGACGAACGAAAATTAAATTTAAACATATACATCATAATTTATTTAATATTATAAAGCAATGTGTACAATTATAACTGAAAAACAATGGTAAACGAGTTTAAAAAAACAATATCAGGTTTTCACTCAATATAACTAAATATACTTACGTACAATTAAAAATTATAAATTGATAAGGAGCTTGAATAATTTTAAATACGTCAGTGTATAAAAAATACTGTACTCACAACTGATAAGTAAATTAAATTTAAAACTAAGTGTTAGTCAGGTTAAAACATAAAGGTATGTTTATGTAAAATAGTATTTACCTATTTAAGTTATATCATTAATTTATAGTGATGATTGAAGAATGTCACAAGATATTTATCCGAAGTTTATCAATATGTTACAGACATTTTTTTTTAATGGACACATATTGTTAAATAACACTAACTAATCGCTTACCTTAAGTTTCAGTAGCAATAACACTACGCACGTGACTACTACTAATCGCTTCATTTTATTGTTCGTAGTTGTTTGTTTAACGAGTTACAGAAGATTGTCCTATCCCCAGTTTTGACGTGATCTTATATGTGAAATTGTGGAATATACGAATCTGAAACGAGAATAGCACATCCTGCGATTAGTGAACACAAACCATTGCTGTGACCCGCCACTGTTTAATAGTTATAATTATTAACATATATTTGGAGGTTTTACAAAAAAAATCTATAAAGAATATACTTGCAACAATATAAAAATTATATGTTGCACTATAAACAGAATATCCGAATAACACACACATACACAAACACACACACACACACACACACACACACACACACACACACACACACACACACACACACACACACACACACACACACACAAACATATGATAATTTTTGAAACAAATCACATTAAATATTTAGTAGTAAGAAAGAAAGAAAATCATTCTAATACTCATTATGTTTGTTCATTTTGTAATTTATTTATTTTATTCTTTGAAGTACATAATTAATTATTATGTGTACTTACTGGATTCACATTTAGTGGTCACTAAATTTTACTAATTGGTATAATGAATTTATTGTGAACGCTTGTGTATTTGAACTTACGAAAATTCAAATTATTTATTTAAATTTACTCATATATGACTTCGAATAAAAAAAATATATATATTTATATTCAGTTAGAAATAATTGACGAATCAAAATTATTATATTATTATTGTCTAAATATATATATTTCTGCATATTGTTTAATATTAGTGTATGGATAAAAATATTGAAAAAAAAAAAAATGCGAAAAAAAATGTATTTAAATTTCTTATTCATAGTTCTGAACAAGAAATATGAACATACAACATATATTATTATAAATATTAAATTATGAATATAAAATTAATTTGTTTGTTCAAATTTGTAAGTTTTTTTCAAATATACTGATAATGAAATAATTGAAATTTTTACGTCGATTTCGTTGTGTTTTATTCAATCAATAGGAAAAATTATGATTTAAATGATTATTGACACTTGTTTTATACGTTTAATGAACGATAAAGGCAAGTACATAATAGATAATCTAATTAAAATGAATAGATATTTCTATTTGAAAATAAATTATTAATATCTTTACATTTGAGTCAATTACCTATATGTGATAGAATTTTTTACTTGTATTTTTAAGTCCTTAACCGTAAGCCTCTTCAATCCCAACAAATAAGAACTATCTAATTTTAAGATAACACATTTTTGTTTATCGGCATAATATGCCATATGGTGTATACAATGAGGTAAAAATTTAATTGGTTTGTTAATTATGAAAATGTATATGATGATTTCGCTGTAAATACCTTCAGTAAATAGTATAATCACGCCGACTTGATTAGTTTTTCATGCATGAATATTTATGGCTGTTAATAGCACCATGATTGTCTAAAAATGTCTCTTCAATGGGAGTTATGCACTTGAGTTTATTCTTGTAAAAACAAAATCAACAGGCAAAATTACTAAGATGACTTTGTAACATTTCGTGGAATCGCCATTGAATTAATAGTTTGATAGGTTAATGACCTAAAAAATAAAAATATTAAAATGAAAACATAACAAAATAGTCTAAGACCGGATTATATATTTTATTCGTGCTTATTGTAGAATAAATTATGAAATTCAAAATGATTTAATTAGAATTGTGTCTTATGAGCGTCGGAATATTTGTGACATTTGAGTATTGTTACAGCTAATTTAAAATGTTTTTTGTTTTGCTTTTAACATAGAAATGAAATAATAATTTTAAAAAGCTCAAGTTACCAGATGGTTTTTCTTTCGAAGGAATTTATCGAAATTACTCATTGTGTTCGAGTTTGTTCCCAAACTTTGACATAACGTGATGTTATCTGGAACCACACATTCAGGTATACGTTGTTCGTTTAATGTCACTGGACTCGACAAGTAGCTTTGTGATTAGCGCTTATCCTAGTGAGCACAAACTGACGAAGACGTTGAGCTTGGCCTTGTCGTTATCACACAAAAACAAATGTCACTAAAATTTAAACCGTGAAATTATTCAGAGGACCGGAATGGAATATGTGTGATGAAATATCACAGAAACGACAAATGAGACCGCAACGTGATGGGATTTAAAAACACCTTTCTCACTGTGTACGATACCGCATAATTTCCGTTTTAAGTTGAAAAGAAACGCGATTCCCTGTTGGAAATTCGATACACCATTGCGGCGACACACTCGTGAAATGAACGGAACGTGTTGCGAGCCGAAATAAAATCGGCTGCTGGTATCTCCAAGATACTGTAAACACAATAATCATCGAACGGAATTTTAATCAAAGACGCATTCCGATTTAACTGCTCGTCGGAATTCAAAGCAACAAACAAACAATATTGAAATGTACTATCACAGTGTCACTATTCGTTCTGAATTATTGCTTAAGGTATTATACAGCATCACACAGTAATGGAATTTCGTGGTATGTGGCTATATTATATCCGGATGAAATCAAACGCTTTTATTTACAATGTTTAGATTTATTATAATAGTGATATTATTTTTAGTTTTTTTAAAATTTTGTAAGCAATTTGAAAACATATCAAACAAAATATTAATTATTATAATTTAGTATATATCAAATATATTCGGTATTACAGGCTTTCTAAGTTGAGACTAAGTGACTGTCTATAATCTATACAATGATATTATAACATTTTAAGGCGTATCTGCAGTTGAAGTGACAATCAGTCTTTTTATTTTGTATTTGTAATTTTTAATTTTTAATTGTAGACATGACGAACATGAAAACTTGCAATAATTGTAATAATTCATTAATTTAATAACACTGTTTATTACAGGATAAATAAAACCAATGTTGTTTTATAAAGATCAATGATATTTTGATACACGAAAAAATAGTAAAAAGTATGTTTACTTATTTATCTATTTTTAATTCAGGTGTAATTATAATATGATATATGTACGTCATAAGAAATATTAATATTATTGATTATGGTGATATGATACTGGATTATAAAATAGTAACGCTCTTGAAACATATATATGGTTATTTTGCGTATTTCAAAGGGGAAAATATTGGATACACATTATTGTACGAGTACATAGCTGTTAATTTTGATCTGGACACTAATTGTCAAAGTATTTTTAATACAGTAATTATTATATAATCGTTTAACACCAAACTGAAAGACTGAAAAATCAAGAATATGGGGCTTATACTGTAGGATGTGAAAAATTAATTTTTGTACGTTTTGTTAGTTGTATCAATGTATCATACGAGCTAGTAAGTTCATATATTGCTGAAAATATGGACATTTGTTTAAAATTAAATAGATTGGTGTACAGTAAGGGAACAATATACTAGTTAAAAGTGTCTATAGAATTAAGTAGGGCATAAATAATTTTTATGGAGCTGATTTCCGAGTACTTTATGCGCTTGTGGTAGTTAACACAAGACTAACTCGAGTCACTAGGTTAGAAAAAATAATCGTACTTAAATGTAACCTACACGTCGTATAAAGCACAATGGTTAATACGTATCTATTGGGTATTCTTGTCGACTCATGTGCTGAAGAAAAATTTTAAGGTATAAGTCTTAAATTTTTAAAACTACACAAAAAAGGTATTGCCTTTAATTCCATTAATTAAAAAAAAATAATTATAATTTGAATGATCACAACAGCATATTAACTAGTAATATGTAGTAGATATGCAAAGTTATATAATTCATTTTGTTTAATTAAATGACGTATCTAGTATTTAGTCAAAATGCTATGCGCTCTACAATATTTATTTAACAGCTATACTTAGGCCTCTATAATGTATGAACATTATTTTAATTACGTTTTTCTTCGATCGTAACTACTGTGTTCCGTCCAAAAAATATTGTCATTCGTAAGACTGAAAAACGAACTATGTTTGGTGTTATAATAAGCTAAAAGCTTTGATAAAGTTACTAAATCAATGAATAGGATTTTTTTATTCGATCGACTAAAAATGCACAAAATATTTGATTAACGTAAATTAAAGATGAAAACAATAATAATAATAATAATAATAATAATAATAATAATAATAATAATAATAATAATAATAATAATAATAATAATAATAATAATAATAATAATAATAATAGGTTTCTACGCATTTTCATTAAATTGCGCGGTGACTCATAAGCGACAACTGACAATGCTATTGAATTATCTTCACCGTTGATCCCTTTAAGTTATAAAACACATGTATTTATTCTGATGCCTGTCGGTCAATTAAAACGAAAAATTTAAACATTAATGTTCATAAACAATTTTCATAAATAACGAAAAAAACGTGTTCAAGATTCAATTGGATACCGTGTATGGACCAATATTTTCTCATTAAGATCTTATTTTTGACCCTGTCTATTTGTAGTACACTTAGAGCATCTATCTTACAATAATGGTGACTGTATTAATCCTTTTAACACTGATTAAAATAATTACAAATACGTGATTTCATAACACTAAAAGAATACACATCGAAACGTCTGTCGTCTGGTTATACAGAAGTAAACACATACCTACGTCTAATACAGTTTTGACACATGGAAGTGATGCAACTTAATAACATAGGCGCCGTTAAAATAAAAGAAACGAAATGTGACAAATGCGACAAATGTGTGTGTACTGTTTCTTAATAAACGAATGCATTAAGTGATCTCACAATTCATTTGACGACAATCTACCACTGTCACTTGACTATTACCGTCTCGTACTTTTCGAATATTTTCCACTTTAATGGTTTGTTTTACTATTTTATATTTTTATATCAAGGTACCTAGTTGTTTGAAAAACAAACAACAGTATAACTTGCAGCGTGTAAACTGTGCGTATAAAATATATTGCACCGAGCGGTATAGAGTAAACTGGCAAGTGTAAAAAAAACAAATGTATTAGATATAATGACGAGTTGTATGTATTTTTAATTAATTTTTTTTACAGATTATGTTTTTTGTTCGTGATAAATAACATTGGTGCAATTGGAATACGTGAAATTCTATTGCAAGACTGATGATGAAAAGGAAACAATGTAGTGTTGGTACTATACAAACAAATCTAATTCAGCATTTACAACCAGAAGGGACTTTACCGAGGACCGGGGGTAAATTGCACGGGGCGGGTGGTGGGTAACACGGTGGTGGACATGGACCTGGTGGCGGAATCAAGAATAATTTCGGCACGCCGACCGGGGTTTGGTATACTATATCAGGACTTTCACAGTATGCTCCGGGGTTGTAGAATACTTTTGGAGGAGGTAACGGGGGTAAGACAACTGGCGGAGTTCTTATTGGGGTCGGTAGCGCGAAGAATATTTTGGGTGGATCGGGAGCAGGTGCGACTACGACTGACGGTTTTTTGATCACGTTGCCGTCGTTGATGATAATTGGACCCGGTGCAGCAGAAGGGAGAATAATCGGAGCAGGAGGAGGAGCGGGCTTGACTTTGACGACTAAATTGGGTGCTGGACCCGCTGGAAGGACTACTGGAGGTGCTTTACCGACTTTCGACGGTAATTGGACTACCATCGGTCCTGGTGCTGGTCCTGGAGCTATGACGAGAGGTGTTGGTGGTGGGACGGCTAGAGATGTAGCTACGGTCGGAGCAGGTCCTAATTTCGGTTTCAACAAAGGTAAAAGTGCAGCGGGTGGAGGAGAAGGAGCAGCTAGAGGAGCTACAGGAGCGGACGCTTTTAAAAGAGCCAAAAGTTCTGTTAAAATCGCCGGATTAAGAATATCAGGTGAAGGTATGCAAGGAGAGGGGGCTGGTAAACAGGGTGCTGGTGGGGCCAAAGGTGGTGGGCATGGTGGTTCTAGTCCACAAGGGTTTGCTTTGACCTAGATACAAATTAAAACTGTGTAATTCATTTAGTGGAATTTATAATTAATATTACGTCTTACCTTAGCCGAATAAGCCACTGCTAAGGCTAAAATTAATCCAAAAGTATTCATGTTTTATGAATTGATTGAACGACAAGACAGTTAATAATTCACATGGAACAAAAGTATTCGTTTTTATACTCAAAAATTGTTTTGTTTTTCAAACTTCCACATTCTTTTAATTGATTACAAAATGTTATACATTTATGGTTCGTAGACTAGTGTTTATTATTAATAGATATGATCGCTAAAATGTGTGATTTATATTCTTCAAAAAAACATGATCCATTCAATGTCAATAGATAGTGATACTTATTTATCAATTAGTCTCAAATAACTGTAAGTAACACAAGAATAGTATTTTGTTTATTTTATATTTTAGTTGATGGAAAAAAATGCATATTTATCATAAACAATTTCAATAGTAATAAAAACCTATAATTTTTATAATTAATTTTCAAGTCTCAAGATAACAATAAAAAAAACACTTCAAACTGGACATATTTCACACCATTGGCATTTCTCTGTCATTGACAGGGATTGAATACGTTACTATAACGTTATAATCTGTAATAAAAGATTATAATTGGTAAACGAAACATAAAATAACGAAACAAAAAATTTAACCAAATAATGAAGGAAATAAAAAAATTACATAACGCAAAATAAAATAATGGTAAATCCCATTAAATTGAAAAAAATGGTTGTTAAAATAATCATATATAGGTAGCCGAATGCATATCTTGACATTCTTTAACTGCTAACTGTTCAATTAGGCCGTATCCAGTATAATAGGCGTACCTAATGATAATACTTGGTAAACCAACATACATATTATTGGAAACCTGTGTTAGAAATATTTATAAAGAAAAGTTATTATTAATCGTTATCAAATATATGCTCTAATTCAGAATATTTTAATAATAAATAATAACGTATGAACGACTAATATAAATTATAATAATTTTTACAACTTTATTAATATTCCAAATAAGTACTTAAATAAATTTTGAGTGTTAAAATACTTTTCAGAAATTTTAGTATTTAGTATATTGTTTTTGAGTAGTGTTTATTATAACACTATGGCAATGTTTGAAAACTGAATAGCATCATACACAGTCAATTGGCTGGCAATATATATATATATATATATACACACACAGCCGAACCACAACAAAATATATTATTCTACGTATTACATTCAAGTATATGACCAAACTGTTAACTATATTGTGTGGATCTGTACCTAAACTTATTATTTTTAGAGATATAATGTTAGAAAAAAAAAAACTTTTTATATAAACACTAAATAATATTAAAATTATAATATTGTTAAAAATAATAACAACATATTTTTTAACGAAGAAATGTAATAACGTTTTTACTTAGAATAACGGAAAACGTAAAAACTTGATAACGTTATAATCATAAATAACGTATAAAAAAAATATTTTTTCAAATGCAAGCTTTACTCCTCAGATAAGATAATGGAGATGAGTGTATGGAAATTTAATGAAACCATTCACCATTTCTTTAGTTGAACCATTCCGAGCATAGCTTTGGTGTAAAATATATCGTCAATATATTTGACCGATAATTGTTAAATTATGCCAGTTGGTTTTTTTTTTTTATTAAAATTGTTTAAAATATTTTTCTGGACAATGGAGACATTTTTGAACCTAACCAAAATATTAAAAACATATTTTCAATATACAACTCAAGTTTTAGAAAGATTAGATGAACCTATTATTTTTATGAATATTATGAGTTAAAAATAAAATTGATACTCGTATAAAGATAATTAATGTTGTAAAAATCATAAAAGAATTTAATTTAACAATTACAAAAATCAATCCTGAGTAACGATTTTTAAATTTTTTACTATGAATTGTATGAATAAATATGAATAATAGATTCTGAGTGAAGTAAAGGATCAATTGATTTTACAATGATGTTTATTTTTCTATTTTTACTTTTTTTCTGGATACACTTTACGTATGTTATACCTAATTTTGTCCAAAAGTGTCATTTAACAACTCTTTCGGAAAAAAAGATCGGAAAACGCATGGGGATAATATTATTAGAATTCATTTTCTCCTCTTTCAATCATTTTTACAGGTGTGAGGAAAAACTGCCGGAACTACTTAGTATAAATAATAAAATTTGCTGTCAACGATATTTTCTCCAAAATGATTTTAGTTATTTTGTCCCTAGTAAGGAATATGGATAAAACTTGTAATATTCAACATATATAAATGGCATACTTTATGAATGTTTGAAAAAAAAATGATAATTTTTGGTTTAAAAATAAAACTTTGGAAATAACCTTGCTTTTTTTTAAAAGTGTATCTTTAATATAATTTTTAATATTTGAAAAAAATTATGAAATTTTCATATGACCATACTCATACTCCACCAATAGTAGAAAAATATCAAAAATCTTTCGTTAGGATTTTCTTCATAAGAGTTTCAATGAATTAAGTTAACAGAAAAAGTTCTGTTAATTTAATGTAATCATACTCATATAGTTAACAATTGATACTAAAAACATTTGAAAATCGTTGGTCAGGATTTTTTATAGGTGTTTAAGTGAATTATTATACGATTTTTACAGAATTGACGATTTTTATGTCAGTTTTCAACTCTTAATGTTTGAAAAAAATGGTCTAGTCATTATGAAACTTTGAATACAGATAGAACAACATGTTTTGAATTTTTCAGTTTAAAAATAATTCCTCTTTTGTTAAACAAGAATACTTTAAATTAATTTGATAAAACACAATACACCAACAAACTAAAAACGGTTGAATATAAACGGTATTTTTTTTGTACTGAAGTTTTTCTCAGAATTGTTTAACTAAAGAAATGATCTATTATTTAAAAAAAAAATTTGTACACCAATTCCATACACTTTTATTTGGAGCGAAAAATACCCTATGGTGCAAAGTACGCATTTCTTTTTTTGATTTTACATTTAATAATGTCACATTTAATTTTCCAATTTTAATATCCAAAAAGTACGTACTTCACACCATGTGGTGTTTTTCGCTTCTTGGACGAGATAGTGATGATGGGTGTAATGGATTTTAAAGAAACAATAAATAATTTCTCTAGTTAAACGATTCTGAGCTTAGCTTCAGTATAAAATATGTCGTTTCCATATTTTATTATTTTTAGTCTCATTGCTGGAAGATTTTTTTTTTTATTAGCCTGTTAAAAATTTTGTTGTTTGTTATTAGAGAAATTTTTATTTATCAAAATTTTCAAAACATTCCATTTTATCTGTATCCTAAGGTTCATAATGATTAGATAGTAAAATAATTTTTTATGCATATTTTAAAGTTGAAAATTGATATAATAACTGTCCATTTCGTCAAAATCGTAAAATTTACTTATTGCATATATAAAAACAATCCGGTCAAACGATTTTAAACATTTTTTTAATATCGTTAGTTTCGTAAGTGAGTAAGATCATATTTAATTTTCAGAAATATTTTTGTCAAACATTACAATTTTATTAGTGATAAACTTTAAAAAAATAAAGTATTTTCAAAGATCTATTTTATTCTAAAACTTCTCAATTTTTTTTGAAACTTTAACTAAGTATTTGAAAATGCAATTAATATAGTATATTAAATTTATATTATAGTTAAATGCCATTTATATAGTGAAAATATCAAGTTTCTAGCAAAATTGTATTCAACTTTCCCAGTTACAATCTACGTGTGATTTTCCATTTATAGAGTTGCTGTATAAAACTTTTAGACATCAAAAAAAGTCTTCACAGAAATAAAAATAAACATTATTGTAAAACCAAAAGTTGTCAAATTTGTTCATAACATTTATCAAATATGTAATAATATATCAATTGTATATGATGAAAACTGCAAGTTTCAGCAACATTATTTTTGGAGTTCATCGAGAAAAATACCCAATAATGAGTATTTTTATTTTCGTTATTTTTTTTAAATAATATTTTCAGTGTTTAGCTTTGACGCTTATACATACATACTTTTTTTTTTTTTACAACACGAGGGTTGGTTTGCAACATTCTTCTTAGAGTCAACAACCCGAGGGTTGGTTTGCTTGTAAGAAAAGTTGTTACTTGGGAAAGAAGGGTTACTGCGCAGTGGTTTCCCGTTGCCTTCTGCAAAGGGGAGATGGCGGCCGCTCTTTCTAGACAGTCACCTGTCCAGAGAGAGAGAGCCGCCCGTGACCGAGGTTTGAACAGGCGACAGTGTGCGCCAGCAGTGACGCCTAATTCCACTCGGTCACTCCGTCTCCCATACATGCATAAATACATGGTTATACATTTTAAATACATAGGTATGATAAATATAATTGTTTAAACACTACACGTCACTAAATTTGATTAGTTTATACAATATATTTTCAGAAATTTCACTATGATTAAGTCTGGAGTGTTATCAACTAAAAACAAAATTATCGATCTAGCTGAAATGACCTTTTTCATTTAGATATAAATTTCTCTAACTTTATAAACATCAACACTATAAAATAAAACACTCAATCTATAGTTCTAAAGACAAACAAATAGTATATAAGTAGATATGGACTATCTATCAATTAGATTGGCGATTACGTGTTGGAACGAAAAAATGGTACGATTAAAACCAACGTGTTTATCCAGTATAAAAGCCCAAACCATAATGTAAATTTCACATAGCATTCAATGCCGATTCAGTGATTCGTTTGACATAAAATGACGTCTCTAAGAATCATAGCAGCGTTAGCTGTTGTTTATTTGACTAAGGTAAGATAAAAAAAATAATATTTAAAACCATACGTTTAACTATAGCATGTTTATTTATAAGGTTGAAGCAAATTTCGATTGTCTAGAACCATTTCTAGCACCGCCACCATCATCACTTGCTCCGACTTTTTTAGAATTCTTGAAACAATGTCCACCATTTAATCTCCCTCCTTTGGAATGCCCACCATGTCCACCATGTCCACCAATTGTTATCCCTCCTCTGGAATGTCCACCAATTGTTATTCCTCCTTTGGAATGTCCACCACTGGTCTTGCCACCTTGCTTTCCTTTCCCATTTCCTTGCCTCCCTGGATTTCCACCTCCACCACCACCTCCTGCAGAAATTCCACCACCACCTCCTGCTGAACTTTTACCACCGCTTCCTGCAGAACTTCCACCACCTGTTCCAGACTTACCATGCGATATTTGTTAAAATTCATCTAGTGCAGTTATTCCACTATTGAAATCATGCACTTCATGTTCATAGCACATAAATTAATCTCTAATCAACAAATCAAATAACATTTTTGATTCAATTTTTGTTAAATTTCATTAGAACTATGCGTTCACGAAAAGTTGTAAAATAAACAAAAATATTTTAAAGTTAAATAAATGGAATAAAAAAACATCGGTTTGAATATTAAATAAATTTTATCTCCATACATAGATATTATTTGAGGTAGCTTTGACGAATTGGTATATATGAAATATCATAAATCCATTTTAAATTAAATACGTATTTACACATAGAAAATGTAATGTACTATCATACAGTTTATGACACAATACGGTTTGATGATCGAACGCGCCTTTTTTAAACGTAAGTAGTGATTGGGATGGAATTCTTCTTTTGAATTTTGTCCAATGTCCGTGAAATACTGTTCAAAGTACAACAGGGTCCAATTATATGTACTAGAACGCTAAACGAGAACACTCAATATCTTTGCGTAGAGACCTGATATTTGAATTCTGTTTTTTTGGCAGTTGTTATGACATAAAAATACACATTTTTGTGGTCTTTGAATTTTTTTTGCTTAACTAGTCACGCGCATGCGCATGTCAACTTTTTTTTTTTAATGGCAACCCCCTGTTTTAACCTCTAATTATTTTTCGCCTATTTTTTTAATGAATTTTGGTAGTTGAATCAACTTTCTAAGTCCAAAATTAACCAAGTTACAGCAATTCAAAAAAAAAAAAATAAAAATGCTCTCGATTTTCAGCTTTTTAATTGTAACTCTGAAAATAATTATTATAGGATTGTTAAAGATTTGGGGAACAAACGTTTGGTGTGGTTTAATTGGTGGTTAATTGCTTGGTCCATTTTTTTATGATGGAACACTCAATGGTAGACGATATTATAATTTTTTACTAAATGAATTACCAATGATGCTTGATGATATTCCTTTAGATCTGAGAGGTAATATTATTTTTGAACACGACGGTGCTCCAGCTCACAATGCTCACATAGTTCGTGACTATTTAAATGCACAATTTCAAAATCGATGGCAAGGAACTTACGGACCCATTGAGTGGCCACCACGATCACCTGACCTTACTCCACTAGATTTTTTTTTAAGGGGACACTTGAAAACAATAGTGTATGCCGATCCATCTATAAATCTTCAAAATTTAAAAGATAAGATAACAGCAACATGCAATCGACTGACTGATGAACAAATTACTGCTGCAACAAATAAAGAATTTATGCGGCGCGCTGAAGCATGTTTTGTTCACGGCGGAGAACAGTTTGAACAATTTATTCGTTAGATTTTTTTTTTTATTTTTAGATTTTTATTAACTAAATAAATTGGTAACTTAAATAAGAATTGAATTTGTTATTAATTATTAATACGTTCTAATAGATCCATTAAATGTAAAGAAATAAACAACATACTAATTTACGTTTTTTCTGCAATAATAAGTTATGATTTATTACACAAATAAAGAGAAAATTATTCAGTAATTGAAGTTAAAATAACGTATTAATATCACCGTAATAAATAGTTATAAAATTGTCAATCTTTAACAATCCTATAATAATTATTTTCAGAGTTACAATTAAAAAGCTGAAAATCGAGAGCATTTTTATTTTTATTTTTATTTTTATTTTTTTTTTTGAATTGCTGTAACTTGGTCAATTTTGGACTTAGAAAGTTGATTCAACTACCAAAATTCATAAAAAAAATAGGCGAAAAATAATTAGTGGTTTAAACAGGGGGTTCTCATTAAAAAAAAAAAGTTGACATGCGCATGCGCGAGACTAGTTAAGTAAAAAAAATCAAAGACCATAAAAATGTGTATTTTTATGTCATAACAACTGCCAAAAAAACAGAATTCAAATATCAGGTCTCTACGCAAAGATATTGAGTGTTCTCGATTACTGTTTACACACTGTATATATATATTTGTTTTATGAAAAATAGTTATTATTCACTAAGTCAGTTACATAAGTCGAGTATACGATACATTTATTGAATTTGTTTACAATAAAAATTGTAAAAAAAGTACACGTTATATCATACATTTTTTTATCACTAAATATTTATTTAAAATCATTATAGTTAAAAAAATGTCCTATCGATTATTTAATACTCAATGACACCATTACATTTATCTTCTTTGAAGACCTAAGAGACTAAGTTCGGGTTTTTTATTATTACCTTTAGTAAGGTATGACTACGCGGTATAAAATTGATTGATTTGCACCTTTTGTATTGTAAGAAGCAAGACTAAGCGTTATTTAATTAAAAAGGTAAAGTTAAGCTATAAAGCGAAGTTAATGTTAACATTTTAACTCAATTTACCCATTATAGTTTTATATTAACTTAGATTTTAACTTAATTGATATGCTTTCACATTAATTTAAATTACTCGTCACTAATATTAGTTTCAAATTTTCAATGTCAATTCCCATTTAAGTATAAGTCATAATATTTGATGTATTACCTATATGAAATAAATTAATGGAGCTCATTTAATATAAATTTAATAATTAGTAAGTAGTTAACTAGTAATTTTACTTAATTGTAGTATCTATTTAAAACATCTATTAAGTTAATTTAAAAAAGTATATAATATAAGATTTCTTAAGTGAAACGATTTTGAGAAGTTTATATACTAACCATATATACGTATACCGTGTGTTCACCAATTTAGGGAACACTGAATTTATCGGCCGGATTATGTTGGAATAAATCGAATTTTTTTTACAAGCTAGTGGTATATAAATACACATTTTCAGATAAATTTCAAATTTTTAACCCCTTCGGTACGCGCATGCACAACGCAACTTATTTTTTTTTAATTAGCAACCGGTATTTTTGATACCAAATTCGGATAGACTGAATTTTTTCAAGTCATTTTGACCAGTTAACCATGGCTCTAAAACCAAAGTCGACTGAATGAGAGCCATTCAAATTTTAATAAATAATACATTTTTACAATTCATTATAAAATGCATAAAACCATTTATAATTATTTATTATTGGCTACTTTTTGAATATCTTTACGTTTTTTTTTAACGTGTTATAAATAAGATTTACATAATATGGATATAAAATTATTTAATTAAAATTGTTTACAACTATTATTTAAACTAGGTACACAAATAATTAAATAAATTGTTCAAAGTTTGCTCCGTGATTGTCGACACATAATTGAAAAAGGCGTTGACATCCTCTATTAGTTGCTGACATTATTTGACTTTCAGTAAGGTTATTACACGCAACCAAGATTTTAGTTTTTAAATCTGCTAGATTAACTGGTGGATCTGCGTAGACTACTGTTTCAAATGTCCCCATAAAAAAAAATCAAGCGGTGTAATATCTGGAGATCTTGCTGGCCATTCAATGGGTCAATAAGAGCCAAGCCATTTTTCTCTTGTATACCCGATTCAAGTAATCTCGAACAATATGCGCATTATGAGCAGAATAAAAAAAAAAAAATACGTAAAGATATTCAAAAAGTAGCCAATAATAAATAATTATAAATGGTTTTATGCATTTTATAATGAATTGTAAAAATGTATTATTTATTAAAATTTGAATGGCTCTCATTCAGTCAACTTTGGTTTTAGAGCCATGGTTAACTGGTCAAAATGACTTGAAAAAATTCAGTCTATCCGAATTTGGTATCAAAAATACCGGTTGCTATTTAAAAAAAAAGAAGTTGCGTTGCGCATGCGCGTACCGAAGGGGTTAAAAATTTGAAATTTATCTGAAAATGTGTATTTATATACCACTAGCTTGTAAAAAAAAATTCGATTTATTCCAACATAATCCGGCCGATAAATTCAGTGTTCCCTAAATTGGTGAACACACGGTATATATATATATATATATATATATATACATGGTGATTTAAAAAACGTGCTCACCCCCCTCCCTTTTTTGGTCACGAAAATGCAAAAATTTGGATTTCTTTGGAATGTTCAAGTTACTTTAAAGGCTATGTTTCCACTTCTTTTTTTTTATCTCTTTTAGTGTATCCTGTGGGCATACAAACTTTTTTTTCAAACCCCATTTTTTTACCACGGAATTTCATTCATGTCACTTTTCTGTAAATTTTGATGTATTAAAATCAAAAATTTGAACTAGCAGTTTTTGAGATATCCTTGTTTGATTCATTAAGCATGCTCGCCCATATTTTTCTCGTAAAAATGCAAAAAAATATCATTTTTTTTTTTTTATTGGAAAATTCAAGTTCCTATAAAAGGTATTTTTTACACCATTTTTTTTCATATCACCTTAAGAGTGTTTTGTGGGCACACAGACTTTTTTTTCAAATGGTAATCCCCTTTTTTTACCTCGAAAATTTGTTCGAGATATTTTTCTGTAAATTTTGATATATTGAAATCAAAATTCGGACGAATAGTTTATGAATTATTCGTATTTAAGTATTAAGGATATCTGTAATAGCATGCAACCGTCCTTTCTATATTGTCGGTGAAACTATTTATTAGCAACTTATCAACAAATTCTACTATCATTAATGAAGTATATTTTTTTATCAATGCAACAATCGAACCACAGAACAATATAATCGCAGTAACCCACGGTTATAGATTATATAACAAAAGTATGGCAATGATAATATTACAGGTATAACCTCTATTGATAATTGATATTATATAAATTATCAGTTGACAGTTAAATTTGCACACGTTATATTTCAACATCGTTTTTAGAGTTTATAGCGTAAAATTAACTAGTCTTTAAAGTTTAGGTAAAATACATTGAATATTTAAAGTAAATAACAACAAGTTTATATCTTGTGTTCAAATTGTTCATCTTAATGTGATCATATAATGTAGTTTGAGTTTCAATAGAATTTTTAAATATTATCATTTTTAATAACAGTTTTAATTGTTTTAATTTGTATCTGGTTGACTAATAAAGTAATAATGTGACTTATTCTATAAAGCTCATAAAATTAATGTAAAAATAAGTTCAAAATTTAGTACGTTGGTATTGAAATGATTATAAATTGTTCTTAAATACATTGAAAATGACTTCTGTGGATTGTCTACACCTGTAGCCATGATGAATACTTTCCTATATCATAAACCAATGAAAATAGTGAACAATTAAACCTGTTTATAATTAATCAATTTCAAAACTAAACTAGAATGAGTTCTAGTTCAATTGATCTTTTATGTAAGTAAATTATTAAATACTGTTTTATAAATGTATTTTTCTTTTAATTCATAATTTTTTTTTTGCATTATGGCTCTACTTACGAAACTATGTAGATACGATAATTCTAAATGCCTTAAATAAAAAATATTCACAATTTGAAAATTTACAATAGGCAGTGAAAATCTATCATTGCTCAGGAAAACTAGATAATACTTTTCACATTGACTCATATAGTGATTTTTTTATCATAAGCCATATCGCTATTGTAAAACAATATTTTTTTTTAATAAACAAACACGAGTGTAGGAAGAGCCGAGATCCTTAACGCCGAGACTCCCTTTAATACGCCACTGAGAATAACAATTTAAAATTTCGATATTTTTGGTTTGTGGAGAGTTGGAAGATGTAGAGATGTTTGGACCACTTTATATTACCCTATAATATAGTGAAATTTATAATTATAAAAACAAATCATTGTAAAACTGGTTCATTCTTTCCCTCGTTCAGTTTAAAATTAAGGAATGTGTTAACATCTATTTAAAGATTTTAAGTTTTTATTCAACAAAAACATAATTTAAGAAATTATCAAATGTGTTTTAAGTCTTATCAACACTCAGTAAAGATGAATTATTTAACCTATTTAATACGATATTTAGAGTACTTCAAATACATTTTTAACAATAAATGTATAATAATGCCCATTAATTTTCGAGATACTAGAGATATATAGAAGGACAAGACATTTTACTGTAACGAAATAAAATTCTGACTGTTTCGTTTTTTTTTTTTTTTTAAACTAAATATTGTGGATTAAAAAAAAATGTGTAGCTTCAAACAAGTATAAAATAATAACTATTTTAAATTCAGTTTTCATTTTTTTACTCAACGGTTTTTTGCGTATTTATTTACTATAATATAGAATATTTATAATTTATGTATATTTAAAATATAATATACTGTTTAATAATATCAGAACTATATTTTATTCTGTACTAAAGCTATGCACACCTATAATTATACAGTAATTAAGAAAAAATGGTTCCTTAATTTTTTAAGGCTTTGGTAAGTATTTTAATTTTCATTTGTTTTTTTATGTTTATATGATTAATGAATACGTTTATGACAAAATCACATATCTAATTATCCATACCAAATGTATTAGGTTATAATCATAAATTACGACTCATATAAACATATTAAATTATAACCACAATGTCATTGTTATGGAACATTAACTTCCTTGTATCAAAACTTGATGTTTAACTTCTAGTTTTTATAGGAAAGGTACCTACATATTAAGCATTGTAAAAAACTTTTAGTAAGTACTTTATACATTGTTCAGCAATATTATATAATATAGAGTTTGTGTGTCCAATAAAGTTAATTTTTGTTAGCAGATAGTTCATGTGCCTATTTTCAGTATTTTTAAAAACTAAAATAATCGAATAACACGAAATGTTATCATTGCTAGCAATAATTGTTTAAATTCATCAACATATCAATAAATCGAAACAGCAGTAAAAAATTAAACTTAAAATAAAAATGATTTTGTACCGAAACATTTCACTGCAAACATAAATAAAAAACAAATGTGTTATAGTTGATTACATTAATCCTTGAAACAGCTAAAGCCAAAAGTACAATGACTTATTAGCTATAGCAATATTTTTTTTATGAGAACAAAGTTATTATTTTTTGTATTATTGTTATGTTTTCAAGTAGACTCTGCCTAATAAATATATTCTATTCGATATAGATAAAAAATACGACCACATAAAAAAAAATATATATAATCTGTTTATTTTAATCTAAAATGTAATATTGTTTTTAATAAAACAGCATTATTATTATTCCTAGGTTTAGATCAAATACTATCTGTAGAGAAGTTCCAGTTATTGATACATCATTACACTCGTTTATGGTTGTGACACGTACAACTGAGCCGTACTCGTGGAATCGCGTTTATTTATCGTACTATTATATCGAGTGAATTCCATTGATGACATATATAAATGAGTGAGATTTCCATTATGAGTTCATTAAGATTAAACTTGTTATCCAGTCAAGTCTAGGAATGAAGTCGACTCTTGTGGTCTGCTTGATTGTGTGCTCTTTGGAACTCCAGGTACTAATCTAGAATCATAAAATCATTTTTGGTGAGCAAAAAAAAAAAAAAAAAAACTAAAAAAAAACTAAAAACTTAAAATGTATTTTTATTTTTCAATCTTGCCTTGTCAAAATTCGTATTTCATTTCTTGACTAATGAATATCAATGATAGGCAATTAAATCAATTGTAGTAACTATGATAGAAATTACTGAATAATTATGTAAATAATACTTTAAATAATATAAAAAATGTTCCATCAGGGTGCCAATGGAGATACCGCAGTTCCTTGTTCTCAAGAAGGTTTAAATGATGACCAGTCTCCGGGATGTCCTTCATCAATTGTGTCCTTGCTGTCTAATTTGTGTTCGTCATCAACACTTAATACCTTACCTCCTTCAGCACTCGTGTCCATTGTGAACGCATTGTCAGCAACACCAAAGCTCATCGACACCTTGCCACCACCAACTCTCTTGTCTTTACTGACTGCTATATCATCGTCACCTATCGCGTTAAAGGAAATATCGTCGATCGCGATTCTTTTGTTACTCGCTGCGATATCTTCAGTCGCCCCTACGTCCATTTCTTCGATACCGCCTTCCGTTTTGTTTCCATTGCTGAAAACGTTATCTAATTCTGGTTTGTTACCGCCGCCTGGATCAACGCCTAAGACTCTTTTCACTCAGTTACCACCCTTGCCAGCACCTTCGCCACAAGTCATAGTTCCCGGACCATCTCCGGGCCCTATGTTCATCAGTTTACCAAGAAAATCTTCGAAACTTCCACCGATAATCTTGCCAGCTGGACCTCCACCATCTCTGATTATTTCTATACCACAGCCTTACACCGCGTCGCCAATTATAATGCCACAAGCTGCCCCTGGACCAATAGTGATTAATGAAGATTCAAATCCTCGTCCTCCGTCACCTCCAGTAGTAGTGCCAGGTCCCGAACCACCGAATATATATTTCACTACCCATCCGTCAAAATCCTATCAACAAAGCTACTGTAATTCGATAAGTGGTAAAAAATGCTCTCAAAATTGTGATCAACCACAATTTGAGATGCCTAAAGTGTATGCATTACCACCTGGTGTTTTGCCGGCCCAATATTTTCAGAATATTAAAAAATGTTCATGAAAACTTTATTTTTAATATTTAAAACTATTTTATTTACCAATATTGCTAAAAATAAATATTGCGTTATGTTTGAAGAAAATAATTTATTTCTAATACCAAAATCATAAATCAACTTATCCTGCTCGTAATCAAATAGTTTTTTATAACACACGTATATTAACAATACCTTCGTTCAAGAGAATAAATATTAGAATATTTTAAACTGTATCAAACGAATATCATAATTTATTGATGATTTTTTTAATAAACACATAATAGTGATTTTCATGCAAATATTCGAAAAAGGAAATAAATAGATGAGGAAATTTACAAAATCGTTATTATTGCTACATAAATTTTAGGATTTCAATATTATAGTTTAATTTAAATATATTTTATTTTAAGAAAAAATAATTGTTTTATTAATATCAACGCCGTTTGTTCATTAAGTATATTTTAATCTTAACGGGTGATTTCGAACATGTTAATAGAAACATGTTGTAAATTTCACCATATTATACTAATGGTATGTTGATACGTACATTTCGAAGTTATAGAATTATTCATCAACTTTTAACTAAAAATAGAACTTTGAAAAAACCTTGTTTTTTTAAAGTTAATCTCTTATCACATTTTTAATATTTGACAAAAAGTCATGAAAATGTAATGTGATTATAACCATACATTAATACATATATACTTTGATACTCGGGAAAAATAATGCTGTAGAGAAATCTAGATATACTTTGAAGTTTGATGATTGAATCTCGAGCAATAATTTAAGTCACAATTAGAAAAAATGAAAAATCATATGATAAACAATTGATGCAGTTTATAGTTTAAAGTAAAAAAAGTTATGAAATGATAAAAATAATAGCCCATATCGATTTGAGAATATTCGTAAAAGTGCTCTATTTTGCCGTATTTTGACAGTTCTAGCTTCCATAAAAAAAATTAAGGTAATTGATTACTATAAAAATGTAAATACAATTATAGCTGCTTATTAAGAGTTTTGCATAAAAACTTCAAATCTTACAAGAGTTATTTGAGTGATAATTACAACTTTAAACGCATGAAAAAAATAATTAATTGTGTTTATCCATATAACACTTGAACCATAAATAGGAATATATGTGCCAATTATATTTGTCAAAGAAAATTTTTGCCGAATTAATAATTTAAAATGGTATACATTTTTTCACTAAAAATATTGCTAATTTACGTATAATTATTGGTGTTTGTCAAAATTCACAATGTCAAACACACATAAAAATAGAAACCTTGATTAATGATTTTCGAAATTTTTTTCGTTTCTCTCAAAACCCGAAAAATAATTTTTTTGGCATTTGAAATACAAATTTAGCCAAGTATTTTCTTAGTGTGCATTTATATTATGAAACGAAAATATTTGCAACATTCTAAATGCCTATTTCTATAGTTTTTTAGGGTTTACGTTGATTACCTGTCAGTCAGTCAGTAAAAACCAAACCACTTATATTGAATTAACATACATAATAAATTTCTTTGCACATAAATATCAAACTCACTTAAAATGTTATCGATTTATTTATGCGTAGATGAAAAGCAAAAAAAAAATCAAACTCGGATGGGATAAAGTGAAACACCAAAGTTCATAGAACACTATATAGTACACATATGTAATAGTATTATAATAAATGGTACTTATACTGGCGAACATTTGAACGAATTATATATATATATATATATATATATATTTTTTTTTTTAATTTGTAAATTTTTCAACTTAAGTAATAAGTTAATACTCTGTATATTATGATTAATAGGTAAAATGTGTATCAATTGAACAGTCGAGGAGTCCATAAGTCACGAACAGACTAATACGTCAATTTAAAGACACACACACACACACACACACACACACACACACACACACACACACACACACACACACACACACACACACACACACATATATACCTAATATAGAGGTTATTTACCAACAAACTATAAAATAAATAATGTTCTTAGAATATTCATTTTATAGCGAGTAAACATAATTAGAATAATGAATAGTACCTACTTTGTTAATTTACTGTCAATAATATACTTTAGGAATCCAATGGTTACATGTAATATTGTATTAACATGGATACATAGGCATGTAACATTATTCACATTATATGACGAGTCTTAAGAGCTAAGCGCTCAAAAAATTTTTTTCTACTTATTAAATATTACTATCGTAGTTTATGATGCAGAGTAAACAATTTATTCCTTATAAACAAAAATAGTCTCTCATTGAATTTTTTACCATTGATAAAAATTTGTTTTGCAATAATATTATTGTGTTGTTACTTTTTGCTCTTAAGTCATACATGTTAATAATAATTATTTATGTATTATGTGGTGTGTAATATTTGTTATATAATATTATAATAAGTATACTATTTGTTATATAATTATCATAAGTATAATGTTGATATAAATATTATTTCGTATTCGTATTATTCGTAAACAAAATAGTGAATGCGAAAAAATGTAGGGTACATTTTTTTGTAATTTGGTATACTATATATTTTATTAGAAATTAAGCGCAGTGAGGCATTTTTTTAAAAGTGTTTATAACTGCCACTAATGCTTTATTGGGTAGCTAGAGATTTAGCCTACCCTTAAATCTCAAATGCTATTGGTGCCAATGGTTATCAGAAATTTACTACATCTAAATGATATTGTTGCTCTTCCTTCTCCTCCTCATGACCAATATCGAAATCGTTATAATTGAGCTAGATTAAGCATTGATGTTGTAGAAAAATTGAATTAATAATATCATTGAACCTGTATTGATTTCGGATAAATATTTGTATAGTTATATAGGTAGATACTTATTTGTATCAAACTGAAAAATGCTATGTCACTATGAATGATTGTTTTGTAAAAATTGAAATATTAAACTGTTTTTCTCTAGTGGATTAACCCGTACTGGTTCATATATATTTTTTAAGTAATATTAATTTCAAAAATTCAAATTTAATCATTTACTTACTACTTTCTAACATTTCTTTCTAAAAAAAACTATTATTTCTTCGTGCTGTATGCAGTGCTGTGGCTATCCATTACAATAAAATTATATTAATCTGTTTTTTATAAAAAATTATCTTAAATATACGCTTTTTGATATTTAAAATCACAATTTCTATTATATTTTCTTAGAGTGATCTTACATTATGAAACTTTTTCAAAATTCAATACTTTACTTATTATAAATTTAGTCTCTATGTTAATTCTCTGTCAGTCAAAATAATACTGCTTGGTCAAATGCATGTTAAACGGTTTCAAGGTTTTTTTATTTTGTTAGAAACTTAATAAAAACATTTAGTTTTTACAGTTATTTACTTAGTGGAATTATATAAGCAGCTCAAAATTGAGGATAAATCCAATAGTAGTGTGAGAATGGTGGAGTGTGATTGAGGAAAGTTTGTGGTAGGAATTTAGAGAAATATTTAGGGAGTGGAGGAGAGAAAAAAAAATTAAGCGATCTGCGTGCCGGGTAGAGCACTCGAAAAGAACGAGATTCATGTCGCAGATGGCTAGAGCATGAGTAAAAGTACAGAAAGGTGAGTCATTAAGAGATAGTTTAAAGGAATGTGATGGAAGAAGGGTTTGGCCAAATCGGAAGCGGTAAAAGCCTGTAAGGGTTAATTTTTCAAATAACTATAATATTCTTGGTATAAACCATATACTTATCTTTATATTCATAAGTGTTAAATTTAAGAACGTGATATTAAGTATTTCATAACGGTAAACATGTCAAATTAAAAAAAAAAAAAAACTCCTCTTTAGGGAGTTCCTAGATTATCATAATATAATATAGTACCTAAATTTTATACTCGTAGCTTTAATAGTAATGACTCGGAAATCATTTTAGAAATAATTTATTAAATTATACCAAATATGTTTTTCCCCTCTGAAAAATCCATCCTAGAAAAAACATTTTTAATTTTACTTCGTTTTCTCTTTTAAGCACTACATGAGTTGAATTTAAGAAAATGAGGTAAAAATTATCACATTATTAGTATTAGAGAATAAGTACACTAAATTTAAAACAAATTGACCAAAATATAACGTTTTTCAATTTTTACACTTTTTAATTTTTTTAGGAATTGAATTTTGAATGATCCGTTCTTAGCTGGCGTCAACTACATATAAAATATTTTCCTGATAAATGTCAGTTTCATAGATAAAGTAGCTTAGGTCGAGATTTTGTGTTTAATTTATTTTGGAATTCGCTTTTGTCTGACATGAAATAATGAAATGTAAAATTGCACACCTTGTACGGTGCTTTTATTTTTTACGGGTGGTACTGTAGTAGAAATTTGTCATATACTAAGGTTGAAAACAGGTAAATACCTATACATCTAAACGACCACAATTAACATTCCCAGTTAGACGCAGTTTTTTGTGGGAAATATATCTGTAGATTTTGGTTGTAATAATTTCGTTAATTTATGGTTGTCTAGTGCCTACACATTTATATACGTGGATTAAGATACGGACACAGTATCACGTAAACATTACTGCAATTTGGTAGAACGCCACTTCGTCATAGATGCGTACACGTCACTAACTCGAGGCACACGTCACACTGCATAGAGCCGGAATACGGTAGCTAGAGAAAAATAAAAAGTTTCAAAAAATCAGCAACTTAAATTTTTTTTTTTTTGCCAATTTCTTCCGCCTTAAAATGAAAATTATTACAAATCCTTTTTTGTCGGATAGCTAGACTATAATATAAATACACCCTGAAAATGTCAAGTCACTAGCTACAATAGTTCAGGCAAGGTAGATATATATCCACCTTGAGTTCTGGCTATGCGTTGATTATGAATCAGTCAGTCAAGACTTCTTGTTTTATTCATACATAGATATGCACATAATATAAATTTTATAAAGCTATAAAATCTATTTGGATATTGGATGTCATAACAGGTACAAATAAAATAGATTTTTATGTTTAACTAGTCGTGTTTAATGTACGCATTGACGTATCAAATGTTCTATAGATACAAAAATTAAAACATCGAGTTGCAACGACATGGAGTTTGTCCACAAGAGCACGGAGATTTGCCACAAGTGCACGGAGAGTTTTCACAAGTAGTACACGGAGATTTCTCACAAGTACATGGAGATTTTCCACAAGTAATACATGGAGATTTCTCACAAGAACACGGAGATTTTCCGCAAGTACATGGAGATTCCTCACAAGAACATGGAGACGTTTTACAACCGTCTGCTCTGCTAGAACAGGATGATGATCGACACGATGGTTGGCTAGGACGACGTGGTACAAGTGATGCTGACATGCGTAGTGGTTGCTGTTGGCTACTTGGTGATGATAACAAATACGAGGATGATAAATGACTTGCCCCTTGACATGATGGAGTCATTAGACATGATGGTAAAATTGGTCCAGGTTTCGATGGAAGTGGAACATAAGAATGATACACACATGGCGATGGTTGTAAACAAGATGGTGGAGACGAGTGCGTTGGAAAGCATGGAGGTGGTGGCGAATTTAAAGGTGATGGGGATTCGAGGCAATCGACTTCAGTCGATTTCAAAGGTAGAAAGCATTGCGGTGAATGTCTACCGCAGTATGCTTCAGTCTAATTAAAAAAAAAAAAAAAACATCATTATTTGTACAAGTTTATTAAATTTTCAAATATATTTTACCTTCGAAAAAAAAGACAAAGCTAATGCAGGTACAATTATTAAAATGTTCATATTCATTGGAGTATATGTATGAAAAGAAGGCGATTTATGAATACCGTGTATGGGTGTGTATCATTGTACATGATGCATGGCTTTTATACGTTTAATGTTTTAAAGTTTTATTTTACATACATTCACGTATTTTAATTTTCACTTATTGTACGAGTATTATCAACACTTTGTTTTTAAAAAATAAAACAATGATATGCATGTAACCAGATAACAATTGTACTTCCATTTCTGAAACTATGAGACATTGTCTAGTTGAAATGCCATTATTATTAAACATTCAAATAATTTTCTTTAAGTTCAATTATAAATAACAGTAACATTCTTTTAGGATGAAAAAAATTATAAATTAATAATTGGTTTTTTTGATAGTGCTTATAATATATTACACTTAATTTTTATGAAAATATTGAATTAGCAACTTCATTTATATAAGTTTCTAAAGTTAATTAATACCAGTTATGAACTTGTCTTATTTTGTTACATTGAATTAACGTTTGCATTCAACATTTGTGCAATCAAACAATTATTATGCATAAAATGAACGATTTTTTTTCATATTTGTAATTTACAATATGAGTCAAACGAAAAATCTATTGGTATAACAATGATAAATTTGTACAATGTTTGTAATCATTTTCCAAGTAGTAATAATGGTCTAAGAGTTAGGATAAATTACTGGAATACGCATTTAGGAGCTACTTTAAAAAGATTGTTTGTATCTATTATCAACAGTATTTACAAGTGTAAAGAAAACTACCTAAAAATTGAGTAAATAATGTGAAATTTCCTGTAGATTAAATTTTCATGAACTCTATTTTTGATATTTTGCCGTGAATCTAAAAACGGTGGTGCTAAATACACAAAATTGTCATCATATAAAAAAAAATAATATTATACAAACAATATATATAAATGACAAAAGTGGAAAAAAAATTCAATTCTTGCGGTGTATACTGGCATTTTATAAGAACGTAAATATTTTGTTTTTGGAAGTTTCAATATTATGATCCTTCATACAGAAATCTAAAATGTATATGATTAACTAACAGTAAGCATGATTTTTTTTTTACACGCATTTTAAGTGAAAATACGACAGAAATCATTATATATTATATTATAATCATTATATATAATCTAACTAACCCTGATATATATGTACACATAAATCAGCAATATTTTTCAATGAAAAAGTAAAATAGGAAAATTACAATTATTCATATCAGAAATTTGTTATCACAAATAGATTCGCCACATTATTTCTTACGTATGGTCTAAGTTTCAAAAAGATTAACTAAATACATTATTTTCCCTCGCTTTTGATCTTGAAATTATTATAGCTCAAATTACTGTTTTCGTAAAATATGAGATTAATATTTTTATTTCAAACGCATAATTTATAATTTTATATTCTGAGTGAAGCGAAGGATATTATGTTTTTACAATGATGTTTATTTATTTGTTTATATTTATTTTTCTTCTGGAGAAACTTTTTTCTCAACTTAACTTTGTGTAAAAGTTTCATCCAGCAACTCGATTAATTGGAAATTTGACATAGATGGTACTTTGAGAGTTTATTTAACTTTCATCTCAAATTTTTTTCCAGGTGAGAGGAAAACAGCCTTATATGGACCAAAAATGGCGAAATTCACCGTAAACGACACTTTCATTAAATCGACTAAGTAATTTTGCCATTACTCCTAAAGTAATGTTGCTAGAAATTTGGAATTTTCACCATATATTATTGAAGTACTACTACAAATAATAATAAAAAAAATAGTTTCAAAAAAATTTGACAATATTTGAGCTAAAAATAGAACTTTAAAAATTGTTTTTAAAAGTTTATCCCTAATAAAGTTTGTAATATTTGACAAAAACTTTTGAAAATTTAATGTGACTTTACACATACACTTCTCGAACGATTATGAAAAAATTTCAAAAATTGTGACCCCTGATTTTTTTTATAAGCGTTTAAGTAAATTATGTTACGATTTTTACGTAATAATTTGTTTTTACGTCAATTTTCAATTTAAACAATTTATTTGGAGAAATTGGTAGATCCAAATATGATGAAACTAAAAATACAGATAGAACCAGTTGTTTTTAATATTTTTTGCAAAAAAAAAAAAAATGTCTTCTATGTCAAACATAAAAATTTTAGTTAATTAAAAAAAAAACTTCTGAACATTGAATATGACCTTACTTATTTACTTCACTTACGATACTGAAAAAATTTCGAAAATCTTGAAAAATGGTATTCTTTTATAAATGTTTAAATAAATTACTATACGATTGCTACGTAATAAACTGTTTTTACGTCAATTTTCAACTTGAACAATTTATTTGAAGAAATCCACATGGTGTAATTTAAACATTGAAGTCTTTATTCAAAGTCGTTAACTTAAGAGATGATTTATCATTTCTTTAAAATTCAGTACACACATCCTCATTAATTCGTCCAAGGAGCGAAGAATATCCCATGGAGCGAAGTACGTACTTTTTAATAATAAGACTAGACTTTTTTATAATCATCAGTTTGGACAATTTTTTTTATAAACGCTTAAAGTGGCAAAATTCAGTGAAATTTTTACTAATTTTAAATTGGCATTCGTTTTTCTTATTTTGATTCCTGAACTACTTTTACTTGAACTTTGAAAACAACTGCGAGATTCAACTAAGGAGATTTAACTCTTTACACTTAATTTCATTAATTAGTCTGATGACTAAAAAAACGAAGCGTAAACTTGCACCACTATTATATAAAACTTTTTTTTTCAAATAAACAATTGAAATTAAGTTTTAAGTTCAGTTTTTTTTTTCATAAAATCTTAAAACAATACCTCACTACCCGCGATTGAAAAATTACATAAAGTAGTTCTACATATTATAGGAAGTAAAGATATTATACATAATGCATTATATTAATATAACCTTATTAAAATTAGACCATTGATCTATATGTATTAGGTTGGTTGTTATCATAATTTTTAATGATAAGTAATGTTGTCTTAATGTGTATATCAAAGGTTTGGTCACATTCCAACAATAAGTTTTGAATGACTTAATTAATTTAATTAAATTTTGAAATACAGAAGCGTATCGTTTATAATAATATTACATGTATGTGATTCATTTTAATATTAAAGCTTGATTATATTATAATATTAAATACACTTTCGCTGTAATACAATATATCAAATGTATTAAAATGATAAGCATAATAATATCATATATGATATGAAATAATATATCAAAAATTAACATTATGTTACAAAACTGAACTAGTTTTTAAATTTTATTGGAATTTATTGAACGTAAAATAAATTACTTCATCAATTCAATATTAAGATAATATACACATAAGTTAAGTGACGAGACAACTCCCATTGTTGTTTAAAAATATCATGGTGTAGATACTCTAATAATTTACCATGGAAAAAATAATCACGCATATATACACGAAAATTAATTAATTTGAAGTCAGTAGGAGTACCATCAATGGGTGGCTTATCCTCTTGTTATTGTCATGTCATATCTATTATTTAAACCATATTCTTATTGTGTCTGTAATACAGATTGTTTATTCTATTATTAAAAAAAAAAGTCAAGTTGGATTATTTCTCATATAAACTTTTATTTTGAAATAAAAAAACTTATACTGTGAAATATCTTAGATGAAATACAACTACCTATCGGGAAAATATTTACTTGTTGTTTGTATTTTAGTCAAATAATCAAGTAAGTATACATGAACATAAAACAATAAGTGACACTGCAATATTTAAATAATAAATAACTCGAAAAATAATCATTTGTTCCATGAACATTTTAGGTTGTATATTGTATATTTAAACCTTAGATTACATAATTATATTTCAAACAATTTATAGTTACTGATTTCAAACAAATCTAAATAACCTTCTGAACTTATCATAAATGAATTGATTAGATTATTGGTATCAATATTGTTAAACACCGCTGGAGTTCATAAAACAACATGTGATTTGTGCGATTTTATTATCAGTTTGTAAAAACGTGGAAGTATGGAAAACAAATTATGAATAATAAACGTATATAAGCCAAATCTCTCAAATATTTTTCATACAATATTCAACGCCATTAAATCCTTCGAAAACGAAAAAAAAACGAAATGAACACATTTGGAATTATAACAGCTTTGGCTGTTGCCTGCTTGGCCATGGTAAGAAATGATATGAAAAGTATTTTCCACTACATAAATTATTATTATTTTTTTTGTTCGTCAAGATTGAAGCAAACCCTTGTGGATGTCCACCACCATGTGAATGCCCACCACCATGTAGATGTCCACCACCAGTACCCTGTTTACCAGTCCCCTCTCCTTGCATTCCTTCTCCTGATATTCTTAATCCAGCGATTTTAACAGAACTTTTGGCTCTTTTAAAAGCGTCCGCTCCTGTAGCTCCTCTAGCTGCTCCTTCTCCTCCACCCGCTGCACTTTTACCTTTGTTGAAACCGAAATTAGGACCTGCTCCGACCGTAGCCACATCTCTAGCCGTCCCACCACCAACACCTCTTGTCATAGCTCCAGGACCAGCACCAGGACCGATGGTAGTCCAATTACCGTCGAAGGTTGGTAAAGCACCTCCAGTTGTTCTTCCAGCGGGTCCAGCACCCAATTTAGTCGTCAAAGTCAAGCCCGCCCCTCCTCCTGCTCCGATTATTCTCCCTTCTGCTGCGCCGGGTCCAATCATCATCAACGACGGCAACGTGATCAAAAAACCGTCAGTCGTAGTCGCACCTGCTCCCGATCCACCCAAAATATTCTTCGCACTACCGACTCCAATAAGAACTCCACCAGTTGTCTTACCTCCGCTACCTCCACCAAAAGTATTCTACAACCCCGGTTATTTCCTTGATCAACCCGATATAGTATACCAAACCCCAGTTGGCGTGCCAAAATTATTCCTTATTCCATCACCATGTCCATGTCCACCACCATGCTACCCACCTCCAGGTCCTTGTAACCTTCCACCCACACTTGGCAAAGTTCCTTGCTCTTGTTAAGTTATTTTATAAATTATTAATCTATAAGAATTAATGTTTCAATATATTTTTTGAGAATATATGAACATCACATAATTACAATAACATGAGTTTGGTTTATTTTCTGCAATAATTTTGTGTTCTCATATGAAAAAATAGTATACGTAGTATCTGAAATGAATATATTTGAAATTTTCAACATTTAAATGTCAAAAATAAGTTAGTCATTGAAAGGTTATGTGTTTGGATCTTTTATTTCAACAGAGAATATGTTACTTAAAAAATGATGACATACCATAATTTTCAATAAAATAATTTGATTAATATTTTGCCATAAATAATATTAAATATATACTATTAATTATTTTTAAATTAATAACGATATATATATATATATATATATATATATATATAAATACTAATACGAATTTATTTTTTAGTAGCATCGAATATAAAATTTATCACTCTAAACAAGTTTATTACTTAACTTATAAACTTTAATGTCATAACTTTCATCTCCCACTTCAAAATTCAATAATTATATTGAATATTTAAAAAATACATTTGAAATGTTTAATTTGATTTTGAAATTATGACTGTGTACTGTTTAATGTATACTTAACTAAACATTTTGCCAAAATACATTATAGAATAATATGTTTTTTAAGTACTATGTAGTAGTTAAATAAGAACATTCATTTTGGTAACATTTTATTTTAGTACCTATCGATTATAAAATTTTTATTTGAAGACGAAAAATTGGTTATGTATTTTTTGAAATTTTGCCCGATAATAAGTGTATTACAATAATAAAATAATATGCTTGTTTATAGTACTAAAGACTTATTTTAATTAATGATAGACATTTATTTTCACTATTATAGATACCATTAAAAAAAAAAATAAGATTCTAAATATAAAGCAGCAACATTTTTTTAATTTTAAATACATAATATACATATGTGTGAAGGTACTTTAAAGTATTTAATATATTTATTTATTATAAAGTTTCAATCCCACTAAGTTGTAATTTATTTGTTTTGGTCATATTTTTATTTATTTTATATTAAAAACATTAGGTTTTCAGGGTAATTTAATATTTTTTTACGATATAATAAACAATAAATCTGTGTTTATTTATTAAAATGTTTGTTTTTTTTTTGCGTTGTCTAAGGTAAAAATATTTTAATGATTTAAATTTTTAATGTAATTATCTAGTTACTCTATGTGTTATCTGTGTTATAAATTACATATATGTTTTACTCGAATGACTATTAAGTGATAAGTAACACAAATATAGTAAATTTAAAAAGCGCATTTCAAATATTAACGATAAATAATGTTATTTTAACAGATAATTTTTTTTTTTTTAGTTATACAATATAACGTTAATAATATTCTGTGTGCATGTGTTTATTGTAATTAGTTAAATGTATTCATTGATAGTTTTATACAATACAGCCAACAGGTGGAACAGCACTTCTATTTTGTAGTGTGATTAGTGAAAAATCTAAATTTTGGATTTGTGGCAAATAAAACAATACATAACGCCGGTAATTATTGATTCTCGATATTGGATTTCCATGTAAAGTTAACGTTCGTAAACGTGGTAATGGTTTTAGTTTCAACACTTCTTCCACGTCCTTGATATTATTCCCATGCATATATAATATCTTCAAATGTTTGAAATGAAGTATTTCCTTAAAAAGAATAATACGTTGCGTTAGTAGTACGTAAGTTCAATGGTGTTATCTCAGCTTAAGTGGATAAACGTTATGATATATTAACCGGTATCATATTTTTCCCGGTAAAGAGACACGTTAATGATTGTAAAATTAATAAAACACGTTTATACTTAAGAAAGAAATTAAGATGAACTTACGAAGATCAATCAGAAGATGATTTCTCAAAGGGGAGACAATTTTTATGTTTTATGATAAGGTAATAATGTAGAAGTATTGTATCTCGTTAGAGATGTTGGTAAAGTAATAGGCGGCAGATATAAGTGCAAAGTGATATTACACAAGTCAAATATGTTGATACCTATGTTTAAAATGGTATACAGGGAGTTCAAAATCAATCTACACCGAGTGAGGTACGATTATTTTAAATTATATTATACTTTAATAATACGGAACTATTTAATAACTATATAAATAAAGTTAAAAGGAAAACTTTTTTTCTCACTTAAAAAAAAAAAAATACAGTGAATTATGTTTGTTTCGACATGCTCTTACCTGATCAATGTATTTTAATTCATTGTGAGAAACGTCTAACCAAGTCAAATACATCGGTGATTCTAATTGATCGTTCACAAATTTTTTTAAATTATTCAAGTCAGATAAATTGTTGTGATTTAGCCAAATAGCTGCACTTTTGAGTTTTTTATTTACTCCTCTTTCGGGAGCTCCATGTAATCTATATATTCTGGGTATATCATTTTTAAGTTCTAAAATGAAATAAAAAATATGACTGGATTCAATATTTGATTGATCATGGCATAAAGGATTCTTACTGTTAAGTGTTTTAATACTCCTAAATGAAAAATCCACAGGCTTTGCCATTTTGACTTCTTGAATAAATTTATTGTCTGTATATTGCGTTGATATATTTTCACTTAAAATACTCATAATTGCGAGTTTTAATTTAATTAAAATAACGTATTATGTATAGTACCGATGTGTTTTATTTTATAAGGTTTGTAAAAATGAAAATTATTTACAATTATTTAAAATTATTTAAGTATTTTAATAATATCAATAGTGTAGCTAAGGCAACTTATAATTCAACAATTCATTAGTTTTTGTAAAACGAATTTTACTTATTAACACTGAAATATTATCTAATAGTTATAATTAGTATCTATTAACACGCAATTGTATAAATTATTTTTCTTTTAATATTTTGAACTGTTTTGTTACACTCAGACATCGGGTCACAGGGATTTGATTTTATATCTCCACTGGCTTATTGAACGTTGGTTATTATAGATTAACCTTGCTAAATTTGTATTGTAAGTACTAAACACTATTAGATATTTAGTCCAAAAGTCAGTGTTAATACGCAAACTAAACGTATGATTTTTACGTTATAGTTTATAAAAGTAAACGAATCATTTAAATATATTAACATTCCTTCTAAAAGAAAAAGTAAATAATAGTATTTGACTAAAAATAAAAAATGTTTTGTGCTGGAAAAACAAGAGTATAGTCATCAATTTGTCATAATTTTATTAAAACTAAATATGATAAATGTAGGATAATGAAATTGTATTACATATTTTTCCCTAACAATTTGGTATTTTTAAAATATGTGTATTTCATTTTATGACTTACGAAAGTCATATCTAAGGTTATTAGATAACATATAAAACAGATCAAATAAATAAAAAAAGGTAAGATTAAGCATGAACATTTATTTTTATTAAAATAAACTATAAAGTCATAAAATTGACGTATTTTCATATTAAAAAGGTTTTTGTGGTTAACTTATCAAGGAAAACATAGTTGTTTTGTATACTTCATATTAATCATAAAATAAGATGAATGACTGTATTACGTGTTTGAAATTAATAACTAAAAGTCAAGTTAATATTTAGTACTTTTTGGGCGTTTAATTACATATTTTATTTTGTTATAAAATTACCAAATATATTACATTGACGGGTATGAACACAAAGATTACTACAATATTAATTTAAGCCCTTAAGTTAGGAAAGATAAGGTTTTTAGGTAAATATTTTAGTACTTGTACATCGTCGATTGAGTGGTTTTTCGATTTCAATTATACTAGTTTATACAAGTCCCCTATACAGTATAATATTGAAATGTTAAGGCGGTTTGATGTTTCCATCTTTTTTTTTTTTTTGATGACATCCCATAGTTTTTTTTTTATTTTTATTAAAAGAATAATTACAATCTATACAAACAATTTATACAATAAGTAATTTTTTTGATGGAGAATAGCGTTGATGTAACAGAGAGGGAGGGTACTCAGTAGTACCACCCGACAGGTCAAGCAAGGAAATCTCTAGGCCAAGATCTTTTCAGTCTTCTTCTAGGATTGTCGGGAATTGTACAAGAAGACAGACGTTTGATTAATGGATTAGTATGGTGATTTAGCTTAGAATGGAATGAGAGGAAGTGGGATTTGGTTAGCTGAGAAAGTATGGGAACGTTTAAGTTTTTGTGAAGATTGGCGTTTTTTATATACCAAGGGGCAGAGACGATTTGACGGAGACATATTGATTGGAAAGCTTGTAAAGTTCGCAGGTTTGAGAGTTTCGTGGAGCCCCATATCTGGATGCCATATGCCCATACGGGTCTTAAAATAGCTTTGTAGATTAACAATTTATTGCTGATGTTTAGTTTGGAGCGGAGAAGTGGACGGAGCAAGTGAAGTCTAGAGTTTACGGATTTCCTTTTGTTTTTGAGGTGTTGAGCCCAGGTGAGTCGCTTATCAAACGTTAGGCCAAGGTATTTGACTACAGGGGTTGTTGGAATTAAGTTATTTTTGAATGAAACTGGAGGGCAGTCTCTAGGTCTTAGTGAAAAAGTAATAAAAGAGGATTTGGAGTCATTTATTTTTATTTTCGATTTTTTGGACCAGATCTGGATCATGTTTAGATGATTTTGTAACCTAACAGACACAGTTTGAGGGTTGTCATTTGAAGCCAGGATTATTGTATCGTCGGCGTATGTGCCTAATGATGTATGCAAAGTTTTCGGAGTGTCATGCGTAAATATGGTGTAAAGGAAAGGCGCTAAGTCGCTTCCTTGGGGGACGCTAGCCAAGATAGGAAAGTTAACCGAGTAGCTGTTGTTCACTCTAACTGAGAAGGTTCGATTTTCAAGATAAGACTTGATAATAAGGTAATATGGAGCAGTGAGAAATGTTTTAAGTTTATAGAGTAGGCCATCATGCCACACTCCGTCGAAGGCTTGGGCCACGTCTAGCAGGACGGCAGCACAGTAGAGCTTGGATTCCATACTAGTAGATATTAAGTCGACAGTACGAAGAAGTTGGTGGGTGGTTGAGTGTTTAGCCCTGAAACCGAATTGGTGACGTGGAATGATGTTAGCTTTGTCTGACAGTGGGAGAAGTCTTTTCAGAAGTATTTTTTCAAACATTTTTGAGAAAGTGGGAAGGAGGCTTATTGGTCTATAAGAGGTGGGAAGTTGCGGTGGCTTGTCGGGCTTAGAGATGAGAATTATATTTGAATGCTTCCAGATACTATGTTTCCATCTTATCGCAGATAAACCAATAACTTAGATTCGACTTCAAATTGTTCAGTGAGTCCAAAACTGAAACCTTCAACTCAAGTCTAGAAGTCGTCTCTATTATCATACATTTTCTCGTGCCATGTTGGATTTGACGACACGTGACTCGTCAGGGCGTTATACATAATTTGTATACCGTAAGAGTTATTTGTATAGTATTGTGTAAAACTCGAGTCAGTCGAATAGAAGTGTAAGATAATAAATTAATGAAAATCGTGGACTCGAATGTTACTGAGGTACAAACGTTAACCGTCGTATTTGGGATTTTCCGGGTAATACACCACATCTTACCGTTTCTCAAACCTTCTACGTAACAACACCGGTGCACAGCATCGTTTTTCAATTTATATTGTACGTGTACGTGCTTCTTTCCGTTCCTTTTGGTTCTGACATAGGAATCGCCGTTAGATAAAAGGGGTTTGCCGTATCCCAGACGCTCGTTGTTACCATTAAGATGAGCCTAGTGAGCGTAGATAACTAAAGGTTCTCTCGGATACCACTTAAAATGGCTAGTCACCGTCATCTGGTAAAAGTGACACGCACGCGTTCGTATTACGCAGTATTCACCAAGACGGATACACAACTCTCGAGCAATAATTGCTACAATATAACTGTACACACGATTGCAATATCAATGTACGAGCACTTATTTTAATTTTCGATTCATGTTAAATATATTATTTTCAATACAATTTATTCTATATTATTATTATATATTATAATGTAATTATTATTATAATTAAATTATTCTATAGATTAGTAGGATTCAAGGTAAAAATAAAATAAAAATCAGAAAAAAAATTATACGAAGATTCCGTTAAGTTATAATGATATAAATATAATTTAACGTCACATACAACTATTAAATGAACGAGCCAAATATGCAGAATCAAATTATATAAAGAGTTAAAAGGTTAATCAATCTATTTGACAAAGTTCACGAATAACAAGAGATGGACATATGAATCGAATAAGTCCAGAGTTTAGATTTGTAAACATTTAAGATTCAACAACAACAGGGGACTTTCCCAAGGACTGGTTGTAAGTTCAACGTTCCGGGTGGTGGGTAACACGGTGGTGGACATGGACCAGGTTCATGATAATTTATTTTCAATTATTCTTACAAATTTCGCAAACTAACTTGGATATATAATTTAATTAATTCTAAAACTTATAACATAGTGACCAAAAGTCCAACATAGTGGTTATGTTATAGTATTATATAACAGCACCATTAAAAATCGAACAATATGTAGAAAAACTATTTAACTATACATTCATTTATATTTTACAATTAATCATAATTATGTGAAATAATTACACAGTTTAGTAGGATAAACGGTAAAAATACAACCAAAATATAGGGAAAAATATAATTTTTATTTTCCGTTAGTTATGATATTCATATCATATTACAATATATAATACTACAAAAAACTAAATAAATATGGGACAATTGATATTAGCATCCATAAAAATAACATAAAATAAAAATACTATTTTAGTTTAAAATCATCAAATATTATATTAATACATATATAACATGATATTATACAGCAAAATCTTTAACAACAGATCGATGTGTAGCAAAATTATTTAATTGCATTCATATGTATTTAACAATTAATCATAATTAAATGAATAAGTAGGATCAAAGGTGAATACAAAAACAAAATATCAAGAAAAAAATTATAACTTGTAAGTTGTAAGATTCATATTCTATAACAACATACAATATTATACAATAGGTGTGTCAGATTTGTAGAATCAAATCACATAAAATAGTTGAGGTAAATAATCAAATTTTAACAAAATTAACAGACATCAGTATATGGATTTAATATTGAACACATATTGTATGTGCTTGGTGTTGAGCGTTATAAACATTTCAGTTTCAACAACCACAAAGGAATTTTCCAGGAACAGTGTGTAAGTTGCATGTCCCGGGTGGTGGGTAACACAGAAATGGATTTATTAATGACATTAATTTTTTTAAGGATTCTCAACAATGTAAAACCATTAGTTGGTGTTTACAGTGTTGGGGATCTTTCCTCAAGTCCAAAAAGTAACCGGCACGCTTATGATGGGCCCAATGATAATAGCATTTGTAAAGATTATATCCATTAATTTATGTGAAATAACATTTTAGTTTAAAAGCATCAAATAAATTTATTACATATTATATAATATGTTATAATATTATACAACAGTACCTTTAAAAACAAATATGTCGAAAAACTATTTAACTATACATATGTATTGTATAATAAATCATACTCATGTGAAATAATTACACAGTTTAGTAGGATAAACGGTAAAAATACAACCAAAATATAGGGAAAAATATAATTTTTATTTTCCGTTAGTTAACAATATATAATACTACAAAACACATTTCAGTTTCAACAACCACAAGGAACTTTCCCAAGGACTGGAGGTAAGTTGCACGGGCCAGGTGGTGGGTAACAAGGCGGTGGACATGGACCTGGTGGCGGAATCAAGAATAATTTCGGCACACCGACTGGGGTTTGGTATACTATATCAGGACTTTCACAGTATGCTCCGGGGTTGTAGAATACTTTTGGTGGAGGTAACGGGGGTAAGACAACTGGTGGAGTTCTTATTGGGGTAGGTAGTGCGAAGAATATTTTGGGTGGGTCGGGAGCAGGTGCCACTACGACTGACGGTTTTTTGATCACGTTGCCGTCGTTGATGATGATCGGACCCGGTGCAGCAGAGGGGAGGATAATCGGAGCAGGAGGAGGGGCGGGCTTGACTTTGACGACTAAATTGGGTGCTGGACCCGCTGGAAGGACAACTGGAGGTGCTTTACCAACCTTCGATGGTAATTGGACTACCAAAGGTCCTGGTGCTGGTCCTGGAGCTATGACAAGAGGTGTTGGTGGTGGGATGGCTAGAGATGTAGCTACGGTCGGAGCAGGTCCTAATTTCGGTTTCAACAAAGGTAAAAGTGCAGCGGGTGGAGGGGAAGGAGCAGCTAGAGGAGCTACAGGAGCGGACGCTTTTAAAAGAGCCAATAGTTCAGTTAAAATCGCCGGATTAAGAATGTCAGGTGAAGGAATGCAAGGAGAGGGGGCTGGTAAACAGGGTGCTGGTGGGGCCAAAGGTGGTAGACATGGCGGTTCTAGTCCACATGGGTTTGATTCGACCTTGATAAAAAAAAAAAATTTAATAATTTTTTAGAGGAAAATTATATTAATAGTATGTCTTACCTTAGACAAGCAGGCCACAGCCAAAGTTGCTACGATTCCAAAGAAATTCATTTTCATTTTTTTTTTTTTTTTTAAAATGGAATGAATGACAGTTTGATGATGAACATCATTCGTGTCATGTACCTTTTATACTCAAACTGTGTATATTTTGTTTTTAATAGGAACACGTTCTTATAAAATGATAATAGCGATGAGATAACATGAGACGATTTATTTGTTGTTCCATACACTTTATTTGTGTTTGAGAAAATTGATTCATCTTTACTCGTTATTCCTTTTGTAAAAGCATTTTTTTAATCTATAATATTAATGCAAATCAGTATTACCGCTTGAAATGTTTATGCTATAACTTAGGGTGAATCAATTTTAATGCTGGAGCGAAATGACCCACCTGTGTTTTATGTTTTACAAAATCATATTTGAAATTGAAATTTTATTTTCCAAATAGAATATTCAAACAAAATAATTGTATTGGTATGATTCTGAATGTAACATGTATATTCAATTACATATAATTTTATCTTGTTATGTACCTTATTAATGTATACTGGATCATTATCATGTTTCAACCCTTAAAGATTGATTTTTTTTAAAATTAAATCAAATACATTAACATTGTGTTATAATTTTTAACTGGTAAACACTTTTCCCTCCAATATTTAGTATTTGATTTAAAATTGATACCGTTCAGTTTGTTAATAAACAGATAAATAGCGCTATATAGCCAACATATAAATGTATATATAACTGTATATATATATATATATATATATATATATATATATATATATATGCGAATTTGATAAATATATGACTAATTACAATATAGTGAAATTTTGAATATAACCAATAAGATTAATTTAATTTTGCCAATCAACTGGTATGACAAACGCAATTAACCTACAGATTATATTTATAAACATTATTTGTAATCGGTGTGTATGTAAACAAATACCAGTTGATGGTTAGATTTTATCTAATCAATCAGTTTCAGAGAACGTGAACGCATTAAAAACAATGCAATATATTTTTAGTATAAAAGGGTTTCTACACCAGTGTTTAACATACATTGATGCATCAAATATTCTATAATTCATTTCTAAAACCAGACAGAAAAAATGTGTACTTCTAGATTTGTGGTGGCTTTGACATTGGCTTGCTTTGTTAAGGTAAGAATCTATTAAACATTATAGATTAAAAAATGTTCTAAAATTGTTTTTATTTTGTTTATCTTGATCAGGTTGGAGCCAGCCCTTGTGGACCTCCTCCTTGTCTTCCGGATCCGTATTGCTTGCCGCCATTCTTGCTAGACCCTTGTCCACCACCACCATGTTTACCACCATTACCTCCATGCCCACCACCAGCCTTACCACTTCTGCCACCTATGCCACCTCCATGTTTACCTCCATGTCTACCACCACTGCCTCCATGTCCACCACCGAGTTTACCACTTCCACCACCAATACCACCACCGTGCTTACCTCTTCCACCTCTTAAATTGACAGCGGTTCCTTTGATTCCTTTACCGCTGCCTCCATGCCCACCACCGTGCCCACCACCGTGCTTACCTCCTCTACCCCCATGCCCACCACCGTGTTTACCTCCCCTTCCTCCTTGCTTGCCTCTTTTACCCCCATGCCCGCCACCATGCGCACCTCTTCTACCTCCAATTCCACCACCATGCGCACCTGAAATTATTGCTCTTCCAGCTCCACTTCCACTTTGCCCTCCACCATGTCCTCCTCCAATCCCACCTCCATGCCCACCCCCATGCCCCCCACCGTGTTTCCCATATCCATTTCCCCCATGCTAGGATGTAGATGAAATCTGAAAATGTGTTTTCTATGCACACTTCGATTTTATTCACTGAAACTTTTAAGCACAAGTTTTCTGTACATGTGAACAATTAAATAAAATGTTTAGTTTAATTTTTGTTTAATAAACGGTCATGAGAAAAAAATTATATTTCTGTTTACATTTATTTATCCTATTGCACAAATGTATTATTTCAAATTCATTTAATTGATTCGATGTAAAAATGTCGTATTATTTGTGCATGTATAATGTATTCAGTCATTGTTGACTTATGTTTTGCAATATGTTTACATACAGGAAAAATTCATAATATACCCATTAAACCATAGTCAATATACTGATAACTCTTTTTATGATTTTAATGTTTTATTGAAAGTATTTATATCATCATAAACAATTAGTTTGTAAATTATAATAAAAAATAGAAAAGGAATACAAAATGGTAAACCCATACTTTTGGACTTTTTTATCTTCTGGATACATATGGTGTACCACCACTTATACTAGATCTTTGTGCACCACAATATGAATAAATTCTGTCTTCATTATCACCATCACAACTTTCTTCCATGTTTATCTCCTTGCGCAATATTTCATTTCTCTAGTGTCTAGTCCGGCACAATGGATGCCATTTATATCACCACTAACATTGACATATTTTTATTTTTGTATTTGGTACGAGGTGTGGCAGAGCGAAGTCCCTAAAGTTGTCAAATTTTTCAATTTTTTGAAAAGTGTTTTTAAATATTCCATTAATATACGGTGCAAATTTTAAGCTTCTAGTTAAATCATTTTATTATTTCTGCTTTTATTACTAAAATAAAAAAAGGGTCATTTATAGCAAATTTTGCTATCAACACTCAGCTTTTCTACAATTTATCTTCTTACTTCGAAAAATTGTCTTGCGAAAAAATGGTACTGTTTAAAGTACAATTTACATGTGATTTCCAATCTATTTAGTTGCTGGATGAAACTTTTGAATCACTTTTACTGCTTAAAAAAAGGCTCACAGCAAAACAAGAATGAAAATAAATAAAAATCAATGTAAAACCAATAAGTTCTTCAATTCACTACGATTATAAAATTAAACAGTGCCAAATGATACTCGGAATTGATAAAATTCGCCAATATACCTTTTTTCAGTCTATATTGTGCCCGATACACATTTCCCCTTTTTCGGAACCTGTGCGTGACTCCAAAAGAAAAAAATTCTCAAGTTAATAAATATTGCAATATGTTGATCACAATAGGGTCTCATTGTAACAGTCAAATAATTTACATCGGTTTTAACTATCGTATAATTGTTTAAAGAACGTACTAGAAAAATATCAGAACAACTACATCAAGAAGCAATTTTTCAATCATTGAATTTGACAATAAAATTTTATAACCACAGAATAAAATGGATAACTTATTTTTTATGGCTTCTTGGACACGTGAAACCATTAGTTGGTGAGTACAGGATAGGAGCTCGTTCCTCAACAAAAAATAGTGTTCGGCATATCAAATATGGGACAATTGATATTAGCATTCATAAAAATAACATATAATAAAAATACTATTTTAGTTTAAAATCATCAAATATTATATTAATACATATATAACATGATATTATACAGCAAAATCTTTAACAACAGATCGATGTGTAGCAAAATTATTTAATTGCATTCATATGTATTTAACAATGAATCATAATTAAATGAATAAGTAGGATCAAAGGTGAATACAAAAACAAAATATCAAGAAAAAAATTATAACTTGTAAGTTGTAAGATTCATATTCTATAACAACATACAATATTATACAATAGGTGTGTCAGATTTGTAGAATCAAATCACATAAAATAGTTGAGGTAAATAATCAAATTTTAACAAAATTAACAGACATCAGTATATGGATTTAATATTGAACACATATTGTATGTGCTTGGTGTTGAGCGTTATAAACATTTCAGTTTCAACAACCACAAAGGACTTTTCCAGGAACAGTGTGTAAGTTGCATGTCCCGGGTGGTGGGTAACACAGAAATGGATTTATTAATGAAATTAATTTTTTTAAGGATTCTCAACAATGTAAAACCATTAGTTGGTGAGTACAGTGTTGGGGATCTTTCCTCAAGTCCAAAAAGTAACCGGCACGCTTATGATGGGCCCAATGATAATAGCATTTGTAAAGATTATATCCATTAATTTATGTGAAATAACATTTTAGTTTAAAAGCATCAAATAAATTTATTACATCAGAGGCGGTTTGAACATTTATATCTTACCGGGGCAATTTAATTTAAACCACCCACCTACCGAACCCTACCTACTCTGAAAATTTTTTTTCGCTTCGCTTCACTTCATTTACACAACTCCTCTAATATTACAATGTTAATTATATACTACTTAACGGGTTCATGAATTTACTAGTATACCATATACCTACATTTTTATTTATTTAACCAAAATTTAACTAAAAATACAGTTAAGCTTGAGAATTTTCAAAAAATTAAAAATTTTATCGTTTTAGCTTATTATTTTAGTTCTAGGAAAATAATATATATTTACAGTAGAACCTCGATTATCCGAAATAAAATATGAGACCACACTGAGTTCAAATAATAGAAATGTAATATAAATATTATCTGTACCTACAATGAATAAAGAATAATTATTACATATCATTGACTTATTATATTACAGATTTCGTATTTCGTTATTATTATACATATGTATTATGATTTGTTTTTGACAAACTCATCAATTTTTATTTGACGAATTGCTGCTACGCGCTTTTGCACAGATAAATCTCGCAAACGTTTTTGTAGAAATTATAACAAGTAGTTATATAACAATTTTAAACTGGTTGTATGGACATAAGGTACGTTTCTAAATACTTCTGAGCACTGAGCTACTGAACCACCCACATACCCTACAATTTTTAACCGGGGCACCGCCCCGATAGAAGGTGCTTACAAGCCGCCTCTGTATTACATATTATATAATATGTTATAATATTATACAACAGTACCTTTAAAAACAAATATGTAGAAAAACTATTTAACTATACATATGTATTGTATAATAAATCATACTCATGTGAAATAATTACACAGTTTAGTAGGATAAACGGTAAAAATACAACCAAAATATAGGGAAAAATATAATTTTTATTTTCCGTTAGTTATGATATTCATATCATATTACAATATATAATACTACAAAAAACATTTCAGTTTCAACAACCACAAGGAACTTTCCCAAGGACTGGAGGTAAGTTGCACGGGCCAGGTGGTGGGTAACAAGGCGGTGGACATGGACCTGGTGGCGGAATCAAGAATAATTTCGGCACACCGACTGGGGTTTGGTATACTATATCAGGACTTTCACAGTATGCTCCGGGGTTGTAGAATACTTTTGGTGGAGGTAACGGGGGTAAGACAACTGGTGGAGTTCTTATTGGGGTAGGTAGTGCGAAGAATATTTTGGGTGGGTCGGGAGCAGGTGCCACTACGACTGACGGTTTTTTGATCACGTTGCCGTCGTTGATGATGATCGGACCCGGTGCAGCAGAGGGGAGGATAATCGGAGCAGGAGGAGGGGCGGGCTTGACTTTGACGACTAAATTGGGTGCTGGACCCGCTGGAAGGACAACTGGAGGTGCTTTGCCAACCTTCGATGGTAATTGGACTACCAAAGGTCCTGGTGCTGGTCCTGGAGCTATGACAAGAGGTGTTGGTGGTGGGACGGCTAGAGATGTAGCTACGGTCGGAGCAGGTCCTAATTTCGGTTTCAACAAAGGTAAAAGTGCAGCGGGTGGAGGGGAAGGAGCAGCTAGAGGAGCTACAGGAGCGGACGCTTTTAAAAGAGCCAATAGTTCAGTTAAAATCGCCGGATTAAGAATGTCAGGTGAAGGAATGCAAGGAGAGGGGGCTGGTAAACAGGGTGCTGGTGGGGCCAAAGGCGGTAAGCATGGTGGTGCCAAAGGTGGTAGACATGGTGGCCCCAGTCCACATGGGTTTGCTTCGACCTTCATGAAAAAAAAAAAAAAAAAAATTTTTTAGTGGAAAATACTATTAATATTATGTCTTACCTTTGTCAAGCAGGCAATAGCCAAAGCTGCTAAAATTCTAAAGATTTTCATTTTTTTTTTTTTTTTTATAAATGGAATGAATGACAATACGATGATTAACTCCATCAGTGTTATGTACCTTATATACTCAGTGTTCGCATGTTTTGTTTTTAATATTTACACGTTCTTATAAATTGATAATAGCAATTAGATATCATGAGACAATTTATTAGTAGATGTGTTTATTTCCGACACTGATAAAAAATGTAGACAATATATAATCATATTTTTTGTGTAAAATAGTTGGTTTATCAATTATATTTGCTTATTGATGATCATTTAAAAATAAAATAAAAATTGTACATTTGTAGGAAGGGCTTAATTTACAGCTTAGCAATGTTTGGTTTCAATGAAACAATCTAATATATTTTTATGTAAAGAAAATAATTAATATTTTGCAAAAATTCTCTTGAGTTGTAAGTGCATTTTTATGAAATGTAATTAGAGTGAATATGTATGTATGGTTGGATTATATCAATTTATTTTTGTTGGTGTGTATATTTCCTATTATAAATAAAAGTAATGAATACTACGATCCAAGAACATATATACGGATGATTTAAAGAGCCATTGAAATAATCATTGTTTATTGAATTCAGGTATTAAAACAAGGATAATACACTTTTGCATTTTTTTTTATTAATAAAATTGGAAACAAATAATTATCCATTATTGATAATAATATTCGCTATACTAATACTAACAATTATATATCAGGACTACATATATATTATATATATATTATGATAACCATGAAAAGTTTCATGTTAAATTACAAATACCAAAAAATGTATATAAATATATAGGGAATAAAATCTATAGATATAGAACTAATATCAATGTTATCAATAAGTTGACCTAACTTGTTATCGCATGAGAATAAAACTGTATCAATTAAACATAACAAGACATATACGTATATGTAACAATCTATCTAGAATTTTTCATTCATTCATAATGTTAAAAATTTAATTCCACACTTTTTTCGTCATTTATATAATTATATGAAATAATATTATGCTTATATCTGAAAATAAATTTGAATAACAAATGTTGATAAATATGTTGAACGCTTTAAAACAGGGGTCTTCAACCCGCGGCCCGCTTGCCGCATGCGGCCCGTTTTGCCATTATTTGCGGCCCGCGATAACATTTGAAATATAGCACGCATATTTTCTATTTCGATAAAATTAAAACGACCATGAGCCATCGATATTGAAAAAATTGGGGAAAGTGCGATAAAACAAAGTAAATTACTAATGATATTAATAATAGTTTGTAATTTAAAATTTAATCATGAAAATTGTAATAGTAAAAGTGAATTTTAGTATAAAACACATGTTTTTAGTACGGATGCGGCCCGCGAGATTTGTAGAAAACAATGTGTGGCCCTCCCCTTAAAAAGGTTGAAGACCCCTGCTTTAAAATGAAACATATCTTCAGTTTTGTTTTAAAAATGTTATACATATGCCATGTATTAACTATGTCCAATTATACATATCAATCGCAATTAGATAATATTTAAGGTAATCTTCATTTCTGACAAAGTATATATACATTTTTTTTAAATGAATAATGGTAAATTTGGTGCAAATATAAAAGGTATCGTCTGATCAACAATTCAACTGGACTTGAATCGAAAAAAAAAATTTATTGAACGTTAAGACGGATAAAACATTTTTATTGCGTAATATACACACACACACACATATATATATATATATATATATATATATATATATATATATATATATATATATATTGATTTTATTTTTTTTTAACTTTACTGAGGTATAAAAAGTAATTCATTTTAGATTCTGGGTGAAATGGCGAATGTATTTATTTTACAATGATGTGTTTTTCTTTTGTATATAAACCCTTTTTGAGTAGTAATTATTATCTCAAAGTTTCCACTGGCAACTCTTTAGATTAAAAATTTAATTTAGTTTTTAATTTTTCTTTAATACTTATTCCCAATTGCTAGAACAAACGGTAGTTGGAAATAGAGCAATAATAGTAACATTTGGTGTAGATGAGATTTTTATTAAATCTGTTTTTTATATTTAGCCATTAATTTAAGCATAATGGTGCTAGATTCTTGAAATGTTCACCAAATATCAACATCATCCTTATACAGACTTGACTTTAATTTTGAATATATTCTATTATTTTTGGGTTATATTACATAAAATTTTGAAATTGTTGAAAATACCTCGGTTTTTGGATGTTTTCATATTGTAAAATTTCAAATATTTGATATAAAAACCTAAAAAAAGTACGTACTTCGCCACATGGGGTTATGGGGTATTCTTTTCTCTCCGGACAAGTTAATGGGGATGGGTGTATTGAATTGTAAAGAACTCATTGATCATTCCTTTCGTTAAACGGTTCTGAGCGAAGCTTCAGAATTAAAATATCCCGGTAAGATGGAGCAATTTCTTCAAAGAAATATTTTAAGTTGAAAATTGACGTCAAAACAGTTCATTGGGTAAAAGTCGTAAAATACTTTCATTCAACATTTATAAAAAAATATTTAGGTCAAGATTTTTAAAAAATTTCAGTATCGTTGGTAAAGGGTATAAGTAAGGTTATTATGTTCATGTATTTCATAAACTTTTGTCTAATCATCAGAAGATTTTTTTTTCAAAATGTTCAAAAGTTTTTTTTTTGTTTGATAAAGAATATTTTTTTTTTAGAAAAAAAGTTCCAAAACATATTATACTATATGAATTCAAAGTTTCATTATGTTTGGATTAACCATCTTCTTCAAAAAAAAATGTTGAAGATCGGCGTAAAAATATTTTATTACGTGAAAATCGAATAATAATTTACTTAAACTCTTATAAAAAAATCCAGGGCCATGATATTTGGAATTTTTTTAGAATCGTTAGAGAAGTAAATGAGTATGATCATATTAAATTTTTAAAAGTTTTTGTCAAATATTTAAAACTTAATTAGAGATAAACATAAAAAACAAGGTATTTTCAAAATTATATTTTTAGCCCGGATGTTTTCAATTTTTTTTTGAAACTATTTTTTGAGCGTATTAATACGTCAATAATATATAATGAAAATTTTTAATTTCTAGCAACAATACTTTAGGAATTATGAAAAAATTACTTAGTCGATGTAATGAAAGTGTCGTTTAAGGTGACTTTCGCCGTTTTGAGTCTATATTTAGGCTGTATTTATTTTATCAGCGATAAACTTTTAAAAAACATTTTCAATATTCTATTTTTAGCCCAGAAATCGTCAAATTCGTTTAAAATTATTTTTAAGGTTTATTGTAATACGTCAATTATATATAATGAAAAATGTTTAATGGTAATAATGTATGGCGAAATGTATTTCAAATTTCTATTAACATTACTTTTGGAGTAACGACGAAACTACTAAAGTCGATTTAATGAAAGCGTAATTTACGACAAATTTCGCCGTTTTTGTTCCATTTTCGGCTGTTTTTCACAGTCTTTTTAAAAAACAGTTAAACTTAAAATGTAATATCAATCATTAATGTCAAACAATGTTATTAAATAATTCACCTCTTCAAATATGGTAAGGCTTAGAAGTTTTTAATTTATTGTAAAAAAATATAAAATTTTTTAATTTTTAAGTTTTAATTTCACTTATTGTTTTTTTCGTTTTACAAGCATTTTTGTTTATTGTACCGTCGTTTTGTTTAATGTTGATTTTATAATAAATTAATATTAGCAGTATACCGTTTTTCGGTACGTTATCCATTATCGACTTCAATTGTATTTTGACAAGTATTAAATAATAATCAAAACGTAATATAAACATTTTCAAACCTTGTCAACTAATCAGTAAACACCATATTCATGTTGACTAAATATTTCATCGATATTGATAAACATATTTGAATCTATTATATTATACAGTTCAAATAAGTTTTCCCTACAATTTATAAGAAGAATAATTACTTATATCAATAATTAAAATTTAAAATTTAGTGTAACTTAAAATCTAATCAGTGAGATTAATTTTATCTAAGAATTTTGTTTGTTTTCATTTTAAAATTCAAAGTTAACATTTTACCAACATCTAACAAACATTATTTCTAATCAATACTGATAGCTAACTGCAAATACAAATAGATGGATGTATTTTATCTAATCAATCAGTTTTAGAGAACGTGGACGAATGAAAAACAATGCAATATATTTTTAGTATAAAAGGCTTTCTACACCAGTGATTAACATACATTGGTGCATCAAATATTCTATCATTTATTTCTAAAAACAGAAAACAAAATATGAGTTCTACTAGATTTGTTTTTGCTTTGGCGTTGGCTTGTTTTGTTCAGGTAAGAATTATAAAAAAAAAAAATATATATTGATTGAGTTACAAAGATTTCTAAAATTATTTTTATTTTGTTTTTTTTTAACAGGTTGGAGCCAGCCCTTGTGGACCTCCTCCTTGTCTTCCGGATCCGTATTGCTTACCGCCATTCTTGTTAGACCCTTGTCCACCACCACCATGTTTACCGCCATTACCTCCATGCCCACCACCTTGTCCACCACCAGCCTTACCACTTCTGCCACCAATACCACCACCATGTTTACCTCCATGTCTACCACCTCTTCCTCCATGTCCACCACCGAGTCTACCTCTTCCCCCACTTATACCACCGCCGTGCCTACCACTTCCACCTCTTAAATTTACAGCGGTTCCTTTAATTCCTTTACCTCTGCCTCCATGCCCACCACCATGCCTACCTCCTATACCTCCGTGCCCACCACCGTGCTTACCTCCTCTTCCTCCATGCTTGCCTCTTCTACCTCCATGTCCACCACCATGCGCACCAGAAATTATTGCCCTTCCAGCCCCACTTCCACTTGGCCCTCCACCACCATGCCCCCCGCCATGCCCTCCACCATGTCTACCATATCCATTTCCCCCATGCTAAGATGTAGATAAAATCTGGAAATATGTTTTCTATGTACACTTCGTTTTTATTTCCTATTTGCAAATCACTTTTTACTCCATGTCCACCACAACACAAACTTAGTACTTTTGTCACCATCATCACTATCATGTCAACTTCCATTCCTTCCTCCTCATAATTTGGTAGCGATTTCTTTATTTCCTTTACCTAGGGCTCCATGCCCACTACCATGTATACCATAATTCTTACCCCTCCTGCCACCATTTCCACATAATGCGCACCAGAAAATATTGTCTTTCAAGCTCTAACTACTCTTCGCCTACAATAATGCCTTCCTCCAAGCCTACTACCAGTTCATTTTTATGCCCATCACCATGTTTCTCATATCCATTTCCTCCATGCTGGTAGGTTCAAAAAATCTGTAAATATGTTTTCTGTGTACATTTTTGTATTAAAAATTCTAAGTGAATATCTTCTGTATAATCCATTATTTTACTTAATTTATTTAAATATTCAAAACGTTTTGTGTATTTATCTGGTTTATCAATAATATATTCTCTATTTTTTCGCCACAACCTTGTGCATTACTGTAATCCTAGATTTCATGATTTATTTCCATGTCGTCACCAAACACACCACCACACGTACCACTTTAATTTCCATATTTATCTCCTTACCCTCCTTCAATTTTACCTCCATGCCCATCAGTATTTCCTCATAATTTACCGTATTTTTCTCTTAATTTTTTCTTCCTCCCTATAATAATCAACTTCAAACTATATTATATTCTTACAAACTCCTTAATATTGAACATTTATAGTTTTTTTATTAATTGCGATTCAATTTGGAAATTTGTTTTCACTTCTTATTTTATTACATTTATATAATACTGTAATCAAAATCAACATGCTGTGTAAACTATAATAATAAATTTTATATATCTACTGTATAAGCTGTCTTATTTTTTGAACCTGTGATATCTTTGGCAGCCATGGTATAGTTTAGAATTTACAGCATTTAATGTACATTGAAAAACATTTTTATCTTAGTTCTGAAAACATTTTAAACTATTAAAAAAAATAAAATCAACATTGTCCGGTAGAAAAAACAAAAAAGGTACGTAATTATCCAGATGAGGCTTCTTGGGGAAGAAAGGTCCTTCGATTCTTGGACAAGTTAATGGGGATGGGTGTATTAAATTCTAAAGAAATGATAGATCATTTCTTTATTTAAATGATTTTGAGCTAAGCTTTAGTATAAAAAAAATGTAAATGAATCATACGTATAGTTAACCTTTTTCAGTATAATCAATTCCTTTTTTCGCTATGTATTTTTATCAAACCTGTTTTAAGTTTTCTTGATTCACACATGAGAGATTTTTTTACCAAAAGATTTACGGAATTCTAATCTATCTGTACCCAAAGTTTCAGAAATATTGGATTAATCAATAGTCTTTAATAAGTATGTATAAATTAAAAATTGACATAAACCAGTTAGTTTCGTAAAAAATCGTATAATTATATACTTAAATACTTGTAAAGAAATTCTGACATATGATTTTTGATTTTTTTTCAATATTGTTAGTTAAGTGTATGAGTATGCTCATATTACAATATCAAAACTGTTGATCAAATATTAAACACTTTATTAGAGATAAACTTTAAAAAAACAAGGTATTTTCAAAGTTATATTTTTAGCCTGTGAATAATCGATTTTTTTAATAATTTTGGTAACGTTTGTATTAATATGCCATTAATGTGAAATTAACATCTAACTTAGATTTATTCTTTATTTCTCTATCATACCAAAACAACAATATTTAAATGTGTAATAATGTATTATTCTCGTATGTTATGTCTCGCTTGCCATTAATATTAATACTCATCCAATATTGTATTCTTAAATTGTAATAAGCTAACTTATATCATGTTATTTATAAATTTAAAGTCTTACTTTACTTGAGCCTATGGCGTAAATTTAGCAATGAATAAATAAATAAAAAATGTCGAGTTTCTAGCAACATCAATTTTTGAGTTATGACTAAATAATTTAGTGATAGTGCTATATACGGCGAATTTTCAGTTTTTAGTTACTTTTTTCTCACATCTGGTAAAACTATTAAAAGGAGAAATACTCTCACAGTACCATCCACATGTAATTTCCAATCTATAGATTTTCTGCATGAAACTTTTGGACAAAGTTAAGTGTAGCAAAAAGTGTCTCCAGAAAAAAAAGCATCATTACAAAAATCAGATCTTTCACTTCACTCAGAATCGTTTAAGAAATAATAGTTTAAGAGTACTTTATTTGTATCAATTTGTCCGGAGTTACTCTAGGAACTTGATTCCAGAATCAAATCTTATGAGTAATATATTGACAAAAAATAAATAAATATACAATAGAATTTTAAGAATGAAAGTTTAATGTATTTAGTACAACATTCTAAGGATAATACTGAAATAATTATTTCACTGATTTTATGTACACATAATTAAATATTGTTTGATTTACACATAATCATCAAATGTTTGTAACTCATTTTACATTGTTTATGATACGTATATTATTTTGTGTTTAATTTATAAATATTTAACTATTCTAATGGAGTATATCATTCAATAGTTATTACCATTATTATTACAATTATAATCAATGTTAAGTTATGAAAATAAATAATATATTTATATTTTAAAATGTGCTTGAAATTTTAACGGAAACTGAAAATTTTATGGTCAGCAATATTCTCAAAACATAGTAAAGCTATAGGTACATTTTTTTTATGTCATAAAGCAATAGTATTTAAATTATTTAAAATATATTATACATTTTATATAATATACATACTTATTAATTAAAATAGTTCATTTTGCGATATAAAAATAAATACATCGTGTATATTTGCGAAAATAGAAAAAAGAAGGTTATTTTAAAATTCAGTATTTTCTTCATAAAGTAGAGATTTTATTATTGCTTTCTAACGAAAGTTAAAATTTTATTTTAGTCTTATAATTATTCACTTTAAATAAAATTACACTATTTTTTTTTATAAAATTAGCTTTTAAAAGTGGTATGTCAAGTCAGTATAAATCGATTTTACCCAAAACAAATTAATTTAAATAAAACAAATTCTGCACCCGGAATTCCAATAATTTGTATTAATATTTTTTAAATAATTGTGTAATTTCGTTGTAGTCAAGTGTGCTAATTTCAATGAATAAACTACGAATCACTAGACAATCATCTACGTCATCCAGATGAATTAATTATGTTCAGGCATACCTACATTTTAATTTTTTTTTATATATTTGTATTTATATTATGTATTCTGTAAAATTAATTATTATACGTATAGTAATAATTATAATATTCTAGTACATATTTAAAATGTAATATACACGTAAGCAGAATAAAATATACTATACAAAACAACTCGTTATATTATATACGTAAATACATACATACACCCTCACAAATGTACATATATATATATTTAAACACATATGTATGTATATCGTATATGCTTATAATAATTACATATCATGTATAAAAACTATGCACATACACATCTCATTAATGTAACTGTTCATACATGCATATATTATATTTACACAATAAATTAAAATGTTCTATTTTCAAATTGCATTTGGAAACATGGTTGCACGGTGTATTTTCGTTGATAATTGTTATCAAATGATTCATCATAGTTATATCATACGCGTGATTTATATGCTTGACAAAATAGTACCCCGATTTACTGTACAAAACATTAAATCATGTATACACAACAATATACAACATTTAGCTACATGGCCTCTACTACATCACCAAATGGCACTGGCGGAAGTATACTTGTCCTCCGGGGATATCGATGGACGTCATTGGTGACAATTTAACCTGCTCCAGATCAGCTCATCAGACAGGCTCGTCTAAATCTCATCGTCGTTGTCATTTTGCTCTCACTGGTTGCTGCCAATTATTTTTACTATGTATCATGTTATTATATATATATATATATATAAGGTTTTAAAATGTCATGAAATTTATTTTCTTGCAAAATTTCATGAAATATTTTATTTGGCCGAAATTTATAAAATAGATGAATACCTATTTAAACAATTATTCTTGAATAAACAATAAATCAGTACAGGTAACATGTGACCGCAAAGACAAATCCTAGAATAAGCAGATGTGGTGGAGGATGATTGTCTAATACGTGGATGAGAGTTGGAATGATTTACGATTGATTCTGGTAATGGACTGTATTGACAATAAAGTTTTTAAACAAATAAATTTACAAATAATGGGACGGGGGGTCCTTAAATCTAATAAATCGTTAGATATGTAGTATTTACATAACAGGTAACAGGAAATATAGCATAGATTGCCTTTGATGTTAGATATAACTGGAAAATTAAATAATTTAAACTATCTTAGAACTCATAATCATAGCTCATTACCATAACTCAGTTATATTTTTAGAACTAAAACAAAAGGTTTGATGATTAATAATTCCATACTTTAATTTATTATTCAATTTCAATTAATAATTTATATAATTAATAATTAAAATGTACAATATTTTGTTTAACTGAAACACTAATATATTTGAAATAAATAATATAAATTACGAATTGCAACTCATAGAAATATAATTAATATATATATCATCTCTATCAGTCATAGAACGTCGCTGTTTTTTTCGTGTGTCAACTATCATTCGGCACATATTTAAATGTGTAGAATAATATTTTATTTAGACTATGTAATATGTAAAAACATCAAATACTCAAATCAGTGGAACGCCTAAAAAATAATTTCGGGGGAGGGGATAACATCGTTAAAAAATTATATATACATATTTTTAATAATCAAATAATTTTTTGACTTAAAAAAAAAGAATTTCGGTAGGTTTAGAACCCCCTCACTCTAGTTGCACCAGTGACTCAGATACACATACAAGGCAATCCTATGGCTAAAATCATTTGGTTACCAACATCTCAATGTTTTCAAAAGATGACACGATAACTATGAGTTAAGAATCAAGACCATAAAAATATAAAATAGCACTTCAACGATAATTGAATTGTATTGGTAGGTTTGTGAATTTCATTTTAAAACTCTTTAATCATAGGTTCATGCTTATTCACATAGAAAATATTTTCTCTATACGTGCGCACAATATTTTGATACAATATAATAAAATATGAAGTATAGTTTGTATTTGATAAAATATTACTCAAAGTGATTTTTACTGATTTAGGTATAAGTCATTGATGTTAGAAGTGTTTAAGGTGCTGGACAAGATGAAATAAAATATTAATTTTTTTGTTAATACTTATAAAAATATTTTATTTCTAGAAAAGATGTTTTTTTTATTTATTATTTATTACATAGGTAAGTTTTTAAAACTCATTTAGTTTTACGGGGCATTATTAAAATAGTTCAACCGATTATCATGGTTCTAATTTTTATTGATTGATCGAAAATCATTTTATTTTACATTTTTCGACGTATTTTGATAGCCCCATGATTATTAAACCTAGACACTCTTGGGAACTCTATGATTATTTTAATTTTTATTTTTTTAAACTCGATTTTGTAATTGAAGCAGCAAAGATGCATCATCAAAAAAGTGCTACATGAATTATACTTTATCACATTTTCCTCCTTTTTAATAGTTTTTCAACATTTTATGATATGATAATTAAAAACGATTCAATTACAATAACAAAAAATGAATTATAACTTTAAAGTTATAAGTAAATACAATTTTAAAACATGATGTGATTGAATGGCATAAATAAAAATAAAATATCAGAGAAATTTTATATTTTGAGTTTTGAAAGTATAAGTGATATTATAATGTCATACATAACATAATGAAAATAAAATATTCTTGTTATTAGTGTCAAATAACAAAAAAAAAAAATAAAAGCAATTAAAAAAATAATAATAATAATAGCAACCACAAGGTAAAAAGGAAGATGAATTGCAAAGGCTGGTGGATATAATGTTTCGTTCAATATCCAGAAAAATAATTGCAAGCAATTTTCTCTGGAACTGCAGTTGAGTTGTACTGACTGGGGCATGCATAGCACGGCGTATATATTTTAAAAATTGTATTTACAGATTATGTCTTTTACTCGTGATCAATAATATTGGTGCTATTAAAAACGTGAAATACTATAGCAAGATTGTTGACGAATGGGAATAAATGGAGTTGTTGGTACCATACAAACATATAGAATTCAGCACTTACAACCAGAAGGGACTTTACCAAGGACAGGGGGTAGGTTACACGGACTGGGTGGTGGGTAACACGGTGGTGGACATGGACCGGGTGGCGGAATCAAGAATAATTTCGGCACACCGACTGGGGTTTGATATACTATATCAGGGCTATCCCAGTAAGATCCGGGATTGTAGAATACTTTTGGTGGAGGTAGCGGGGGTAAGACAACTGGTGGAGTTCTTATTGGAGTCGGTAGTGCGAAGAATATTTTGGGTGGGTCGGGAGCAGGTGCGACTACGACTGACGGTTTTTTTATCACATTGCCATCGTTGATGATAATTGGACCCGGAGCAGCAGAGGGGAGAATAATCGGAGCAGGAGGAGGAGCGGGCTTGACTTTGACGACTAAATTGGGCGCTGGGCCCGCTGGAAGGACTATTGGAGGTGCTTTACCGACCTTCGACGGTAATTGGACTACCATCGGTCCTGGTGCTGGTCCTGGAGCTATGACAAGAGGTGTTGGTGGTGGGACGGCTAGTGATGTGGCTACGGTCGGAGCAGGTCCTAATTTCGGTTTCAACAAAGGTAAAAGTGCAGCTGGTGGAGGAGAAGGAGCAGCCAAAGGTGCTACAGGTGCAGATGCTTTTAAAAGAGCCAATAGTTCTGTTAAAAGTGCTGGATTAAGAATATCAGGAGGAGGAATGCAAGGAGAGGGAGCTGGTAAACAGGGTGCTGGTGGTGTCAAAGGGAGTGGAGCCAAAGGTGGTGGTGCTAAAGGGGGCGGTGCTAAAGGGGGTGGCACCAAAGGGGGTGGCGCCAAAGGTGGTAGCAATAAAGGTGGTGGTAAACATGGTGCTGGTGGTAAACCTGGTGGTAAACATGGTGGTAAACATGGTGGGGCTAAACATGGTAGTGGTAAACATGGTGGTGGTGATAAACATGGAGGTGGCACACAAGGTGGGGCTAGTGCATAAAGTTCTTCATATTCATGGCAGGGATTTGCTTGGATCTAGATAAAAAGTTATGTAAATATGATTTCTTACTATACAAAATAATAAATATTTTTTTTACCTCAGCCAAGCAAGCCACCGCTACGGCAACTATAATTCCAAAAGTATTCATTTTTTTTAAAAATAAACGAATGAAAATATTATGATGTGAGGCATCTGTATGGTGCTCCTTTTATACTCTGACCAACCATATTTTGTTTTTCATACTTCCGCGTTTCTTCAAATCTCTTGTGGATAAGAGATATGATAACAATAATTTAAACACAGAAGTAATGTGTTGAACACTTGCTATACGTAAAATTTCAATTGCTTTAGTAAAAAAACCAATTGTTTATTAAATGTACTTATTGTATAAATAAATTTAAAAAAAAAAAATAGTAAATTATAAATGTATATTAATTCTACATATATTTTATTTAAAAAAATTAATTGCATTTATAGTTAATATAATTTAATTAACAAAATAAAAATATGATAGATTTTACTAAGTCATTATCATTTAAAGTTGAACCATAATTGGACTTAATGCCAATTCTAATTTTATTTAGTCATAAAAAGACTTTATGAACTTTAATTTATTTAAAGGGAAGAATTTTATTTTGTATTACATTTTATTGGTGTAAAATGTAAAAATATCATTTTTAATAGACTTAATTTATAATTTAGTTTATATTTTATTTATATATTGACTTTTTTAGTCTGTTTTAATATTGGTTTGTATAAATATCAGTATATAACATAACATGATTTTATTGCGTTAATATTTTGAATTTAACGTATTTTATTTTCTTATGAAATAAGATAGAGATTATTGACTCTTATGTGTTATGATCACAGTCTGGATATGTATGTAATTAAAAGCATCAAAATAATATGTATTTATTCATAAAATATGCTCTATATATAAAATATGGTCTAAAAATGATGAATTGAATACTAAACTGGTAAGTGAGGTGATGGTGGTACAAGTTCGTCCTTCGTCCCTTCGGTCCTCGGACTAGATATTGGTGATGAATGTATTAAGTTTTAAAGAAATGATGACTCATTTCTTTAGTATAAAACGATTCTGAGCAAAACTTCAGTGTAATATAATATATTATTATTTAAATACTGTTTACGTATTTTACGGTTATTTGTATAAGTTTTGGTGAGTTATAATAATTTATTAAAGTGTGTATAAAAAAAAATCCTGAGTCACGATTTTTGAATTTGTGTTAGGATAATTAGGTAGGTATATGAGTAAGGTCATATTAAATTTTCAGAAATTTTGTCAAATATTTAAAATTATATTACATAAAAACTTTCAAACAATTTGGTAAATTAAAAATTCTATATTTAAGTCAAAAGTGCTATAATTGTTCTGAAAATGTTGTCCAATATAAAAAAGTATGTATTTGATATTGGATAAAATTTTCAAGATTCTAGCTTCAATGCTTTTCGATTTATAACTAACTACCTAAAATCTGAACAGTGAAAATCTCGTTTACGGCGGATTTTTACCGATTTTACGGTTATTACTCAGTTTTTCGATCGTTATTTTGATTACTGGAAAAACTATGGAGATTTTGGAAAAATGACCTCTTTAAAGTACCACCTCAGTTCAATTTCGAATCTTAAAAGTTGCTGGACGAAACTTTTGGACAAGGATTTCTATACGAAAAAGTGTTTACAGAAAAAAAACATCATTGTAAAACCATAAGATCCTTCGCTTCACTCAGAATCTAAAACTAGTCTAGTGGTAGGGATATTTTGCGGTTAGATAGCCCTTAAGTTTTGTTGGATATTATTTTAAGTATAATCATGTAAAAACACATTTTTTTTTAATACATTTTTTCAGTGTCACTTTTAAAACGTTTTTCCGTTATTATATTAAAAGAAGTTTTATTTATCAATAATTTTATATATATATAAATATATATTCATCTTGCCAATCAACTGGTATTACAACCGCTATTACCCTACAGATAACATTTATAAACATTATAAATTTATACCATTATTTGTAATCTGTGTGTATGTTAACAAATACAAGTTGATGATTAGATTTTATCTAATTAATCAGTTTCAGTGAACGTGAAAAAAAAAAAAGAAAAAAAAGAAACGTCATTGTAAAACCATAAGATCCTTCGCTTCACTCAGAATCTAAAACGTCTGGAAAAATACTAGGGCCAGATTAACAAACTAACATAAATTTCTAACATTTTTATTTAAACACCAAATTTTTGAACTTAATTTAAAACAAATTTAGCTGTAAATAAATACGCCATGTAAAATCAATTGGATATCAATAGTAATTGACGTTAACGTTACAAAAATCAATAGGTAATAGAAAAATGGTAAAATAAATTGAAAATTATGTTTTTTGTTCAAAAATAATCTAATTTAAAATATATTTATTTGTTTAACAAAAGTTTATTCCAACAGTTTTCTATATGTCCAATTTTCAAATCGAATACCTATATGAAATATATCTCAAAAAAATTAAAAAATAATTTATCATATTATATATTTTCTGATTACTCATATTATTATTTTTTCATTAAATAGTAAATACACTTATGAAATAATAAAGTATAAGTTAGACAAGTTATTATTGGGTATAAATCAACTTGACAATAAAATTACCTACATCAATCAAAATATTGCACAGAAATGCCATTGATAAAAATTATTTATTTTTGAGTAACTTAATTAAATTATGATTATTTTATATGAGTTATTCAGCCATATTAATTAATGTAAGGTTAATTATTTTTACTGAGACGTAAATTTAAATATACAAATCAACTCATGTTGCACGCAATTTCATTGGTAGAATAAATTTAGTTATATTGATTTTCCTACAAAATATGCCTTATGCTTTACGTATTCACAAAATATATATTTATTTGTATTCAACACTTTTCCGCACTTCTTGGACTAAACAAACTGTTGACCTTTCTTACTTCTATTGAAAAGCATACTATCAATGAATATATCAAAACATATACAAAGCCGGGATGATTTTTTTTTAAATTTTAGGTATCTGAATTTAATATATAATTTAAATGGTGAATTTAACCAGATAAATAAATACTTAAAAATTAAACTATTTCAGACTTGTTATTTGTATCTAGATCATCATAGTACCTTAAACCAATTTTGTTTAAAAATCAAAAAAACAAGAAATTTGGAGTTTTTAAGAAATAAATTAGAATTATGCTTAACAGAACATTTTATGACATTAAATTAAACATAGCGATACTGGGAACATTAAAATATTTTATTATAAATATTAAATTGACGTTTTATTGAAAGTATATTTTTTTTCTCCAAAAAATACCCGTGAGTTGTAATTTTAAAATTGAAAAAAAATTATTAATATAAATAACAAATTATAAATAAGAGTTTGTGTATACAAACATAATGATCATTGCATATGAACATATTTAATTTATAATTTACAGCAAGAATAACTTTTTACTTTATTTTATAAGCAGAAGAATCACTAATAAAAACAATGAAAAGTTCAAAATTAGTTTTAACAAAGAAGTTAATTTAATCTAAGCAATTTGTTTGGTTTGAAATAAAAAATAATCAAATTACGGATATTTTAAAAACATTAGTTGTAATCAGTATAAATATAAACAAGAAAAAGATTAACGGATATATTTTATCTAATCAATCAGTTTCAGAGAACGTGAACGCATTAAAAACAATGCAATATATTTTTAGTATAAAAGGATTTCTACACTAGTGTTTAACATACATTGATGCATCAAATATTCTATAATTCATTTCTTAAACCAGACAGAAAAAATGTGTACTTCTAGATTTGTGGTGGCTTTGGCATTGGCTTGCTTTGTTAAGGTAAGAATCTATTAAACATTATAGATTACAAAGTGTTCTAAAATTGTTTTTATTTTGTTTTTCTTGATCAGGTTGGAGCGAGCCCTTGTGGACCTCCTCCTTGTCTTCCGGATCCGTATTGCTTGCCGCCATTCTTGCTAGACCCTTGTCCACCACCACCATGTTTACCAGCATTACCTCCATGCCCACCACCAGCATTACCACTTCTGCCACCTATACCACCTCCATGTTTACCTCCATGTCTACCACCACTGCCTCCATGTCCACCACCGAGTTTACCACTTCCACCACCAATACCACCACCGTGCTTACCTCTTCCACCTCTTAAATTGACAGCGGTTCCTTTGATTCCTTTACCGCTGCCTCCATGCCCACCACCGTGCCCACCACCGTGCTTACCTCCTCTACCCCCATGCCCACCACCGTGTTTACCTCCCCTTCCTCCTTGCTTGCCTCTTTTACCCCCATGCCCGCCACCATGCGCACCTCTTCTACCTCCAATTCCACCACCATGCGCACCTGAAATTATTGCTCTTCCAGCTCCACTTCCACTTTGCCCTCCACCATGTCCTCCTCCAATCCCACCTCCATGCCCACCCCCATGCCCCCCACCGTGTTTCCCATATCCATTTCCCCCATGCTAGGATGTAGATGAAATCTGGAAATGTGTTTTCTATGCACACTTCGATTTTATTCAATGAAACTTCTAAGCACAAGTTTTCTGTACATCATAATATGTAATCAATTAAATAAAATGTTTAGTTTAATTTTTGTTTAATAAACGGTCATGAGAAAAAATTTATGTTTCTGTTTACATTTATTGATCCTATTGCACAAATTTATTATTTCAAATTAATTTAATTGATTCGATGTAAAAATGTCGTATTATTTGTGTATGTAAAATGTATTTAGTCATTGTTGACTTATGTTTTGCAATATGTTTACATACAGGAAAAATTCATAATATACCCATTTAACCATAGTCAATATACTGACAACTCTTTTCATGATTTTAATGTTTTATTGAAAGTATTTATATCATCATAAACAATTATTTTGTAAATTATAATAAAAAATAGAAAAGGAGTACAAAATGGTAAATGCATAGGTACCTTTGAACTTCGTTATCTTCTGGATACATATGGTGTACCACCACTTGTACTAGATCTTTGTGCACCACAATATTTATTACTACTGTCGCTATTATCACCATTCACCATCACGTCATCTTTCCACCATGTTTATCTCTATGCGCACTATTTTCATTATTCTAGTGTCTAGCCCGGAACAATGGATGCCATTTTTATCACCACTACCACTGACATATTTTATTTTTTTATTTGGTATGAGGTGTGGGAGAGGGAAGTCCCGAAAGTAGTAAAATTGTTGAAACTTTTGAGAAGCATGTTTGAATATACCATTAATATTCGGTGAAAATGTTAAGCTTCTACCAAAATTATTTTATTAGTTGTGCCTCAATAACTAAAATAGAAAAAGTATTATTTTTAGCACATTTTACCATTAACACTAGGTTATTATACAATTTATCCTTTTACTTGGAAAAATTGTCATGAGAAAAAATAGAACTGTTTAAAGTACAATCTACATGTGATATCCAATTTATAGAGTTGCTCGATGAAACTTTTAATTTAAATAAATATGAATAAAAAATAATTTAAATGCACTATAAGACATTAAAAATGCCATGAAAAAATATGATTTTATGCACTCATAATAGAATATATTTTTTGTAATGTTCTTAAATTTTTTTTAACATTGAAAAAATTGTTTAGTTATATAAATTTTTATTCTAAAGAATTAATTATTCGTATCATTTTTTATTATCTTCTAGTTCTTCTATCTTATTATTACTTTGAAAATTATTTCCAAAACATGTATATATAATTTAGACACCCATCGTCTGGCATCAAATTTATCTGATCGTTAAAAATATAATAATATTTAATAAAATTGAAGTATGTACAACATATTCTACGATAAATTATATTTAATTTTATTCTTTTATAATGGTTGTTTACTAAATTTTTATCAAATTTTATCCATTCCTATATAAAAATTTCTTAGAAACATAAAAAATACACTAAAAATGTCAAAAACTGCTCTAAAAAGCAAAAAAGTTTTAAAAATGCAAAATAAACGTTACAATTGTTAATTCCTAGATATATGAAATCAGCTTTGTGCTTGGAAAGCAATGTTTTTGGACATTAAAAAAAAAAAAAAAAAAAAAAATGCATTTTGCACCTCCACGACCACACACAACACTTTCCAGAAAGCGTGGACTATTTACGTAATGTGTTGTTTTGTGCCACAGATAAAGTGTTAAATAACAATTAATATTATTATCATTTCCAATTCTGATAAATAAATACCGTTACCTACAGTCAGGTACATCATAATATGATCACGACTAAAAATTATTAAAAAATATACAAATAATTTATTGTTTAATATTGCTTTTGTGCTGCATTTATACAGCATATCGCCATGATACACGCATTGGTTATCGCAACGCAATGCAAGCATATGGAAAAATAAATTCGCTTTTATAATATAATATTTTGTTTGTAAAAATATGAAACAGAATTCATTGATATAAATGTATGAAAAACTATTTTATTAATAATAAAATTGAATCACGTCAGTGTTTCAATAAATTCTGGTCTATTTTCAGTATTATAAAAAATTATCATTATAATAATATTTATCTAGATAAATCACCGCAGATGACCGATAACTTTATCTAGATAAGATAAAAAAATGGTTTGAATATTTTTATCTAAATAAGATAATTCAATGAAAAATTGTATCTAAATAATTTATCTAGATAATTCCCTACACTGGCCGTTACCATATTTCTTTTTCTTCTCACTACGTGTAAAATGCTCGAATTTTTTATCGAAAAAAACGTACTTTTTCGTCTAAGTACCAACAGTTCAATATGCCACGCCTCAAATCTCTACATCAACTCTGGACCGTTTCATCATCAAATTGGTAATCACATTAATTAACTAGTTAATTATTGGATATACTACACGGCGGCTGATCGGTCGGTCTGCTGCTAATCACTCATTACGCAACTTTATCAACATTATCCCGTGATAATTATGATTCCACAATGAATAACAAAAAAACCGTCTCTCCATTAATTATTCAAAAGCCTCGCATACAGAGTGAGCCAAATAAATCTCCGAATTCTCCACCTACATCCGCTTCTAGTGATGGTTCAGCTTCCCAATAAACTCTAAACGACTTTGCTCTTCGACACAATCACCTAAAAATAATCAACAAAAAAAAAAGACAAGCAACCTACGTTTCAAAAAATCTTTTTTCGATATTTGCTACAAATGAAACCGTAGACCCTGTATATCAGAATATCAATATGGAATTAGATATAACGAGCCGATTACCGAGACCAAACTTCCACTGCTAATATTTATTCGAACAGTTAACTTTAACTCGTTTTGTGCACAAATTGAGGAGGTAACCAAATGCGACAATTTCTCTTGCAAAATCTCAATTAATGGCATTAATTTTTCCACGTAAACAGCTAAGAGTAATATCGCTCTGTTATCCGATTTCTCCAAGAAAATAACGCAGATTTTCATACGTTTCAATTAAAGCAAGACAAAGCATATAGAGTAGTGTTCAGAAATTTGCACCATACTACCCCAATAAATGAAATAAAAAAAGAATTAGAATTTTTAGGCCATACTGCCAGAAACATCACTTATGTTCTTCTATGCACCACAAAATTTCCACTACCGATATTCTTTATCGACTTATAGACTGCCTTGAGCAACAAAGAAGTATTTAAAATCGAATTTATACACTACACCAAGATTTAAGTCGAAGAACCTAGATTTAACCACTAAACTATTTATTGCCTTCACTGCCAAGGTTTCGGGCATACCAAATCCTATTGCTATTACCCTCCAAAATGCGTCCGTTGTGGAGAAAATCATCTCTCTGACAACTGTTAAAAATCTCCAAGCTTCCCAACAAAATGTGCCCTTTTTGAAGGCAACCACCCAGCCCACTACTGAGGATGTCCGATTCATAAAGAATTTCAGTCAACTCAACAATCAATAAGAAAAAACTATTAAACCCAAAAAAATCCTGTTTCCAAAAATACTAATTTTAATTTAAATACTGTAAACACTACTTCAAACTTAACCACAGATTCAGAAAAAAACCTATGCCCAAGCAACCAATAATAATAATGAAAGCAAACAAAATCAGTCTAAAATTTCTTCATCTGCCCACATAGATCCTATAACCCTCAAATTATCTTCCTTTCTTGATGATTTCAAAGCAAAAAATAATCCTCTTATCTCTCTTTTAACCACAGTCATAAATGAACTTATTAGTAATGATAAATAGATCTCAAAACATTAGTCACCCGTTGACATTATTACTTTGGAATGCAAACGGTCTAACACACCAAATAAATGAATTGAACGTTTTCCTGTCATAAAAGAATATAGATATTTTATTGATTAGTGAATCTCACTTAAAAATAATTCTTGGTTCAAAGTCCCTGGTTACATAACGTATCATTACGACCTTCCTGATGGTACCGCACATGCAGGCATAGCAATACTCATACAATCAAACATCAAACATACAATCCTTTTAATTTACCAAACAAATAGAATACAAGTGACAAACATAGCCCTAACCTTAAATAATATACCCACTATAATTCTCTCGGCTTACTTTCCACCTCAACACAAACTGTGTCTAGCTACTTTTGCCGGTGACACTTGCATAGCATCTTCTGATCCAGATATATACACTGCAACGAAGAACCTCCAATCCCATCTAAATTATCTACAAAATTGGTTTAATCTATGGCGAATTAAAATAAATGAAAATAAATCATCACACATCATATTTACACTTCGATCCAATTACAGCCTCTCGGTTACACTCAATAACGAAGCTATTCCCAAAGAATGCGCAGGAAAATACTCAGATATTCATCTAGATCAAAGGCTAACATGGGCGACGCACATCAAAACCAAAAGAAAATCGATGAAACTAAAACTACATAAACTTCGACAACTTGTTCGTTCTAAAATTCCACTCAGTGACAGAACTCTTGTATACAAACAACCAGTTAGTCCTGCAATGACATACGGAATTCAAATCTGGGGCTTGACCAAAAATTCAAACGTAAATCTTCTCCGATCCTTTCAGGTGATTAGTCTCCGTCTCCTGACAAATGCACCCAGTTATGTTAGTAATCATACGATCCATAAAGGCCTAAACATTCCAACTCTTCACACCCTCGCTCAAATACACTATAAAAAATTCCATTCTAATACAGAAAACCATTCAAACCCACTAACCTCAAACCCTCCTCTAAAACACTCCCTGATAACCCTTCCCGTCCATTAAAATGCTATTGGCATGGTGATTTACTCAACTAAATAAATAAAAAAAATTTGAAGTAGTGTCAATGGACGCCCTCTTCAGTCAAGCATCCAAACCTTGTAAATAAAAAAATTATCAAATTTACTTACTGTTTTATTATATAACAGATTCAAAATACATATTTAAAAAAAACAGTTCATGTCTGGTGAGTACAGGATAGGAGCTCGTTCCTCAACAATAAATAGTGTTCGGCATATCACAGATGGTAGATTTAATATTAGTATTCAAATAAATATGTATATATATATATATATATATATATATATATATATATATATATATATATATATATACATATATATACATATATATGATATAGTATTATACAACAAAATCTTCGACAACAGATCGATATGTAGCAAAATTATGTAATTATATTCATATGTATTTAACAATCACAGGTATGATATGATCAAAGGTGAAAACACAAACAAAATATCAAGAAAACATTTATTTTTTATGAGTTGTAAGATTCATATTCTATAACAACATACAATATTATGAAATGGGTGTGTCAAATTCGTAGAATCAAATCACACAAAATAGTTGAGGTAAATTAACAAATTTTAACAAAATTAACAGACATCAGTAGATGGATTTAATTGTGAACGTATATAGAATTTGCACGGTGTTGAGCGTTATAAACGTTTCATTTTCAACAACCACAAGGGACTTTTCCAGGAACAGTGTGAATGGCCCAGGTGATGGGTAACACGGAAATGGACATGGACCAGGTGAAAAAAATCGAGAATACTTTCTGCACGTTGGCTGGAGTTTGGTACACTATATATCCGGACTTTGGCAGTAAGTAGGTAGATTTTATAACAATTTAAAAAAATTAATTAATTTTTTTAGGACTTCTCAACAATGTGAAACCATTAGTTGGCGAGTACAGATTTGGGGCTCTTTCCTCAAGTCCAAAAAGTATCCGGCACGCTGATGATGGACCCACTGATAATAGCATTTGTAAAGATTATATCCATTAATTTATGTGAAATAACATTTTAGTTTAAAAGCATCAAATAAATTTATTATACATATATATATATATATATATATATATATATATATATATATAAATGTATAATATGTTATAATATTATCCAATAGTACCTTTATTTTTTTTACTTTTATTGTTTTATATTGATTATTTTATTTAACGAATATGTAGAATATATATTTTACAATTAGTCATAATTATATGAAATTATTACACAGTTCAGTAGGATAAAAGGTAAAAATAAAACCAAAATATAGCGAAAAGTATAATTTTTATCTTCCGTAAGTTATGATATTCATATCATATTACAACATATATCACTACAAAACACATTTTGCATACAACATGCAAATTACATTCAACAACCACAAGGAACTTTCCCAAGGACTGGAGGTAAGTTGCACGGGCCAGGTGGTGGGTAACAAGGTGGTGGACATGGACCTGGTGGCGGAATCAAGAATAATTTCGGCACACCGACTGGGGTTTGGTATACTATATCAGGACTTTCACAGTATGCTCCGGGGTTGTAGAATACTTTTGGTGGAGGTAACGGGGGTAAGACAACTGGTGGAGTTCTTATTGGGGTCGGTAGTGCGAAGAATATTTTGGGTGGGTCGGGAGCAGGTGCGACTACGACTGACGGTTTTTTGATCACGTTGCCGTCGTTGATAATAATCGGACCCGGTGCAGCAGAGGGGAGAATGATCGGAGCAGGAGGAGGGGCGGGCTTGACTTTGACTACTAAATTGGGTGCTGGACCCGCTGGAAGGACAACTGGAGGTGCTTTACCGACCTTCGACGGTAATTGGACTACCAAAGGTCCAGGTGCTGGTCCTGGAGCTATGACAAGAGGTGTTGGTGGTGGGACGGCTAGAGATGTGGCTACGGTCGGAGCAGGTCCTAATTTCGGTTTCAACAAAGGTAAAAGTGCAGCTGGTGGAGGAGAAGGAGCAGCAAGAGGAGCTACAGGAGCGGACGCTTTTAAAAGAGCCAATAGTTCTGTTAAAATCGCTGGATTAAGAATATCAGGTGAAGGAATGCAAGGAGAGGGGGCTGGTAAACAGGGTGCTGGTGGGGCCAAAGGTGGTAGACATGGGGGTTCTAGCCCACATGGATTTGCTTCAACCTTGATAAAAAAAAAAAAAAAAAAGTTGAATAATTGGAAAATACTATTTATATTATTTCTTACCTTAGTCAAGCAGGCCATAGCCAAAGCTGCTACAATTCCAAATACATTCATTTTCATTTTTTTATTTTTTTTTATTTTTTTTTTTTTATGTTATTAATAGAAGTTTGATCATGAGCACCATTAGTGCCATGTACCTTTTATACTCAAACTGTGTATATTTTGTTTTTAATAGCAACACGTTCTTACAAAATGATAATAACGATGAGATCTCAAGTGATAATATATTTGTAATTGTTTGAAGTTTAATACAATTTATTTATGTTTGATAAAATTGATTCACATTTAATCGTTATTCATTTTGCATAAGCAATTATTTTATGAATGAAATGTATGAATTGTATGTATATATATATATATATATATATATATATATATATATATATATATATATATATATATATATATATATATATATATATATATATATTACCTCTTACTTATTATTTAGACTAGGGTTCTGATGTCATTTTTAAGAGTTTTTAATGATTTTAAAGAATTTGTAAAATTTAATTTTATGGTGAACGTAAATGGTATAGCAAAATGTAGAAAATCTGGTTTATTCATAAAGATATTTTGTGGTTAGGTAGAGTTAAAGGTTTTTAGATATTCTTTTTAAGTTTAATAATATCAAAAATACATACAAATATAAAAATAATAATACACATTTTTTTAAATGACTTTTTTCAGTGTCATTTTTAAACAGATAGAAATACATTGTTAAACATTAATAAATAGTGCATTCGCTTTGATTTTTAAGGGATTTTTCATTTACTTTTTATTTTTAAGGACATAAAACCCTTTTGTATGTGTTTACTTGACTATTCTTCAATATAAATTACCCTACTATTGCTATTATACAGCTTAATTACCTACGTTTTTTCTTTATCACATAAAAAGAAGAATTATTTATAAATAATTATTTATATACTTATGATGGCCAACGATATCGATATTTCGATACGATATCGATATCGTGGCATATTTGAGATATCGATATCGAATTAAATGCTATCGATATAAACCGATATCGTAAATAAGTAGGTATTTAGTGTATAACGGATTATCTATTTTATTATAGCTATTATATATATATATATATATATATATATATATATATATATATATGAATTTAATAAATATATGAATTATAACAATTAATTAATTTTGAGTACAACCAATAAGATTAATTTAATGTTGCCAATCAACTGGTACGACAATCGCAATTAACCTACAGATAACATTTATAAACATTATTTTTAATCGGTATGTATGTAAACAAATACAAGTTGATGGTTAGATTTTATCTAATCATTCAGTTTCAGAGAACGTGAACGCATTAAAAACAATGCAATATATTTTTAGTATAAAAGGCTTTCTTCGCCAATTCTTAACTCACATTGGTACATCAAATATTCTATAATTCATTTCTAAAACCAGACAGAAAAAATGTGTAATTCTAGATTTGTGGTGGCTTTGGCATTGGCTTGTTTTGTTAAGGTAAGAATCTAAAGGTGTTCGATTGCAAAGTATTCTACAATTGTTTTTATTTTGTTTTTCTTGATCAGGTTGAAGCCAGCCCTTGTGGACCTCCTCCTTGTCTTCCGGATCCGTATTGCTTGCCGCCATTCTTGCTAGACCCTTGTCCACCACCACCATGTTTACCAGCATTACCTCCATGCCCACCACCAGCATTACCACTTCTGCCACCTATACCACCTCCATGTTTACCTCCATGTCTACCACCACTGCCTCCATGTCCACCACCGGGTTTACCACTTCCACCACCAATACCACCACCGTGTTTACCTCTTCCACCTCTTAAATTGACAGTGGTTCCTTTGATTCCTTTACCACTGCCTCCATGCCCACCACCGTGCCCACCACCGTGCCCACCACCGTGCCCACCACCGTGCTTACCTCCTCTACCCCCATGCCCACCACCGTGTTTACCTCCCCTTCCTCCGTGCTTGCCTCTTATACCCCCATGCCCGCCTCCATGCGCACCTCTTCTACCTCCAATCCCACCACCATGCGCCCCTGAAATTATTGCTCTTCCAGCTCCACTTCCACTTGGCCCACCACCATGTCTCCCTCCAATCCCACCTCCATGCCCACCACCGTGTTTCCCATATCCATTTCCCCCATGCTAGTATGTAGATGAAACCTGGAAATGTATTTTCTATGCACACTTCGATTTTATTCAATGAAACTTCTAAGCACAAGTTTTCTGTACATCATAATATGTAATCAATTAAATAAAATGTTTAGTTTAATTTTTGTTTAATAAACGGTTATGAGAAAAAAATTATATTTCTGTTTAAATATATTTATCCTATTGCACAAATGTATTATTTCAAATTCATTTAATTAATTCGATGTAAAAATGTCGTATCATTTGTGTATGTATAATGTATTCAGTCATTGTTAGCTTATGTTTCGAAATATGTTTACATACAGGAAAAATGCATAATAGTATACATTAAACTATGTTCAATAAACCTCATCTTAATTTATGATTTCAAATTTTATTGAAAAGCATTTTTAGCATCAAACATATTTTACTTTTTTTAAATGACGTTATTTGTTTCAATTTTTTACTTAACGATTACATTGAATTAATGTTTTCAAAACAATAGTGATTTCAATTACATCAATATTTTCATCTTGTAATTTTTTTTCACAATTTGTGACATAATGATTGTACATTAAGTATAAGTGAGAAAAGGTTTTTCGACAAGATTGACAAAGTAATAAAACCTTTGTATGGTGGCACTTTTACTTTCATTATTGTTTAAGTTAAATTATTAAGATTTTTACACATTTTTCGGACATTAGATCAATTTGATATTATCGAAAAATGAATAATTATGATTCAATACGTGGTCGAATCAAATTTAAAACGTATTAAATTTGTTTACGAAATCATGTATTTGCAAGTTTTTTCTATTTCTTGAACAAGTGTATACCTCGAAAGGAAACTGATAATAATTCTCAAGTTTATGAATATTTTGTTTTGTTTTGATTACATTATGTGATCAAATAAGTCAAATCATTCAATATAGTTTCGACTGCAGCTAAGTACGGTTTATTTGTTTGAAAAACGGACGAATACTATAATAATGTTTTGTTACGATCAGTAGTATTTCAGAGTAAATGAAGGAGACAAATTTTCTATTTATCAATCGATTCGAATCATAGTCGATTTATTACCGCAGAGTTACCACCAATACCACCTCTGTGTTTACCTCCATGTGTCCCACCTCTGCCTCCATGTCTTCCACCGAGTTTACCACTTCTACCAAAAATACCACCACCTTGCCTATCTCTTCCACCTCTTAAATTGACAGCGGTTTCTTTAATTCCTTTACCACTGCCTCCATGCCCACCACCGTTCTTACCCCCTCTACCTCCATGCCCACTACCGTGCTTACCTCCTCTTCCTCCATGCCCACCATCGTGCGCACCTGAAATTATTGCCCTTCCAGCTCCACTACCATTTGGCCCACCACCATGCCCCCTTCCGTTCCCACCTCCATGCCCACCCCCATGCCCATCATCATTTTTACCATTTCCATTTCCTCCGTGCTAGGATGTCGATAAAATCTAGAAATATATTTTCTATTCACACTTCGTTTTTATGCAATAAAAAATCAAAGCACAAGTTTGTTGTACAACATAATAGGTATGTAATAAATTAAATTAAATGTTCATTTTTATTGTTGTCTAATAAATTTTCATGAGAATAAAATTATATTTCTGTTTAGATTTATTTATCCTATTGGCACAAATGAATTTTTTTTAATTCATTTAATTGAAAAATGTAGTTTTATTTTTAAATGTTACATTTGATTGAACTTTGTTTATATTTTTGCATACACAAAGTCATTAGGTATAACACACATCAAAATATAGTCATTAATTAAAAATTATTAAAAATCGTTAATTAAAAATTAGTGTCATAATTTTTATGATTATTAAGTTTATTTAAATGATTTCTAGTACTATATATATACATATATATATATATATATATATATATATATATAAATATATATATATATATATATATATATATATATTTTATTTTTTTTTTTAATTAAGAACGTTTTTTTTGTTCAAATTTCGTAGACATCGATTACATCAAAATAATTTTAATTTCTCTCAATATTAAACTGATTTAAATTACATTTCTTCAGTTTCAATGGTACTTAGGTAATTGGTAGAATTTATTGATAAATTAATAATTATTAGTTAACGTGATCAATAAAAAAACAATGAAACAGGGTCGAAACAAATTAAAAATTGATAAAATTAGGCAATTCTTGTGTTTTGACCTGTGTTTTCAGTATTTCAAGCATCCGATAAAAATGTTTTCTTCATTTTGGACAAGATTGAATGAAACTGACTATTTTCTAGTCACCTTCAGTTACCTTTTATATTTTTTTTTCGGATTAATTTTTTGTGACATTTAACTGGTCCAAAAGATTTTTTTAGTCATTCCAGTAATTGCTTTTTGATGATGCTTTGAGTGTTCAATTATCTCTTTCTTAATAATATTTTCAATCATTAGAAAAAGCTGCCAAAAAGCCGAGTAAAAATTGAGAAATTTCCCGTTAACTTATTTTTGACTAAATTGATCTAAATTATTTAATCACTATTTCAAAAGCAATGATACTAGAAAATTCAAAATTTTCCCGTGTATCATAAAATTGACATCTTGACAAATTCTTCGGAAACATTTGACAAATTAGGGGCTAAAATAAAAAAATAAAAGTTAGAAAATACTCTGTTTTTGAAAGGTTATATCTAAGAATATTTTTGATTTTAGTCAAAAAGTCTGAAAATTATAGATATTGTTACTTGCATACTTACTTAACGATAGAGATAAAATTTGAAAAATGTTCCCTCGTTATTTTGTTTTTCAAAGTTTTAAGCGTTTGATCGCATTTTCGTACGTTTTTTCGGAAGTAACTTATTTTTTTTAGAGTTAATTCCTATTAAAATATTATAATTGATTAAATGTTCTAAAATAGCAAATGACTTTACTTTTATAGATAATGAATAAAACAAATATCAATAATTGTGACACATTTTGAACATATTCAGTCGAGTCACGAAAACTCAAACCAAGATAACTCAAAAAACTTAACAACTTGATTTCTTTTTTTTTATTCCCCTTGAAATTACAATAACACTCAATGTATGATAAGTTTTGTTAACTCAAATATTAAATTTTGATAAATAGGCAAAACTGCTAGGCAATTCGTTGTACCTGTCGAAGGCGTGTATACATCTTTATTTGAAGTCATAGGCAATTTAGAAGATTTTCTCAATAAACAGCCGAAAAACCAAAACTTAATAACAAATTATTTTTCTAATGTAGGTATCTAATAAATAGTACATATGTACATACTTATTATACTGTTGTATCTATTTAAGTTTTTGTATTACATTAATGAACATATATTTATCATAAAGTTTTTTATCGTACAATTTTCAAATTATATTCCATTACATAACTCAAAGTTTTGATTTCATTTTGATAAATTCGAGTTAAGTATTTTGAATAATACATAACTCGTAGATAATTTTTATCCCCATTCAACTTCGAGTTATTGCGACTCAATTGTATTTATTTTTATCGGGCTGGATACATATTTTTTCATGTCTGATTTTATATAGGTAGTCTGTGTTTTTGTAGCGGAGAAAGTATTTTTTTTTTTTTTTTTTTTTTTTTTTATACGTTTTTGACTAAATACACATAGATATTTATGGGATTGATTGTTTTAAATTAATATTCAATTTAAATTGTCAGTAAAATATTATTGGATAATCCAATCATTGTGGGATACTGGTTAAAAATATATCTATTTTGTTCAAAATAAAACGTTTTAATGGTTTTGATAAAAAGAATCTACCAAAAATATGACTTATATGAATACTATGAATAATAAATAATGCATTAATATATATATATATATATATATATATATATATATATATATATATAAACATCATATTTTTATTCTGAACCTTTCTTCTGAATCGTTTTACAAAAGAAATGATTTATCTTTTCTTTAAAATGCACTCAGTACCATTACATTGTTCAAAGAGTTTAAATCACCTTTACCATGAAAAATGTTCTCTTTAAAATATTTATTCATGTTGATTATTTTATCTGGCCAAAATAGTCAAATTATTTAATTCAGTTTTAACTTCTACTAGTGTGGTAGATTCATTTACAAAAAAACGAATAAAAACAATAAGAATTTTATCAAATTTCATGATTAGTATAACATAAAACCATTCAACATAAATAGGAATTTATTCAATCAATGCAAATCATAGTCTAAACCGATAAAATATAAAGAAAATACTACAGGAAAAACCTTTTTTTTTTTTTTATTAATTGAATTTCTCAGCCACGTAATATCATTAGTTAGAGAGTACAGGGTAGGTGAAAATATTATTTGTTTAAACGAATTTAGTTATTCAGAGTATACGAAGTGTAATGTAGATCAGTACTCATTGCGAATGCGTTGTACCGTTGTAATGAATTCACTGGTTTTATTTACAATTGATAAATCAAAAACGTATTAATTTTTTTTTTTTAATTTTGAAATTTTTGTGGTTTTTATTAGACCTATGATTCTTAACCCTAGCTAAAAACACTGTGACAACTCAAACATTATTTCAAAAAAATTTTGTTTGTCAAAGTCGGTTTTATGGCTTAAGTGGAAAGTGGAAAGCACAAACCAAAACATGCTACATACAATTACATTCAAACACATTTTCCTTCTATTTTTTGTTGTTTTTAAACATTTAATGATATAATAATTATAAAAGTGCTTCAATTCCAATTACGAACAAAAGAGTTATCATTTCTAAGTTTTAAACTATCGAACTTTTACTATACGCTTTGATTCAATGGAATTAATACAATTTAAATATCAGAAAAATATTATATTTTAAGTTGTACAATTATATACGATATTTATGAAATACATGACATTATGAGACGAAAATATTCAATTTTGTCATGTCAAGTAACAAATATAAGAAATTAAAAAAAAAGTATTGAATTGGACTACTAACAGTTCTAGTCTTGGAGATATGACAAAAGATGTCGGTGATGGGAAGGCTAGAGATATGGCTGCAGTTGGAGAATGTCCAACTTTCGGCTTCAACAAAGGTAAAAATGCAGCGCGTAAATGAGAAAGCTAAAAAGTGCCACAGGTAATGACAGTTTTAAAAGAGCTGATCGTTCTGTTAAAATCGCTGGATTCAGTATATCAGAATGTTAGAAGATGTAAATGAAAGGACAAGAGGCTGGTAAACAGGGCGCACATGGGTTTGCTTCGACCTTGATAACAAAATAAAAATAAAATAATTATTTAGTGGATAATACTTGTATTATTATGTCTTACGTTTATCAAGCAGGCAATAGCCAAAGCTCTCCAAATATGTTTTTATTTTTTCTTATGAAAAGAATAGCAATACGATGATGAACTCCATAAGTATTATGTACTTTTTATTCTCAATTTATGCATTTCTTGTTTTCAATACTAATATGTTCTAATATATTGATTATACTAATTAAATATCATACGAAAATGTATTTGTTATACATTTTAGATTCTGATTGAAGTGAAGGATCTTATAGTTTTACAATGATGTTTTTTTTTTTTTTATTTTTTTTTTTTTTATTTTTTTCTGTAAACACTTTTTCGTATAGAAATCCTTGTCCAAAAGTTTCGTCCAGCAACTTTTTAGATTCGAATTTGAACTGAGATGGTACTTTAGAGAAAAAAAATCCATAATCTTTCCAAAATCTCCATAGTTTTTCCAGTAATCAAGAATAACGATCGAAAAACTGAGTAAAAACGGTGAAATCAGTAAAAATCCAACTTAAACGAGATTTTCACTGTTCAGATTTTAGGTATTTAGTCATAAATCGAAAAGTATTAAAGCTAGAAACTTGAAAATTTTATCCAATATCAAATACATACTTTTTTATATTGTACAACATTTTCAGAACAATTATAGTACTTTTGACTTAAATATAGAACTTTTAATTTACCAAATTGTTTGAAAGTTTTCATGTAATATAATTTTAAATATTTGACAAAAAGTTCTGAAAATTTAATATGACCTTACTCATATACCTACCTAATTATCCTATTCAAAAATCGTGAGACAGGATTTTTTTTTATACACACTTTAATAAATTATTATAACTCACCAAAAATTATACAAATAACCGTAAAATACGTAAACAGTATTTAAATAATAATATATTATATAACACTGAAGCTTTGCTCAGAATCGTTTTATACTAAAGAAATGAGTCATCATTTCTTTAAAACTTAATACATTCATCACCAATATCTTGTCCGAGGACCGAAGGGACGAAGGACGAACTTGTACCACCATCATTTCACTTACAAGCTTTTTTAATTTAATCATACGATTAACATAAGGTTAGAACAAATTAATTAAATATGAAACATTACAAATTTAATTGAATATGAAATATTATTCTTCACAATTATTCCAAGGTACCCATTAAAAATGTTTAATTTTAATAAAATATCAAATAATTATTAAAAAATTTAATAAAACATAAATGATACATTACACAATTATTTTTTAATTTTGTACCACTAAAGCTCGATGAAATTTCGTTACATATTAAAATTGAAATAACTATTTACTAAATCTTGAAGTAGTTATTAACTACACTAATTTTAATGAAAATTTAAGAATTTTATCTCATTAAAAAAATTAAAACAGCTATTCAAATAGGTAATACAATCAAATGAGTATTGCATTTTGGTTATTTTATACACACTTTAATAAATTATTATACGATTTTTTACGATATTGGCTGATTTCTTTTAAGTTTATTTCTAATGAAATATTGAGTATTTGTTAGAAAGTTCTGAAATTTTAATACAAGTTTACTCTTATACTAAACTATCAATACCGAAAAAAATTTCAATAATCGTGACTCAAGATTTTTTGTTCTTTCTTACATTATATTGAAGTTTTGAAAAATTGATTCATATCAATATCATTAATTAATTTACTTAAAATAACATAATATGAAAATTAATTCATGAACTATAAAGCATAAAAAATATATTTTTGACAGTCTAACTTGAATTTTCAATAATTTATTTAATCATTATATTTCAAATGAAAATACATATTTTTTCATTAGTTCTGTAATCATGCTAATATTTCATAATACGTTTAAATAACTAGTCAGGTCAATACAATTTAACATTGCTTTAACTTATATAATAAAGGTTTAAATATATAATAAAGAACATGTTTTCAGTTTTGTTTTAAAAATGTTCTTTAAATATCATGGGAAATAAACTACTTATGTAAATATTTCCAATAACATAAAGTTTATTTTTAATTATGAAAGTTTGACATTATTTATGTTGATTTATTCTTTACTTGCAGCAAAACATGTTTGAGCATTTTCTTCAAATAAAAATTTGTCATTTAGGAGGAAATATGAAAGGTATTGTATGTATGTTCAACAAATATCACGTATACTATAAATAAGTCTAAAGTGGTATCTCATGGGACCAATCAAATTTCGTTGAAAACAGTTTCCATACAACTTTAATTTTTAAAAATTCTGCCATATTCAGAAAAACATTTCCGTATAATAAATAAAAAAATGTGTACCTACTTAAATACATAATGTTTATAATTAATATGATATATTACGTTTTCAGAAAAAATATATAATATAAATTAATAATAAGAATTATAAATTGAAATCTACAGAATAAAATAAGTAGTAATAAATAAAGTAGTTAAATAAGTATATGTAAATTAGACAATTCTTCAATATATTTTACCATAGTTGAATGTATATATAATATTATTATAGTAGTAATACTTTCATTATTTAATCCATAAGAAGAAGAATTACTAATGGAAACAATTAATAAGTGTAACTTTAAGTATAATCATTAAGATTAATTTAATCTCGATAATTTGTTTAGTTTGACAGCTGAGATTTTAAATTCACCGATAACTTTTTATAAACATTTTTTGTAATCTGATTGAATAAAAAAAAAAAAACAAGTTGATGAATTTATTTTATCAAACTAACCAATTTTGAAGAACGTGAACGTATGAACAACAATGGACTATATTTTTAGTATAAAAGACTTTCAATGTTAAACATACATAGCACTTCATAAATTTTCCTTAAAACTCATTTCTGAGAACAAAAAAAAAAAAAAAAAAAATGAATAAAACTAAATTTGTGTTTGCTTTAGCGTTAGCTTATTTCGTTAAGGTAAGAATCAGTTAATCATTTTTGATTTCAAAGTATCTTAAAATTATTCTAATATTGTTTTTATTGAATAGATTGAAGCCAGTCCTTGTGAACCTTCTCCTTGTTTTCCGGATCCATATGGCTTACCATCATTTTTGCTAGACCCTTGTGCTCCACCACCATGTTTTCCACCGTTACCTCCATTCCCACAACCTTGTCCGCCACCAGCTTTACCACTTCTGCCACCAATACCACCATCATGTTTACCTCCATGTCTACCACCTCTGCCTCCATGCCCACCACCGAGTTTACCACTTCCACCATCAATACCACCACCGTGCCTACCTCTTCCACCTCTTAAATTGACAGCGGTTCCTTTAATTCCTTTATCCCTGCCTCCATGCCCACCACCGTGCTTACCTCCTTTACCTCCATGCCCACCACCATGCTTACCTCCGCTACTGCCATGCCTACCACCTTGTGCACCAGAAATTATTGTGCTTCCAGCTCCACTTCCACTTTGCCCACCACCATGTTCCCTTCCATGCCCACCTCCATACCCACCATCAAGTTTACCACTTCCACCACCAATACCACCACCATGCCTACCTATTCGACCTCTTAAATTGACAGCGGTTCCTTTAATTCCTTTACCCCTCCCTCCATTCCCACCACCATGCCCACCACCGTGCTTACCTCCTCTACCACCATGCTTACCACCATGTGCACCAGAAATTATTGCCCTACCAGCTCCACTTCCACTTTGCCCACCACCATGTCCACTTCCATTCCCACCTCCATGCCCACCACCATGCCCACCATCGTGCTTACCTCCTCTACCTCCATGCCCGCCACCGTGCTTACCTCCTCTACCGCTATGTCTACCACCATATGCACCAGAAATTATTTCCCTTCCTCCATGCCCACTTCCATGCCCATCACTGTGCCCAACACCATGTTTACCACTTCTACCACCATGCCTACCACTAATTCCTCCTTGTCCACCGCCATGCTTGCCACTTCTGCCACCACTTCCACTTCCATGTCTACCTTCATGCCTTCCTCCTCTTAAACTGACGGCGGTGCCTTTAGTTCCTTTACCTCTACCACCATACCCAATATCTTGTTTACCTCCTCTACCTCCATGCTCACCATCATGTGTCCCATATCCATTTCCTCCATGTTAGAAAGTAAATTAAATCTAGAAATATATTTTTTGTTTAAATGATCATATTTATTTATTTATAATTCTAATTCTGTATAGTATATTATACAAATATGAAAATGATTATATTTCTTGTTAAATAAAATGTTGTAAAACAAACTCATATTTTTATCAATACTTATTCATACTGTTAGCAGAATCTGGAGGCCTCGGCCTTCGGAAAAAAGCCAGGAAATACGTGTTAGCAGAAATATATTATTTCAAAATTCAAAAATAATTTCATATATTTTATAAGTAAAATAGAATTGGTCGTTGTTGATATAAATTTTAATATATTTTGATATCCAAGTACTATTTATTAATTTACGCTTCAAACCAAAATCAATATAATTATCTTTATCCTAATTTTGGGTTTAAAATGTATGTATTCCATAATTAAATCACTTTACATTTGATCGTATTTTTGTGCTCATCGATCACATTAAAATAATTTTAAATTTCCTTTTTTTTAAATAATAATTTGAAAAAAAAATAATAAAAAATATACTGGTTTAGAAGATGATACGTTATTAAATTTATTCAATAATCAGTAATCATTAGTCTGAATGTGATTAATAATATTAAAAAAAAACCGGGTCAATTAAATTAAGAATTAATAAAATAAGCCACGTATGTATTTTCAGCCTATCTTGAGTACGATAAATATTCCCCATTTTTTGGAACCAGCGCGTATCTCTAAAAGAAACTAAGAATTCTCAAGTTTATAAATATTTTAATATATTGATCATAATAGAATGTGATCATAAGATCCAAATAATTTAATTCAGATTTAATTGTAGTCAGTAAGGGAAAATTATTTGAAAAAACGGAGTAGAATAATTACAAGAACTACATAAAAAAGCAATATTTTCATCAATGTGAATCACCGTCAAAATTAAGATAATATTAGGATATTGGCAGATTTTATAGACATAGAGCAAACTTGGTCACTTTTTTTATGGCTTCTCAGCCACGTGAAAAAATGTGTTGATGAGTACGGTATAAGTGGATCCTTTCTTAAGCATAACAAGTGTTTGGGACGTCACTGATGGACCCATTGATAATGAAATTTGCCAAGATTTATCTAATTTATTTTGTCAAATAACGTTTTAGGTTAAAATTATCTAATATTTATATTTATATATATATATATACATACATACTTGTGTGTGTGTGTGTGTGTGTGTGTGTGTGTGTGTGTGTGTGTGTGTGTGTGTGTGTGTGTGTGTGTGCGCGTGTGTGTGTGTGTGTGTGTGTACATACCATTATTGACGTATTATATAACTATTAAATGGATGATTTTCCTATACAACCAGAGCATACATTGATATTGGCAGCCGAATGCAGTATAGGTATTTTTAACATTTTTTACCGCATATTACGGGGTTGTATTGTAGTGATACATTAATTATTATATTGGCACTCATAATATGATATAGTTATTAAATTAATATTTAGTTCATTTAAATTATCAGTAGTCATCGTGTTGGTGAATTTTAAAACTATTTTTATTTCTAATTTCAAGTCGTATATTTAATTATATTTTGTAATTTTTAAATTTATCATTTTATCATTTTCAATAAACCATGTAATAATCATAATTTTATAAATGAATAAATGCAATTAAATCACCACATGATTTCAATTTTGATAAAAACAAATTATAGACATCTTAGAGATGACAAACTAAAATTAAATTCGCGCTTTCCTTGGTTTTAGAGCGACATATTTTTACGATCATTAAAAGTATTTATAATAAATCAATAAATACAAATTATTGAATGAATAGACTATGCTATGAAATAGAATTTCACAACAAGTCATTGATAAGAACTAGTTGGTCATCTAGAAGATATACATGTCTTTGGTATTTACTCATTAGAATAAATGTAAATAAAAAATATAAATTTTATGAGTTATCTCAATAAATTAGTAAGTATATAATGATATAGAATAAAAGATTTATTTTTTATTTTTAAAATTGTTGTTTTCATTATGAGATTGTAATAAATGTGTATATTGGTTTGAGTGCAAGCAAGACGATATTTTAGGTTCTGAGTGAAGCGAAGGATCTTATGGTTTTACAATGATGTTTATTTTTTTTTTTCTGTAAACACTTTTTCGTATAGAAATCCTTGTCCAAAAGTTTCGTCCAGCAACTTTTTAGATTCGAATTTGAACTGAGATGGTACTTTAGAGAAAAAAATCCATAATCTTTCCAAAATCTCCATAGTTTTTCCAGTAATCAAGAATAACGATCGAAAAACTGAGTAAAAACGGTGAAATCGGTAAAAATCCAACTTAAACGAGATTTTCACTGTTCAGATTTTAGGTATTTAGTAATAAATCGAAAAGTATTGAAGCTAGAAACTTGAAAATTTTATCCAATATCAAATACATACTTTTTTATATTGGACAACATTTTCAGAACAATTATAGCACTTTTGACTTAAATATAGAACTTTTAATTTACCAAATTGTTTGAAAGTTTTTATGTAATATAATTTTAAATATTTGACAAAAAGTTCTGAAAATTTAATATGACCTTACTCATATACCTATCTAATTATCCTAACAAAAGTTCAAAAATCGTTAGTCATTTTTTTTTTTTATACACACTTTAATAAATTATTATAACTCACCAAAAATTATACAAATAACCGTAAAATACGTAAACAGTATTTAAATAATAATATATTATATAACACTGAAGCTTTGCTCAGAATCGTTTTATACTAAAGAAATGAGTCATCATTTCATTAAAACTTAATACATTCATCACCAATATCTTGTCCGAGGACCGAAGGGACGAAAGACAAACTTGTACCACCATCATCTCACTTACCAGCTTTTTAATTTCCTATCTCATATAACATATAGTAGAAATTATTATAACACAAGACATTATTGGTATTTTCTTCATATTTTTAATTATTTTACCAAGAAATAAACATGAAATATTTGTAAATCATAATTAACATTAATTAACCACCAACATTTGCTATGAAATGTTCACAACGATTTTTTTTAATATCATAATTATAATAATGTTATTATAAGTTAATATTATTAGTTAAAACTACTAAATTCCGTCTCAACTGTAGCCAGTATGGAATAATTATAAGAAAAAACGGACTAGAATAATTTAAGGGTGACATTTCAAAACATGCTATTTCCAAAATGTCAAAAAACATGTTTTATATCAATTCTAATTTGCAACCTAATATAACTCATATAAATAACAGCTGTACTTAAAATTGTGAAAAAAAAGTAAAATTAGGTTTTCATGTTCCAAATGAAATAGATTCCTAGAAAAAAACTATTATGAAAGAGATTAATAAACAAGTATAATAATGGCGTGAAATCTGTATAAAAAATAATATTACTAGAAATAGTATTATATGATATAAAATAGAAATAAAGAATGTAAAATTAACTATTTCTAAATGAGACCGAAACGTACTATTTGTTGGAAAATAGGACGATTTGATACAATCCAGTTATTCAAATTATACTTTATAACATAAGTATTGAAATTGTAATAATAATTTATACCAAAATTAAAATAAGTAGATTTTTATGAAATATTAGATAATTTTGTAATATTTTTATATGTTTCTAGTAAGTGGATATGGAATATCGGGATTCCTGAAAAAGAAGATAATATTGAAAGAGTACGTTTTGGAATGTCACCTCACAATTACAACAATATGTAGAAGCAATATTTCAATCAATGTGAATCTTCGTCAAAGCTAAGATTATATTAGAAGAATGGTAGATTTTACAGTAATAGAAAAAAGTTTAATCATTTGTTTTTTTTTAAGGCTTCTTAGCAATGAAAAACCATATGATGATGAATAGGGTGTAAGTTGATCCTTTGTTACTTGGTTGATACAGGCTAGAGGCTCTCTCTTGAAGTCTAAAAAGTAACCGGCACGCTTATGATGGACCCACTGATAATAGCATTTGTAAAGATTATATCCATTAATTTATGTGAAATAACTTTTCAGTTTAAACGCATCAAATAAATGTATTATATATTATATAATATGTTATAATATTATACATGTACCATTAAAAACAAATATGTAGGAAAACTATTTAACTATACATTCATATGTATTGTATAATTAATCATAGTTATGTGAAATAATTACACAGTTTCGTAGGATAAACGGTAAAAATACAACCAAAATATAGGGAAAAATATAATTTTTATTTTCCGTTAGTTATGATATTCATATCATATTACAATATATAATACTACAAAAAACATTTCATTTTCAACAACCACAAGGAACTTTCCCAAGAACTGGAGGTAAGTTGCACGGGCCAGGTGGTGGGTAACAAGGTGGTGGACATGGACCTGGTGGCGGAATCAAGAATAATTTCGGCACACCGACTGGGGTTTGGTATACTATATCAGGACTTTCACAGTATGCTCCGGGGTTGTAGAATACCTTTGGTGGAGGTAACGGGGGTAAGACAACTGGTGGAGTTCTTATTGGGGTAGGTAGTGCGAAGAATATTTTGGGTGGGTCGGGAGCAGGTGCGACTACGACTGACGGTTTTTTGATCACGTTGCCGTCGTTGATGATAATCGGACCCGGCGCAGCAGAGGGGAGAATAATCGGAGCAGGAGGAGGGGCGGGCTTGACTTTGACGACTAAATTGGGTGCTGGACCCGCTGGAAGGACAACTGGAGGTGCTTTACCGACCTTCGACGGTAATTGGACTACCAAAGGTCCTGGTGCTGGTCCTGGAGCTATAACAAGAGGTGTTGGTGGTGGGACGGCTAGAGATGTGGCTACGGTCGGAGCAGGTCCTAATTTCGGTTTCAACAAAGGTAAAAGTGCAGCGGGTGGAGGGGAAGGAGCAGCTAGAGGAGCTACAGGAGCGGACGCTTTTAAAAGAGCCAATAGTTCAGTTAAAATCGCCGGATTAAGAATATCAGGTGAAGGAATGCAAGGAGAGGGGGCTGGTAAACAGGGTGCTGGTGGGGCCAAAGGCGGTAAGATTGGTGGTGCCAAAGGTGGTAGACATGGTGGTCCTAGTCCGCATGGGTTTGCTTCGACCTTGATAAAAAAAAAAAATTGAATAATTTTTAGTGGAAAATTCTATTAATAGTATGTCTTACCTTAGTCAAGCAGGCCACAGCCAAAGCTGCTACGATTCCAAAGAAATTCATTTTCATTTTTTTTTTTTTTTTTAGAAATGGAATGAATGACAGTTTGATGATGAACACCATTCGTGTCATGTACCTTTTATACTCAAACTGTGTACATTTTGTTTTTAATAGCAACACGTTCTTATAAAATGATAATAGTGATGAGATAACATGAGACGATTTATTTGTTGTTACATACACTTTATTTGTGTTTGAGAAAATTGATTCATCTTTACTAGTTATTCCTTTTGTAAAAGCATTTTTTTTCATCTATAATATTGATGCAAATCAGTATTACCGCTTGAAATGTTTATGCTATAACTTAGGGTGATCAATTTTAATGCTGGAGCGTTAAAACCCACCTCTGTTTTATGTTTTACAAAATCATATGTGAAATTGAAATTTTATTTTCCAAATAGAATATTCAAACAAAATAATTGTATTGGTATGATTCTGAATGTAACATGTATATTCAATTACAGATAATCTTATCTTGTTAAGTACCTTACTTATGAATACTAGATCATAAACTGATTTCAACCCCTAAATGATTAAATATTTTTTGCAAAAATACAACAATATGCGTTTAAGGAATAATTTATAATTTGTCATATTTAGAACAATGAAAACTTAGCTTGAAGCCTCTTATTTACATTCACACTAGTGTTTCGATTTGATTTTTTTTTCATATGTTCTCAAATGTGTATTCATAAAACGGAAATTGGTAAAAATGTGTTTCAACCACTTTAAGTAATACTGCAGGTGATTTTTTCTATTATAATGCGGACTTTGTTTCACATTTTTGATGATTTGAAAGGATTTATCACACACTAGTTTTACAATGAATAACGAAATGTATAAAAAAGCTGGTAAGTGAGATGATGGTGGTACAAGTTAATCCTTCGTCCTTTCGGCCCTCGGACCAGATATTGGTGATGAATGTTTTGAGTTCTAAAGAAATGATGACTCATTTCTTTAGAGTAGAACGATTCTGAGCAAAGCTTCAGTGTATAAGTATTGTATACTCAATATTTCATTAGAAATAAACTTAAAAGAATTCAGACAATATCGGAAAAAATCGTATTATAATTTATTAAAGTGTGTATAAAAAAAAATCCTTAGTCACGATTTTTGGATTTTTGTTAGGATAATTAGGTAGGTATATGAGTAAGGTCATATTAAATTTTCAGAACTTTTTGTCAAATATTTAAAATTATATTACATAAAAACTTTCAAACAATTTGGTAAATTAAAAGTTCCATATTTAAGTCAAAAGTGCTATAATTGTTCTGAAAATGTTGTCCAATATAAAAAAGTATGTATTTGATATTGGATAAAATTTTCAAGATTCTAGCTTCAATGCTTTTCGATTTATAACTAACTACCTAAAATCTGAACAATGAAAATCTCATTTACGGCGGATTTTTACCAATTTTACCGTTATTACTCAGTTTTTCGATCGTTATTTTGATTACTGGAAAAACTATGGAGATTTTGGAAAAATGACCTCTTTAAAGTACCATCTCAGTTCAATTTCGAATCTTAAAAGTTGCTGGACGAAACTTTTGGACAAGGATTTCTATACGAAAAAGTGTTTACAGAAAAAAAAAAAATGAACATCATTGTAAAACCATAAGATCCTTCGCTTCACTCAGAATCTAAAACTAGTCTAGTGGTAGGGATATTTTGCGGTTAGATAGCCCTTATGTTTTGTTGGGTATTATTTTAAGTATAATCATGTAAAAACACATTTTTTTTAATACATTTTTTCAGTGTCATTTTTAAAACGTTTTTCCGTTATTATATTAAAAGAAGTTTTATTTATCAATAATTTTATATATGTATATATATATATATATATATATATTCATCTTGCCAATCAACTGGTATTACAACCACTATTACCCTACAGATAACATTTATAAACATTATAAATTTATACCATTATTTGTAATCTGTGTGTATGTAAACAAATACAAGTTGATGATTAAATGTTATCTAATTATTCAGTTTCAGTGAACGTGAACGCATTAAAAACAATTTTGATACAAAATCGTATTTGAAATTGAAATATTATTTTCCAAATAGAATATTCAAACAAAATAATTATATTGGTATGATTCTGAATGTAACATGTATATTCAATTACATATAATTTTATCTTGTTAAGTACCTTATTAATGTATACTGGATCATTATCATATTTCAACCCTTAAAGATTGATTTTTATTTAAATTAAATCAAATACATTAATATTGTGTTATAATTTTTAACTGGTAAACACTTTTCCCTCCAATATTTATTATTTGATTTAAAATTGATACCGTAAATTATTGTTCAGTTTGTTAATAAACAGATAAATAGCGCTATATAGCCAACATATAAATTTAAATATAAATATATATATATATATATATATATATATATATGAATTTGATAAATATATGACTAATTACAATTTAATGAAATTTTGAGTAAAACCAATAAGATTAATTTAATCTTGCCCATCAACTGGTATGACAATCGCAATTAACCAACAGATAACATTTATAAACATTATTTTTAATCGGTGTGTATGTAAATTGTAAACAAATACAAGTTGATGGTTTGATTTTATCTAATCAATCAGTTTCAGAGAACGTGAACGCATTAAAAACAATGCAATATATTTTTAGTATAAAAGGCTTTCTGCACCAATTCTTAACTCACATTGGTACATCAAATATTCTATAATTCATTTCTAAAACCAGACAGAAAAAATGAGTACTTCTAGATTTGTGGTGGCTTTGGCTTTGGCTTGTTTTGTGAAGGTAAGAATCTATAAAACATTTTCGATTACAAAGTGTTCTCAAATTGTTTTTATTTTGTTTTTCTTGAACAGGTTGGAGCCAGCCCTTGTGGAACTCCTCCTTGTCTTCCGGATCCGTATTGCTTACCGCCATTCTTGCTAGACCCTTGTCCACCACCACCATGTTTACCGCCATTACCTCCATGCCCACCACCAGCCTTACCACTTCTGCCACCTATACCACCTCCATGTTTACCTCCATGTCTACCACCACTGCCTCCATGTCCACCACCGAGTTTACCACTTCCACCACCAATACCACCACCGTGCTTACCTCTTCCACCTCTTAAATTGACAGCGGTTCCTTTGATTCCTTTACCGCTGCCTCCATGCCCACCACCGTGCCAACCACCATGCCCACCACCGTGCTTACCTCCTCTACCCCCGTGCCCACCACCGTGCTTACCTCCCCTTCCCCCATGCCCGCCACCATGCGCACCTCTTCTACCTCCAATCCCACCACCATGCGCTCCTGAAATCATTGCTCTTCCAGCTCCACTTCCACTTGGCCCACCACCATGTCCCCCTCCAATTCCACCTCCATGCCCACCCCCATGCCCACCACCATGTTTCCCATATCCATTTCCCCCATGCTAGGATGCAGATGAAATCTGGAAATGTGATTTCTATGCACACTTCGATTTTATTCAATGAAACTTCTAAGCACGAGTTTTCTGTACATCATAATATGTTATCAATTAAATAAAATGTTTAGTTTAATTTTTGTTTAATAAACGGTCATGAGAAAAAAATTATATTTCTGTTGACATTTATTTATCCTATTGCACAAATATATTATTTTAAATTCATTTAATTGATTCGTTGTAAAAATATCGTATTATTTGTGTATGTAAAATGTATTTAGTCATTGTTGACTTATGTTTTGCAATATGTTTACATACAGGAAAAATGCATAATATACCCATTTAACCATAGTCAATATACTGACAACTCTTTTCATGATTTTAATGTTTTATTGAAAGTATTTATATCATCATAAACAATTATTTTGTAAATTATAATAAAAAATAGAAAAGGAGTACAAAATGGTAAATGCATAGGTACTTTTGAACTTCCTTATCTTCTGGATACATATGGTGTACCACCACTTGTACTAGATATTTGTGCACCACAATATGAATAAATTCTGTCTTTATTATCACCATCACATCTTTCCACCATGTTTATCTCCTTGCACAATATTTCATTTCTCTAGTGTTGTAGTTCGGCACAATGGATGCCATTTATATCACCACTTCCACTGACATGTTTTTATTTTTGTATTTGGTACGAGGTGTGGCAGAGCGAAATCCCTAAAGTTGTCAAATTTTTTAAACTTTTGAAAAGTGTTTTTAAATATTCCATTAATATACGATGAAAATGTTAAGCTTCTAATAAAATTATTTTATTATTTGTGTCTTTATTACTAAAATAGAAAACGTGTCATTTATAGCAAATTTTGCTATCAACACTCAGCTTTTCTACAATTTATCTTCTTACTTCGAAAAATTGTCTTGCGAAAAAATGGTACTGTTTAAAGTACAATCTACATGTGATTTCCAATCTATTTAGTTGCTGGATGAAATTTTTGAATCACTTTTACTGCTTAAAAAAGGCTCACAGCAAAACCAGAATGAAAAGAAATAAAAATCAATGTAAAACCAATAAATTCTTCAATGAACTACGATTATAAAATTAAACAGTGCCAAATGATATTTGGAATTGATAAAATTCGCTAAAGTACCTTTTTTCAGTCTATATCGTGCCCGATAAACATTTCCCCTTTTTCGGAACTTGTGCGTAACTCCAAATGAAACAAATTCTCAAGTTAATAAATATTGCAATACGTTGATCACAATAGGGTGTGATTGTAACAGTCAAATTATTTACATTGGTTTTAACTAACGTATAATTGTTTAAAGAACGTTCTAGAAAAATATCAGAACAACTACATCAAGAAGCAATTTTTCAATCAATGAATTTGACAATACAATTTTATAACCACAGAATAAAATGGATAACTTATTTTTTATGGCTTCTTAGACACGTGAAACCATTAGTTGGTGAGTTCAGGATAGGAGCCCGTTCCTCAACAATAAATAGTGTTCGGCATAAAAAATATGGGACAATTGATATTGGCTTTCATAAAAATAACATTAAATAAATTGTATAATACCAAATATAATTTTAGTTTAAAATCATCAAATATTTTATAAATTAATATATAACATGATATTATACAGCAAAATTTTTAACAACAGATCGATATGTAGCAAAATTATTTAATTGCATTCATATGTATTTAACAATTAATCATACCCCCCTCACCATCAAACACATACTAACGGAATGCCAACTCTACCAACAGGAACGAATAAACCTCAACATTACAGAAACACTCGATTCACTACTCGGTCCGGATCCCGCTCAAAACAGGAAAATACTTAATTTTTTAAAATCGATTAATTTAATAGGAGAAATATAATGCAAATGTAAATATAAATATAAGTATGTAACAAAAGTATCACAAAAAAAAAAAAAAAAACTGTAACTAATGGCCTATGATGCCAGGTTGAAAATAATAGATCAATAAAAAAAAAAAAAAAAAAAAAAAAAAATTAATCATAATTAAATTAATAAGTACGATCAAAGGTGAATACAAAAACAAAATATCAAGAAAAAAATTATAACTTGTAAGTTGTAAGATTCATATTCTATAACAACATACAATATTATGCAATAGGTGTGTCAAATTTGTAGAATCAAATCATATAAAATAGTTGAGGTAAATAATCAAATTTTAACAAAATTAACAGACATCAGTATATGGATTTAATATTGAACATATTATATTGTATGTGCTTGGTGTTGAACGTTCTAAACAATTCAGTTTCAGCAACCACAAGAGAATCTTCCAGGAACGATGTGTAATTTGCATGTCTCGGGTGGTGGGTAACACAGAAATGGACATGGACCAGAAGAAAAAATCGAGGATAATTTCTGTACGTTAGCTGGAGTTTGGTACACTATATATCCGGACTTTGAGGGAAAGTAGGTAGATTTTATAACTATTTAAAAAACTAATTAATTTTTTTAAGGCTTCTCAACAATGTGAAACCATTAGGTGGTGAGTACAGTGTTGGGGCTCTTCCTTCAAGTCCAAAAAGTAACCGGCACGCTTATGATGGACCCACTGATAATAGCATTTGTAAAGATTATATCCATTAATTTATGTGAAATAACTTTTCAGTTTAAACGCATCAAATAAATGTATTATATATTATATAATATGTTATAATATTATACATGTACCATTAAAAACAAATATGTAGGAAAACTATTTAACTATACATTCATATGTATTGTATAATTAATCATAGTTATGTGAAATAATTACACAGTTTCGTAGGATAAACGGTAAAAATACAACCAAAATATAGGGAAAAATATAATTTTTATTTTCCGTTAGTTATGATATTCATATCATATTACAATATATAATACTACAAAAAACATTTCATTTTCAACAACCACAAGGAACTTTCCCAAGAACTGGAGGTAAGTTGCACGGGCCAGGTGGTGGGTAACAAGGTGGTGGACATGGACCTGGTGGCGGAATCAAGAATAATTTCGGCACACCGACTGGGGTTTGGTATACTATATCAGGACTTTCACAGTATGCTCCGGGGTTGTAGAATACCTTTGGTGGAGGTAACGGGGGTAAGACAACTGGTGGAGTTCTTATTGGGGTAGGTAGTGCGAAGAATATTTTGGGTGGGTCGGGAGCAGGTGCGACTACGACTGACGGTTTTTTGATCACGTTGCCGTCGTTGATGATAATCGGACCCGGCGCAGCAGAGGGGAGAATAATCGGAGCAGGAGGAGGGGCGGGCTTGACTTTGACGACTAAATTGGGTGCTGGACCCGCTGGAAGGACAACTGGAGGTGCTTTACCGACCTTCGACGGTAATTGGACTACCAAAGGTCCTGGTGCTGGTCCTGGAGCTATAACAAGAGGTGTTGGTGGTGGGACGGCTAGAGATGTGGCTACGGTCGGAGCAGGTCCTAATTTCGGTTTCAACAAAGGTAAAAGTGCAGCGGGTGGAGGGGAAGGAGCAGCTAGAGGAGCTACAGGAGCGGACGCTTTTAAAAGAGCCAATAGTTCAGTTAAAATCGCCGGATTAAGAATATCAGGTGAAGGAATGCAAGGAGAGGGGGCTGGTAAACAGGGTGCTGGTGGGGCCAAAGGCGGTAAGATTGGTGGTGCCAAAGGTGGTAGACATGGTGGTCCTAGTCCACATGGGTTTGCTTCGACCTTGATAAAAAAAAAAAAATGAATAATTTTTAGTGGAAAATTCTATTAATAGTATGTCTTACCTTAGTCAAGCAGGCCACAGCCAAAGCTGCTACGATTCCAAAGAAATTCATTTTCATTTTTTTTTTTTTTTTTTTAGAAATGGAATAAATGACAGTTTGATGATGAACACCATTCGTGTCATGTACCTTTTATACTCAAACTGTGTACATTTTGTTTTTAATAGCAACACGTTCTTATAAAATGATAATAGCGATGAGATAACATGAGACGATTTATTTGTTGTTACATACACTTTATTTGTGTTTGAGAAAATTGATTCATCTTTACTAGTTATTCCTTTTGTAAAAGCATTTTTTTTCATCTATAATATTGATGCAAATCAGTATTACCGCTTGAAATGTTTATGCTATAACTTAGGGTGAATCAATTTTAATGCTGGAGCGTTAAAACCCACCTCTGTTTTATGTTTTACAAAATCATATTTGAAATTGAAATTTTATTTTCCAAATAGAATATTCAAACAAAATAATTGTATTGGTATGATTCTGAATGTAACATGTATATTCAATTACATATAATTTTATCTTGTTAAGTACCTTATTTGTGAATACTGGATCATAATCATACGTCAATTCTTAAAGACTGATTTTTTTTTTAATTAAATAAAATATATTAACATTGTGTTATAATTTTTAACTCGGAAACACTTTTCCCTCCGATATTTATTGTTTGATTTAAAATTTATACTGTAAATAATTGTTCAGTTTGTTATTAAACAGATCAATAGTGCTATGTAGCCAACATCGTACACATATAATTATATATAATTATTTTTAAAACGTAATTCAAAAATACAACAATATGCATTTAAGGATTAATTTGTTATTAACGTCAGTTTTAGAACAAAACAAATTCAATATTCATAATCATATATAAATATATATATAATATATATACGAATTTGATAAATATATTTCTAATTACAATTTAATGAAATTTTGAGCATAACCAATAAGATTAATTTAATCTTGCACATCAACTGGTATGACAATCGAAATTAACCTACAGATAACATTTATAAACATTATTTAATTGGTGTGTATGTAAACAAATACAAGTTCATGGTTTGATTTTATCTAATCAATCAGTTTCAGAGAACGTGAACGCATTAAAAACAATGCAATATATTTTTAGTATAAAAGGCTTTCTGCACCAATTATTAACTCACACTGATACATAAAATATTCTATAAATCATTTCTAAAACCAGACAAAAAAAAATGTGTACTTCTAGATTTGTGGTGGCTTTGGCATTGGCTTTTTTTGTTAAGGTAAGAATCTATTAAACATTTTCGATTACAAAGTGTTCTAAAATTGTTTTTTTTTTCCTTGATCAGGTTGGAGCCAGCCCTTGTGGACCTCCTCCTTGTCCTCCGGATCCGTATTGCTTGCCGCCATTCTTGCTAGACCCTTGTCCACCACCACCATGTTTACCGCCATTACCTCCATGCCCACCACCAGCCTTACCACTTCTGCCACTTCTGCCACCTCCATGTTTACCTCCATGTCCACCACCGTGTTTACCACTTCTACCACCAATACCACCACCATGCTTACCTCTTCCCCCTCTTAAATTGACAGCGGTTCCTTTGATTCCTTTACCGCTGCCTCCATGCCCACCACCGTGCTTACCTCCTCTACCCCCATGCCCACCACCATGTTTACCTCCCCTTCCTCCTTGCTTGCCTCTTTTACCCCCATGCCCGCCACCATGCGCACCTCTTTTACCTCCAATTCCACCACCATGCGCACCTGAAATTATTGCTCTTCCAGCTCCACTTCCACTTGGCCCTCCAACATGTCCTCCTCCAATCCCACCTCCATGCCCACCCCCATGCCCCCCACCGTGTTTCCCATATCCATTTCCCCCATGCTAGGATGTAAATGAAATCTGGAAATGTGTTTTCTATGCACACTTCGATTTTATTCACTGAAACTTCTAAGCACAAGTTTTCTGTACATGTAATCAATTAAATAAAATGTAGTTTAATTTTTGTTTAATAAACGGTCATGAGAAAAAAATTATATTTCTGTTTACATTTATTTATCCTATTGCACAAATGCACTATTTCAAATTCATTTAATTGATTCGTTGTAAAAATGTCGTATTATTTGTGTATGTAAAATGTATTCAGTCATTGTTGACTTATGTTTCGAAATATGTTTACATACAGGAAAAATTCATAATAGTTTACATTAAACTATGTTCAATAAACTTTATCGTAATTTATGATTCCAATTTTATTGAAATACATTTTTAGCATCAAACATATTTTACTTTTTATAAATAACGTTTTTTTGTTTGAAATTTTTACTTAACGATTACATTGAATTAATGTTTTCAAAACAATAGTGATTCCAATTACATCAATATTTTCATCTTGTAATTTTTTTTTCATAATTTGTTACTTTATAATTGTACATTAAGTATAAGTGAGAAAAGGTTTTCTACAAAATTGACAAAGTAATAAAACCTTTGTGTGCTGGCACTTTTACTTTTATTATTGTTTAAGTTAAATTATTAAGATTTTTACACATTTTTCGGGTATTAGATCAAATTGATATTATCGAAAAACGAATAATTATGATTCAATACGTGGTCGAATCAATTGAAGGGTTCAGTGCAACAACCAGATAAGTCCACTTTTTCAAATTTTACAGGAAAAGCATAAAACGAGTTTTTGTATATTTAGAATAGAGATATTAAAAAAATGTTGAAATCCATTTTGATTCTATTGACCTATAGTAATAAATTATTTAAAAGTTTTAACTTTAAATTATTTTTTCTAATTCTTTTTATAAAGTTCAAATGGACAAGGACTTATCTGGTTTTTACACCAAATACAACCAAATTAAAATTATGTACCCATAAAATATAAGTAATTAAAGGAAAACTATAAAACATTTAAAGCTCAGTATAACATTAAAAGTTTAAGATATGTATAATGATGAAACTCCAACCATAACTTAAGTACTGTGTAACAAAAATGCTGAATAAAATTAACTAAAATAATTTATAACCGTTATAACTCAATGAATAATAATCGGACTTATCTGTTTGTTGCACCTACATGTAAAACAGTTTCCACACTATAATACCTGATAAATAACTCGGTTTTCAAAAAAAGTGGACTTATCTGGTTGTTGCACTGAACCCTTCAATTGTAAAACGTATTAAATTTGTTTACAAAATCATTTATTTGCAAGTTTTTTCTATTTCTTGAACTAGTGCATACCTCGAAAGGAAACTGAGAATAATTCTCAAGTTTATGAATATTTGTTTTGTTTTGATTACATTATCAAATTATATTATATAATATACTATATTATATTATATAATATGATCAAATAAGTCAATATGTCACTCAATCTAGTTTCGACTGTAGCTAAGTACGGTTTATTTGTTTGAAAAACGGACGAGAACTATAATAATGTTTTGTTACGATCAGTAGTATTTCAGAGTTAATGAACAAGACAAATTTTCTATTTATCAACCGATTCGAATCATAGTCGATTTATTACCGCAGAACATACAGAGTGCGTAAATATGTATTTATATTTTTTGCTTTTCAGCCACGCGAAACAATTTTGGAATCGACGGGAACGAAGGCACCGGCACGGCTGGCCGCGGAATTCTGTGTTCGGCGTACCACGGGACGAACAGAGGCACCAGAGTAGGAGGCGTGGACTTGGACTCGACCGGAATCGTGGACCCAGACGTGTCCGACGCCACGGTAGAAGACGTGGCCGACGACGACGGCGACGATGCGTCTGATGGTGTTGACGGCGACGACGATGAAGGCGACGTCGATGATGGTGACGACGATGACGACGCGTCCGGTGGTGTGGTCGACGACGATGCCGATGACGGTGACGACGACGACGACGACGACTTGTGGACGGACGGCGCGGTCGAAGAGCACAGCGCGCGCACGTCGGCCGTCCAACGGTCGAGCACCCGTGGCGCGATCACGGCCCGCGCTAGCGGTCTGGTCGCCCTCAACACGGCTACGAACGTCCGGACCACCGGGTCGGTCACGGCGTCCGACGCGGCTGGGTCCGAGGCCAGCGTGACCAGCAGGGCGACGCACGCGCGCCGGGCCACGACGTCAGGCGGCGGCGGTGCGCGTGGTCCGACGACGGTCGGTGGTGGCGCGGCCGGTCCGACGACGGTCGGTGGTGGCGCGGCCGGTCCGACGACGGTCGACGGCGACACGGCGAGCGCGCGCCGCCGGCCGATCGGCGGCCGACGTGGACGGCTGTCGCTCACGACCCGCAGACGATGAACCGTTCCGGCTGACGGCGGTCCGGACGGCTGGCGGTGGCCGGCCACGACGTTGTGGTCGGCGTCGTTGGCTGATCTCGCGGCCTGTGGAAAAAGTCGACGAAACGTTACTTTTGTCATACGTCGGTTTACGTCTGCCGGGCGCGTATACACGTCCAATGTATGGTCGTATATACGGTCCAATGATCCGATTCGTCGGCGTCAACGGCCGCAAGGGGGTATTTATGGGGGGCTGAGGCCCCCCCCCAAAAAAAAATCCGGGAATTGTTTATGAAGTTTGCTTATTATGCCCTTTCATATGTAAATCGTAAAAGTTCAATATAATTGTATAAAGAATTATTAGTAACAACGAACAAGTTATTCATGTAATTTTGATCGTAACGATTATACCTTTGAGTTCATTTTTTCAGCTGAATCGGGGAATATCAGTTGGAGAAAATACTACAGCATCCCCCCCCCTCCCCCAAAAAAAAATATCTAAATACGCCTCTGTATGGCCGCATGGTTTTTCGGGGAATCACGATTATTCGTGTGCGTTAAAAAAAAAAAAAAAAAAAGCGGTAAATCCAGTTGCGGCGAAAGAAAAAAGGGGTAGTAGATAAATTGGGTCCTGGCCATATAGAATACAATGTAATACATAATATTATAATCCAGGGCGATAAATATATTTGATTTCAGTGGACACACTTTTAAATTCTATTTCACCTTTAACAAATATCTATAGCGAAAATAACCTGTGGTGGTTGACGCCCAAAATCTTTCCCTCCGTTTATAACCACTTATCCAACACATTTATATTATTTACATGACTTTTATAAGTGTGATATGAAACAAGTTAAAATGAAAAACACTAGTACTTGATTCATATTGAGATAAAAAATGATCAAGCATTTGTGTTAAAATTCTAAAATATTTGTTATTTCTACAATCAAAACTATAAAAACATTATAAAACTTGGGACACACATTCGTAATTCCGGTGACACACTTTAATGTTCAGGGGACACATTATTTTAGGCCGTGACATTTTTCATATTATCAACTTAAATATTAGTGCTTATATTGTAATCGTTATACTTTTGATATCGAAGTCTCTACTTATTGGCTTTTCTGTAACTATGCAGTGACCGAGATAAGCGCAAACACTGACAAAAAGTAAAAGATGAAATCAACATGAAATTTATGTCTTGTGGAAAAACAAAAGTGTTTATTTAAAAGACTGTCATAAGTTTAAGTTTGAAAATGTTGAATAATGATGTACAGAGGTGGACCAGCTGCAAAAATACACGTAAATATAATTTTAAAACTATTTAAAATAGTGTAAATACAAAGATTTTTAGTGATAACAATCACGATAAACCTAAGAAGTTGTCCCGGATATTTTTAGACGTACGGAAAAATTGGAAAGTGAGAACCTGGACGGTGGAAATCTGGATGATATAAATTTAGAATGTAAAATTTGGATGGTGCACATGTGAAGGGTAAAAATCTGGACTTTATAGTATTACCGGTATGAAGATAATAATAATATTAAGTGATTTGACGTCTAATAAAATCCATTACATATTACAAAAGAAAATACGTTAATTATATATATATTTTTTTTTTGCTAGAAATCGATTTACCTACAACCTTCTTTATCAGGAACTAATTTACCTCCCATCTTTCACTTTCAGCGACCCAATTTACCGAGAAAATATCACGAGGTACTTAATTTTCTATTCCCCAATTTCTCTATCGATCAAATACCGTAGCTGCATTAGACTAATGGTAAAAACGTGTAATATTGTCAACATTTCAAGTATTTAAAAATGGTACAAAACTGCTTTTAATGGATTTTTTATCGTTCAGCTTTTCTTAATTTCTCAGCAAATAATGTACGAATTATTTGAAAAATTGTATTTTCCACATAAAAAATTTAATTTTGTACGTTATTGACGGATATTTCGGGATTTGATTTTTCATGGTTTCAATGCAAAACGAACTATTTCCTGATGTTGTTATGTTTTTACGTAAATGAAAAATAAATAGTACGTTTAAAAATGAAAATTATCGAGCTCTGCTTAAATTAAATATTATATTATTATAATATGTTTATATTTAATAATGATAAAATACATATTTACCAATTATTGTTATGAGCACCACGCACTTGTAATTGAATCAAACTACTGTTTGAAAAATGATAAAATATAAAATGTAATATACTGATATCACGACAATTGATGTTGACATTTATTCAGTATTTCACTAAACAATGTTACCAACATTTTGTTTATTTTAATATCTGTTAAACTGATACGTAAAATGAATTAAAATATAATGCCTTCAGGGCATTATTTTTTTTTAATTCTTTACGACTCATTAAAATAAAAAAGTTAAAATTGTATGGGAATGTAACGTTTTTCACAACTAGTTATTCTCTATAATTAGTATGGCTTGAGCAATAGTGCATTTTGAGAAGAGTAAAAGTTTAAAATTTTACATTTTTGAAAAAAACATCTATATAATCTACTTAATATAATATAATATGGTATATGATATGATTAACCCAGGTCAGTCGTTCATGGAAAAATAAGTTTAGATGAAAAATTACCTAAGAAATGAGACGTTTTGAAAAATATTTTTGCTTTTAAATTAAATGTTCGAATTATAATGATAATTCTTTGAACAAAATAACCAGACCGATAGATAACCTGCTACTTTCACCGTACGAATCGATGTATAACTAAAAAAATGATATTGGTAATGGCACGTTTTGTATTTTGATTCCTAAATTACAAAAAATACATGTTTTTCCGTAAACTTATCGAATTTTGTTTTCGAAATACATCTATGAAGATTTTTCGTCAAATATTGTAAAACATACGAGCTTAAACTCGATAAATGATTGAAATCAATTCAGATGCGCGTGTTAGCTGATTTATAACACGTTTGATACAAGTAACGAGTGGTGGTGAGACGATAATTGGTAATCAATGGATTGAACCCACCGTGATATAATAAATCACAAATAATAATGTAAGCGTTTTCGAAATTTGACAATAACCTGCACCGGGTTTGGTAGTTTCATCGCGAATCCGAATCGGTCGTCGGGTGACTGGTGAAATAATTTCATACGCGCCCAAAAGACGTAATCATGTTGCGAAATCGGTTGACGACAGTCGATTATCAAAGTAATCATGTACCGTTGTCTTCCGATGTCTCGTAAAAGAATCGTAAAATAATAATAATAACAATTATTAAATGCATATATGATTACTTTATTTTCTTACCGTGAATTGAAGTAAGCTCACCGCGACTATACAAACGCTAAAAATTGAACGTTTCATATTAACGAACAATATAACGATTTAACGTTAGTCTGTGTTTGTAACGAGCAATATGTTGACTGTGCTAATTTTTAGCGATTTTCCACCGTACCTGTCTCATTTACGTTATTCGCCGAAAATCATATCAGTAATAGATAACCGTAAACAATCTCTATAGATAGTCTAAACTCAAGCGCAAAAATAATAAGTGTGCCTATAGTAAAATAAAATTATTTTGTTTAAAAAGTGACCCACAGAGAGCTATACAGCGTAATTTAACCATGAATAATACTTAGATTATTATTTTTTTTATGTTCAATTTATAATACTAATATCATACCATTTTACAAAAAAAAATTTTTTGCTGTTTATCTCCGTGATTTTTTTTATTTTTATATTGTTTAAATGATCACTATATTATATAACATAATATTATGATGTTATAAAATAGAATATTTCTTTAGAAATTCTAATACTTCATGATTTGTAGATTACATGTAATCATAAATGAATATTTAAATTTTTATTATTTGACCAATAGCTTAAGAAGTGTAATAATTTTAATTATATAATAGAGTGAGGAAAATAAGGAGCATGAGTACGCCGTAAAAATGTACTGTTTCTCCTACGCTACTGTGAACTATATAATATGCTTACATTTTTAAAAGTTTTAGCGTTGATGATATTCTAAAAATTTAAACATCTTAAGTTCTAAACTCTTTAATTTTTAATTTTTTGAAATAAATATCATTAAATTCATTTTAGTCTAAATGTATTAGCTATTTTAGGTATTAATTGGTACATCAAAAATACATGGGTATATTACAAACCTTTTAAATTTAGATAAATCACTAATCCCGAAATTTAATTTAGCTGCGTGATTTTCAAACTATACATTTTAGAATAAATAATTCATAACACAAGTGTAAGACTGATAATTAAAAATGATTTTTTGAAAATGAGCTCATAACTTATTATCCAATATAAAAGTATAAACGTCTAATTAATATAGTTAATAATTAATGGTCTTATAAGTATTTATATTAGAATTTACAATTGTTTAGTTTCTAAGTATGCGTCATTTAAATTAAAGTACACAATATGTATAATCAGCAATAACAATTAATACAAATCAAAAAATACGTTTGATTAGTACACAATACACATGTCATAGAATCAAAGTTTTAGTGTACGTATCGACTTAAAGATTTTTTTCATATTGGCTCTTATTTTTTCTGAACCAATAAACGAATTGATAATTTTCATCATCATACTGAAAAATACGCAGTGTATTAGTATAATAATTGTTAACTATTTTTATTTTAGATTTTGAAGCGAGACTTATTCGTTTTACAATGATGTTAATTTTTTTTTCTGGAGACACTTTTTGGTACATTTTACTCTGTCCAAAAGTTTCACCCGGCCACTCAACAGATTGAAAATCACATTCAATTGGTACTTTAAAAAGCCATTTTTCTTTTCTCAATAGCTTTTCTGGGCGTAAGGAAAAACTTCCGATAAACAGAGTAAGAACGGTGAAATTTGACGTAAACGACACTTTAACGATATCGATTTTAGTTATTTAGTCATAACTTAGAAAGTAATGGTGCTAGAAACTTGAATAATTAACCATATATTAATGATATACATACTTTACGAAAGTTTCCGAAAAATTTATCTTTTGTAGTAAATAAACCTTTTAAAATACCTCGTTGTTTTTAAGTTTATCTCTAATAACATTTATAACATGACGTGATAAAATGTTCTGAAAACTTAATATGACCGTACTTATATTCATATACTCCTTAAATGATATAACAAATTTCAAAAATCGTAAATCTGATCTTTTTTGCTTAGTTGTTTAAGTAATTTATTGTACAAGTTTTACGTAATAGACTGTTTTTATATAAATTTTCCACTTCAAAATGTGTATAAAAAATTATTGAACTATACAACCATTATGAATCTTTTTAAGCACATAAAACAAAATATTTTGGATCTTTTGATAATAAAAATATCTTCTTTGTCAAACAAGAAGGCTTCAAACAGGTTTAATAAAAACAAACCTACCGACAATTAGACCAAAAATGATAAAATATATAAATGGTATTTTTTTAAACTTAGCTTTGCTCAGAAAGTTTAACTAAATAAATGATCTATCGTTTCTTTAAAATTCAATACACCCATTACCGTTATCTTGTCTGAGAAGGGGAGAATATCCCATGGTGCGAAGTACTTCCTTTTTGATACTCCTAAATCGACTTGTTTGTGATATGTTTATGAGAAAGATTAACACTAATTATAAAGTTATATTATTGAATGATGGTATTTACCATTTTACATCAGACATTTAGACATATTATTATTTTGTACTTGTGATTGGTTTTCACATAGTATATATATATATATATGTATGTACAACTCGAGACAGTAAAATCATTTGAATAATCAATCAGAACTCATAAGATAGGCATATAAAATAAATATCGAAGTATAGTTTTAAATTAATTATTTTTAATATAAAAATACTTCTTCAAACTATCAATACATAGTAAGAAATAATTAACACAAAGTTAACAATACATTGGGTGTATAAAACAATAAATTAAATATTTATTACGATTTTGTTAGGGACAAGGAACTTGACAATCGGTAATTGGAAAAGGTTGCTTTTTAATATTTTTAATTTCGGTTTTTTTATCCAATAAAATGGAGATAGGTTTCTTTAATTTAGACACAACTTCACTAAATTTATTTTTTAATAAATCAGGGTCAACAGGTGTCAAATCAATAATCGGTGGGGTAGGTATTTTTTTTATCGACGGAAATGGTACAAGAATGAATATTTTCGAATTATGATCGTTCGGACTGACATGGATAGTTGGTTTTTTGTTATTTACATTACTTGAAGAGTCGTTCGAATTCTCGCATTTGTCTGAAGCATTTTTTTTGTCACATAAAGTCTGTATTGATTTGTTAATGAAAAATTCTTTTTTTTTATTCACGATTTTTTTTAACAAACCGACGGGCTTGTTGTACAATGGTGTGTTGTACGGCGGTGAGTCGGTGATTATTTCACTGGTGGTCTCGGCCGGCGGCACCTCCGTCGCCGGAGTATTCGTCGTCACGTCCGTCACGACAGGCGTCTGCGTCGGTGGGTCCGGTGTCACTTGAGACGATGCAGGATATCCCGGCACAGCGGGCGGCGTCGGTACACCCGGTACGGCGGGTGGCGTCGGTACACTCGGTACGGCGGGCGGAGTTGGTACACCCGGTACGGCGGGCGACGTAGGTACACTCGGTACGGCGGGTGGCGTCGATACACCCGGTACGGCGGGCGGCGTAGGTACACCCGGTACGGCGGGCGGCGACGGTACACCCGGTACGGCGGGCGGCGCCGGTACACCCGGTACGGCGGGCGGCGTCGGTACACCCGGTACGGCGGGCGGCGTGGGTACACCCGGTACAGCGGGCGGCGTCGGTACACCCGGTACGACTGGCGGCGTAGGCAATCCCGGTACGGCGGGCGGTGATGGTGTTCCCGGGACGATGGTGGTAGGCAATGTTGGTACCGGACTGGACGGGATCGCGCACGGATCGGCGACAGGGACTTTCGGCGGGCAAGGGATGCTAGGCTTCGGGATTTTCGGCGGGCAAGGGATGCTAGGCTTCGGGATTTTCGGTGGCAGGGAGAATATGCAGAGCGGGAACACGGGCTTGGACGGCAGGCAGGGCAGGCTGGGCACATGTATCGAGGGCACGGTGGGCACGGGTATCGGTGGCAGCGGCGGGAAGCTGGGCAACGACGGCTTGTCGGGAACGCCGCACGGCAGCGCGGGCAACGAGGGCTTGGCGACGGCCGAGAGGTCGAGCAGCCCCGGGTGGAACGACGGCTTCGGTTGCGCGAAGCTGAGCGGCCCGGGACCGACGGCCACGGTCTGGACGATCGGGCTCAGCACCGCGGAGGGCAGCGACGTCAACAGGCTCAGGTCTTTTTGGCTGACCGAGACGACGAAATCCCGGAGCACGTTCTTGGGCAGCACCTTCAGCAGGGGCGGGTTGCACGACAGTTTGGTCAGAAGGTCCGTTATGAAGTTCGACGGCACGGCGCACAGCTGTTTGGGTTTGGACGACAGGAACGACAACAAGCCGATCAGTTTCGAAGGGATCAGCTGATGCGCGCCGCCGTTGTCGCACGGCGAGGGCGCAGATGGCAGGTCGACGGAGAGGGCGGGACAGGTCTGTGCGAAAGAAAAAAAAGCAACGTGAGCGTAAAGCGATTCGGGCGAGTGTCGAATACGACACGTCGATGAGCGTGAACTTTAAAAAAAAAATATCACACCGGGTTTTTTTTTCTCTCGCTAAAATACCTACGAAATACGAGAGAGAAAAACGTAACGTTCGAAAGGGTAAAGCTCTGGGAAAAAAAAATTACTTACCGTCAATGTCAACGAACCGACAATCGTCGCCCATACGAGTGTCGTGAAAAGCTTCATTTTTGAAATTCGAATCTCGTGTCGTGTTCAAATGATATACTGTGCCGGAATGAGACTGTCTGTTGAACGTTTCTCGCTTAAATAGATTTCAAGTTTGGGAGGTAAGGTATGGCCTATCGGTTAAAGCTATTATCTCAGCTATGCAATTACATTTATTTTTTTTGCAATATGGTGTTAAAAATGAACAAATATTTTATCGTGCAGTTTATAATTAACGAGTAACTGTAATTTCCCCAGATAGTAACATACTGTTCTAGACAAGTTACGTTTGTACGACAATAATTTTAAATAAATTACGATCAGTTTTTGGGCGAGTAATCAATGTTCAATATTACTTTTTGAATAAATAACACTATTAAGTTCGTAAAACACACACATTTATGTAAATAATGGTTTCAGGGATTGTTATCAATACCGAAATTATCTTCCGTCGTTGTATAAATTAACCGATTATTCTAGACCTTGCTATATGATCTTATTCCATGATACCTTATCAAAAAGGGTGACTACGATTGATCATTTTTTTTATTTTTTGGTTTTCATTGAAAATGAAAATGTCTTAATTAAACAGTTCGTGTAGGAGCTTTCTAAGAGAAAATCTTAAAAACATTTTTAATGTGACTCGATAATGATGAAAATGTTTGTTTTGTATACAATTCTACCTAAAACACAAAAAGGTCACATCAGTATAAAGCTAATTTACAGGCTGAAATTTTGACATATTTTATTTATTTTGTTTAGTGAAACACATAGCTCCACAAAAGAAAAGTGTAATACCTATTAGTTATTATAACGTCATCAATTTTTATTTATATGATAAAAATGGAGTAATATCATAAACATAATAATTGATTCTTATCATTTTTGTATAGTTTTTTAACAAAGGTATTTAGACATGGGTGAATATGTTTTTGATAATGTTTATGTTTTCTATGTTGGAAATTTTATTTCATTCATTTTCAAATGGTCGAGCCTCACCATTTCATTATAACTGATTATTTATGTATCATTTGTGCCTATCATTTAATGGATAGGTACGGTAAAATATGGTTTTTATATATATATATACAGTGGAAGCCGCTTATTAGAAACACTTTGGGACCAAGGTGAAATGTGTCAATTATCCGATTTTTTCTAATAAGCGATTGGTTTGATTTGTACTATGAAAAAAAAAATGAAAAATACGCGAAAAATATATGTATTTATGTATATTTAACTATGTATATATATATATATATATATATATATATATATATATATATATATATATATATATATTTATCTATGTATGTATATTGTATATTTAAAAAAAAGTATGTTCAAACGTATATATTTTTCTATATTATTTAAAATATGTATCTATCTTAGTTTGTTTTTTTTGCGTCGAGTAACTCCATGACCATATTTTCATACGAGTAATGCTGTTCAAAATCAATTTCATCCGTACGATACTGGACGACACTTTTGAGGACATTTTAGAGCTTCTACAATTGCCTAAAAGCTTCTAAAATGTGGCTAAATTTGTTTCAAATAACCGATGTGATGTTTCAATAATCCGATTTATTTTCAATGTTCTAATATACGGCCGGTCTGTTCCGGGACATTTTGTTTCAATAACGCGATTGTATCAATTATCCGTGTTTCTAATAAGCGGCTTCTACTGTATATATGTATGTGTGTGTGTTAGTGTGTGTGTGTGTGTGTGTGTGTGTGTGTTTTTGTACAGGTATTTATTGTCCACAACGTGCTGAATAATGATAAATGTCTTTAACAAGCCGGTATTTCAATTATTTATTAGACATCATATAGTTCTACTCAAAATGTAAGGTCAGGAATTGTTGAAATATGTGTATGTGTTAGCAAATATTAAAGTTATCAAACTCTAATACACTATTACTTTTAGGTTTATTCACATAAAAGGTTTGATTTGGTATAGTTTTTCGAATATATGTTATAGTAATATATTATCTTAATATAACATGGTATATCATAATAGGTATTTGTATTTTACTTATTAGAATATAAAATGAAACTTATTTAAAATACTTTAAATCTCACAACTATTTATGAAATACATTAATAATATTAATTAATAACATTAATTCTAATCAATTGCATAAAGTTTAGAGTAATCACAAAATAATGTGTGCAATTTTCTCCCTAGTGAAGAATTATAAAATAGGTTCCATGGGAACACTTGGAAGAGGATTTAAGAACAAGTTTGTAAAAAAAAAGAAAAAAGTTCAATAGTGTCATTAAAAATGTGGTACTTAAAAAAATCTGGTCTTTTATAAACTTTATACATATATACAACTATACATGTATATTCTATACATATATTTCATATTTTCGTATTTTCGTCATACGAAATATAAATATATAATATATTTTATTACATTTAAAAATACAAATATTTTTTTAAAACAAATATGTGTGCACGTTATGATTAATACGTAATAATACTTAACATATTGCATATTATATTCATGAAAGTGTTTTGAATTTGATAGATTGTATATTTATTATTTTCTGGTGTTATATGGGTCATAAATCCTGCAGAGAGAAAATACTTTTCTAAATGATGTGAGATACAAACGTTTAATTTTAAGAAATAAAATATTAACGAACCAAAACATAAGTGCTTCCTAAGTATTAAAGTGATACATTATTACATTTTGTTTGGAACAATATCTAATACGTGTGAATAGTGTGAATAGTGTTATAGTGATACTGATAATTTAATGTTAGTTGTAACGTTTCTCTAAGTGACATTTAATCATTCCGAATAAATAAACATTAGTTGTTCTAAAGTATAACATTTTTGGTCACTACTATGATGAACTAGAACTATTCGCTCAATGCTACACAGTATTGACACGGCCAAGCATATTCAACTACGGACCTCAAAGAGATCATTCCGTATACTTTTTTTTATGATTTTTAATGAACCTCGTAAGTATTCAATTTTTAAAATCAATTTTTTCTAATGCTTATAAACATTATTATGAAATTCTAATTTTATAAGATTGAACCAGAACTCCATTTGTATTCCAAAATTATTTTTTAATTTACATGATTTTATTTAAACGAGATTTTTAATTCATTCCAACGTGTTACGAACGTATTAATTTATATTAATACATTTTTTATACATATCTACATGTTATGTAATTGATATAGTTTCACATTATATTACATAGGTTTACCGAATAAAGACTTCTATAAAAGATAATATTTTAACGAAAATTTCATCTCATTGAATTAAATAACTGAAATAATAATTTTAAAAAATTCGAAAAATTATAAAAATACACGTAGACCGAATACAGTAAAAAATAAATCAGATTAACATTTTCGGACATTTGCCCAATAAGTCCATAATATACGTAAGTATACTTAGTGATATTAAAATCATCGATTGTCGAATATTATTGAGACAAATATTCAAATGGGTGGTCAATTAATATTGATTGTAACATATTATTTATCTAATAATTGTTCAGACAACGAATGGATCTTCAAACGTGGTTGAAGCGATTTCTGACGAAATGTGCCGAGCGAGTGTATAATGCATATCATAAAATAATATTATAATATGTAACATACAATGAAGATTATGTGTTATAAAAATAATAATAAACAGCCGCTCGCGTCGTAATAGCCGCGACGTCCAATATAATAAACTTTCACTTTTTCTATAATTTTGGCATCTGTTAATTATTATTGTTGCGTACCAATACGTCAAAACTAGGCGTGTGCATATATGTATGTGTATACATTCACGATAACAAGCGAATACGCAGTCGCCGTATACACACAGTTATGCGAAATATGCGCGACGGCAAAATAATAATAATAATAAAAGTAATAATAATACGTATGGACATGTGTTCCCGACGAAAAAACTTCCGTACAAATTATTAATTATTAAATTATTTTAGTGCAAATCTTTATAACACGGGCCCCTTAGATGCCGTCCGAAAATTGTCGAAAACCATGTATTTACAATACGAGTGTAAAATACAAAAAAATACGTAAAAATCGAAGATAGTAAAAATAATAATAATAACAATAATTTATTCGTAAAATATCAAGTTCTATTTGTGTTTTAAATTGCCTGTGAAAAATATTAAAATATACTTATTATTATACTATACTTTACTTATATACTAATAAAATACCATATTGTTATACGTTATACAGGGTTAAGTCGTAGGACATCCTGTAGAGTAAATAGTTTTCATCCTGACGTTAATCGTGTTTAGGTAATAAACGTACGTACATAACAGTATACGAACGATGTTCGGTTTTTGTACACATAATGTAATGCTCGTTTTTTTTTTTTTTTTTTTTTTGTTTTTTTTTTTTGTTTTTTTTTTTTTGTGGCAAGTCGATTACGCAATTTACGTAGATATCGTTGTATCGACGCACGCAATTTGTTTTTTTTTTATCCACATTTTTTTGTGAACACGATAATAATGGCTATTAAGACCAAATTCGATGAATATAACATACAGTCCACCTCCACACTACACATCGTCGATTATAGAATCCCTGTGAGTAGAGTACACCTACATTACATATATTCAAAGTGATTTTTAAGTATGTTCATCCAATTTTTAACCCCGTGTATTGCATAACATGCATATATATATATATATATATATATATATATATATATATATTATTTACAAATTATTTTTATGTAAAATATAGAAGAACAATAGATGCATAATAGATCATTTGACGTTTAGAGCAGCGGAGTATTGGCAGGATATTTTTGCGGGACCCTGCTACTCTTTTCAGAGACATTAAACTTTAATACGTTCATGTTTTTCAAACTATTGGTCTATAATAATACAAATTCAAAAATCAGATAGCTTGAAAAAAAAACATCTTTAGTAATGTTATGTTATAAATAATGCTTATCATGTGAGAAAACTGAATAACTTAAGAAATCACGGAGATAAAAATTGTATATAGATCAACGTATACCAAGTGTGGTTTTGGGAGGTTCAAACTGTTTGTTTTTGAAAAAATACAGTACAATTTTAATGTATGCTCAAATGTATGTATGAAATAAATAAGTATGTATAAAAAATAAAAATAATGTGTGACTACGATATTTTTGTAATAAACATTTTTTAAATTATAAATAACGTTATCGGATATTAAACAACACTTGAAACGTGACAATCAGTAATTGAATAATTTTTTAACGTCAAAATATCATACTCTTGTTACACACGACCCTGAACGACGTTCGTATCACAAAACCGAATAAACCAACGTTGTATTAATAATTATTATCATTGCGATTGTTTAAGGAAACCGACAACCAAGAGAAGATTGAAATTGCGGCCAACATAATATACAATATATCGAATTCGTTTTACCCCATATCCGTGAGTGAAATGGTCAATACCCGTCAGTAATAACACATCATAATTTATATTATGTTTGATGCGTTATCTAGAAATAATACAAAACTATTAGTGCTGTGTACATCATGAAATCCACCAATTACATTTAGTTGTGTTATGTATATAGAAATTGAACCTGTTATTACATAATACTATAAATTATGTCTTTTTGAAACCGTTAGCGTGCTATACGAGTAAGCATACATTTTTCCTGAAATAATTGATCAAAGGACGGTATCACAGGCTTGTAGGATATCACACTGAAATTATCGATCCTAATTCAAATGATATATAAATCTAAATTAAAGTCGACTTTGAACAATCAAGATTTGTCACCTTGTTTTACACGTTCGTTTCTGTCACATGCCATCGGTTTTTTGAGGTCTACGGCAAATATGTATTAAGAGTGAGGGGTTCGGGGTTTAATCCTTCTCCCCTTGAAATGAAATGTTATGACGCCACTAGCCCATGGATATTTCTACTTTCACCCCGACAACAAATATCGATTTCCTATCATTCGATTAAGTTTTATGATACCATTGCACAAAGTCCTACATAGAAATTCTAAAGATTTTATTATTATAATAATTAATTTTACTCGTTCGTTTCGGTGGTAGTATGCTTAGGTGACCATGTTTACCATTTAACACAGGATTGACCCGTTTTACAGTATCACTCCCGTTGTCCGGAAAAATTTTAGTGGGACGTACTTTTTCCTATTTTACAAGTAGGTCCCCATTTCATTTCTATTTTTCTAGAATTAACTGAAAATAATTCTGCAGACTTATGTTTTCAAAATAAAAGTTAACTGAGTGAAATTCGGATGAAGGTAAATTATTTGACGAAAATGATCACCATGTGCGCACGTGCGTGCGTGCGTGTGTGCGTGTAATCATCGCCAACCTTAGGGCAGCAGCCGACCCAGGCCACTTGGACCGTCGCCTCCAAGCCCACGGTCCTCAAAGCCGTGCTCGCGTACCTGCTCTAGGCGTCGATGGCGTGCCCTAGTCGACGCCTGTCCGTCCTGTTAGCCGTGGTGTAAAATACGCGTCCCACGCCCCGCAGCGCCGTTAATATTGGGTGATGCGGTACCGACGTGATGGGTAATTTTCACCCCCAGACATTTTCAACCCTCTCTGGTGAAACGATTCGGAGACGAACTTGTAGCGTTTGGGATGACGTATTTGGTCGGGGAAATTTTTTCTCACTGGTTATTTGCATGCCGGGGTATCGGACGCAATTAGTTCTTCTTCTTATTAAGCATTTATAACTATAAGTTATATACTCATAACTGTTGCAAACTTCACCAGCAGTTCCTTCTATCTTTCTCTATTTTCACTCGTTTCCAGATCCGTACCTTGCGTAACCTTATCTAGGTCTGCTCTCATTGTGTACATTCATCCTGTGGCGCACATTATACTCGCTGATTTGATGATTTTCTTTTATCGTTTTCGAAAAGGTAATCGAAAATACCATTATCGTAAGAAACTGACACATGTTGTGTGTATCGCACTATGTAACATGTATTTTGACATAGCACTGGTAAAGTGCTTAGCGCACGTTTATGTTCTTGGTTGTGGCCTGGAAAGAACTTTCATGAATGAGTGCTTTTAACAATATTACATTTCAAACCAAAATTACTAAAAAATATTATCTAAATAAAATGTACATATAGCTTATATGTTTTATAACTAATTGTATAACTGATATATCATAAAAAAGTTTATATCATTTTTATTTATAACTAAATTAATAGTCAAGCGTTTTAATTATTTAATAGGTAGTCAAGTAATTCGATTGTTTTAATAAATTTGTATAATTGGTAAGTAGCATTTTTTATAGTTAAGTGCTTTTAATATATTGAATTTTTGGTAAATTGTGTCTTAATAAAATTAAAAATGTATGTTTTTAAATATTTTTGTAGTACATATATTCATTTTTATTTATACGCGAATATACGTTAAATAATTTCACTTTTTAATTTGCCGGACGTAACTTTTCTATATGTTTTTCGGGGACGCAACTTACCCTGCTCGCAATTTACCCACAAAAATCAAACAGGACACAAGTATTTCAATTCGAAAAAATATAGGACATTTGTATCTTCTTTTTGTAAAAATAATAGTATGTGTAGTAATTCTATGATACCAGTATGCATCCAGGGTCGAATCTGAGCCAGAGAAGGCGGGATATATCTCCTTCCAAGCATAAAACCCTTAATTATTTTCAGTGTGAAAATAATAAAAATTTGACAAACGCATTTCATTATATCACATATGCTTCGAAAAATATTATGATGTAATTGTTAATGAAATGTATAGTAATAATAGTGTAGTCTAGTAGGTATTAGTAAAATAAGGTTGCACTAGTAATCACTGTGTGACAAAGTTTACTCTTGACTATGATAAGTTTTACTAGAGTGCGTAAAATAATAACCACGTTAGAAATTTATAAATTCGCTATATTAATTTTATTTTTGTATGCTTTAATTTAATTTATTTTAAAATGTGTAATGCAAATACACCATTGAACATACGTCCATTGATTGTGGAGTTTCATAGTTTAATGGTGTCTGGGAAGTACAATTTATCTGCTCGTGGTAGTATTTCCCTGAGATGTGGTAATTGTACGATGATAACTGAGTAAAATGGTAGTAAGTAGAATAACGTGTATGTCAATCAAAACTAAAAGTTCTAAACATTTTTTAAAACTTTAAGTGTATTTCAGATCAAATTCCAATCTAATAAAATACATCTTACGTTATCAAAAGCTTACAAGTATTTAAGTTGGACAGCAGAATGAAAATTATATGATGTAGTTGAAAATCGTATACTATTTGGATACGTGCTAAAAATGTCTAAAAAGTGTTCCAAAATAACTAAATTCTTTATTATTTTCCAAATAACTAATTTCCTACATATTTGTATGAATTACCCAGTGTATTAGGTCATTGTCATACTGGCACGCAAGTATTCACACGTACAATTAAATATTTAAGTTATTTCGATAATAATAAATAACTGCGATTTGTTCTATTCGTAAAGGTGCTATTACTGTAAAGTGGTACATATTGTGTATTGTAAGTATATTTTTGTATCTGTGTATATCGTATGATTTTTTAGTTTATTTGTTGTTATACTGAGCAACATTTTAGGTATCCAGATTCTTAGAATTTACTTCCTATTGGTTTTCACATTTATTATTTATATTAAATTTGAGATAATTTCAATTTACTATTTATTATTTTTTTTTTTTTTTTTGCAAATTATTGATTAGTCATAGCTATTAGGTTGTATTGTTGTATTTTACATCCTGAGTGAAGCATAGTAATCATTAGTTATACAACGATGTTTAAGTTTTATCTTTATTTTTTTTTTGTTTATAATCTTTTTTGGAGTCGTAGACTTCGTCCAAAAATTTCGTTTATATGTTTTGTATCTTGTGTTCTTTAAATACCTATTTCAAATCATCGAATATCAAATCGGGAAAAACTTGTCAAAACAGTGTAATGTGATTTAAACAGACATTCATTAAAATTACTTAATTTTATTTTTCCAAGCATTAGAGCTAAAAACTTGAAATATTTACCAATTATCACTTATATTTTATCTAAATTTAACAAAAGTTTTGGATATTACGTTTTTGTTCTTTTGCAGGTAAATGAAAAACTATGAAAATATTAATTCTTTATCTAAAAAAAAAATGTTTAAATTTGATATTAATTCTCTTACTCATATACTTTACAAGGCAGAATTTGTACGGGATCGACTAATTTTAAATAAAAATTTCACTTTAAATATTTAAAAAAAAGTTAGTGGCCGATCCACAGTTTTATAAACTTGGAATTCATATTTGAAATTATATGTTTCAAGTATTTCAAAATAAATTAATTTCTTCTGGATATTAATTTTCAAATTGTATGAGGTATAACTAATAACTGATTAAAAAACAAAAAAGTTACTAATAATTTTAACGGATATAGAGTAGCTATATTAAATTATTGCACTGAAACTTTGCTTTTATCATTTTAGATATTTGAAAAATATTGTACCTATTATCGTTTCTTTAAAATTCAATGCACCAATCACCATTAAATTATTCGAGGACCGAATGTTACGCGATATAAAACTGAATTATTTCAACCCCTAGCAGTGAAGATAACAAGGATAGGTATTGATCAATTAATGAGTTAAAGTTATAAAGCTAAGTTAATTTTTATTTTTTTAATTAACTTAGGTCTTTATAAATAATTTTACAGTAACTTGATTTTTAAATTAATTGTTATATTTTCTCATTAATATAAATTGTTTGTCAATAAAATTAATTTCGAATTTTCGCTCTTAACTTTATGCATTTTTTATTTTTGAATTGCGTGAAATTAACGAATGAAATTTTCATTTTATGGAGTTTCGTTAATTAATATGTTTCTTTCAATTTCATTATATCCCATTATATTTAAATTTTCTTTGATTTCATGCCAATAAATATTTCGGTTGAATGTAAGGCGTGTATTATTCAAAATTAAAAATTAATACATATATAATTCTAACAATCGGTAATCAATTATCGCAAACCCAGTGGTCAAAATAGATTAATTTTATTTTAGTCAAAGACTAACATAAGCACATCAGCTTGTCGGTCGCACGCGCATCTAGTATGAATTATGATGATGCAAGATTCATAGATTACATATTATTATTTTAAAAATGTAATTTTTTGGTATAACCAAAAAATTAAAAGACTTTGTTGATACAACATTTTAATGTGATGTTATTTTAGTTTAAAGTTCAAAAAATTTAAGTAGATAACTGTTTTCATTATTATTATTATTAACATATATTTATTAATATTTTGAACTGTTTTTAATTATTATAAATTATAATTATTGTTATGTGAATGTAACAAATTTAAGATTATAATTTTTTTATACAACAGTTTAAATTTAATGTTATTTAGGTTTAAATTTATAGTTTAATAGATTTGATTATTGACAAAAAACAATGATATACAAATTGCCTAAAAAATACTAATACATGTTAATTTTTTTTTAGGAGGTTAATAATGAAGTATGCATTGTTGCGTAAAAAAACATTTTCGAACTTTTTTCAGTATAATAAAAAGTTCAAAGAATTGTGAGTTAAATTTTGACTTAACTTACTTAACTAAAAATGTAATTAACTTTTAACTTTTTAACTTTTAACGTTTTCTTATATCTGCATATTAACTTAACTGAGTTTAAAAAAATAATCAACCTGCCCAGCCTTGCACAATAGTTACTTATTTGCAGACTTTTTACTTTTCCAAATAAATATTTGTGTTTGTATACAATAACAATAATATAAATGTAATTATTATCTCAAAATCAGTATAGGTTGGAAATCTTTGCTGTTTTCCTCGCCAGCCTTCTACGATGTGAAGTAAATTATATATGTACTATTTTGTAATAAAATTGATGTGAGTTGAACAAATAAAAAAAGAATGAATTTAATATTTTTTATAATGGCCTATCGAGCTACTTAAACGTGTTGTAAAATATAACATAATTTTTTATCAATATGCTAATGCAAGATTAAATTCTTAAACAAATAGTTCATACGTAGTAAAAATGATTAAAAATGGTAATCGTAAATTTGCTTTGGTACTTTACTGTTATGACTACTATGACTATATTGCACGAATTCAGTATAACTAGGTACTATTTGTTTGAGAAAGAAAGACACGATTTGCTGTTCGACAAATCAGGTAAATGATATAACTCATACATATATTGATATACATATCATATTCATATAATCATACATACATCAAACTTCAAACCTATTTATTTTAATTTAGGATAATTCGCAATTTTTTCTGTATGACCTTTTCTTAATTTTATTATTTTGTCATTCAATTAATATACCTAGTATTATTAACTATTTAATGATCACATTTCAGACATTTTATATTGTTAGTGCCAAATTTCTAATTTTATTTGCTGAAATATTTTAGTGGTTTTGATTAGCAAATTTGTATTGAGTAATTGAGAAAATATATTATTTACGTTTTATAGTGTAAACATTTTTTTTTCATGCCATTTTTTTCATGCATTTGGATAAAAAATATTGTTGGATTTCTTGATAACATTTTTTTTTATTTGTATTTTTTTTTTATTTTTCCTAACACTAGTAGATTTAGTTATAAAATGTATAATTTTGACATATTTTCCTAAATACTATAATTAGAATTCAACTAATGTGAAAAGCAACTTAAAAGCGAAAAAATGTCCAAAGAATGTGCCATCTAAAAACGTAAAAAAGTGAAAAATGTAAATTATAATATTATCACTTGAAATTAATTTTCGTGATTCGTAAATCAAAATTTTTCGTTAATAAAACGGAGAAAAATTCAAAATATTCATTAAATTAAATTAAATATTTATTTTTAAGATTAATATTTGTTTTAGTTGGATTTAAGATATAAATTGCTCATTTAATATCTTAACATTACAAAATTTGAATAAATAGAAAAATATAGTTTTTAATTATTTGTTATTTATATTTGTTATTTGGAGTTAGGTTTTAATAAGTATACACTTGATTTAATGCATACAAAACAAGTAAGGTAATTGTATTCTTGGAAATAAAATATAGGTTTATCATAATATGATGCCTTTCGGCTTAAAATATTTGATTTATTACTTATGTTGTTGAAAACATGCAATGTAAAAATATTTTTAGATGCTTCTTGATGTATATTATAATACTATAATTATTGAAGTGCAAAGATGTACAGATTGTTTTATAAATTCAATAAAAAAAGGTAAGATATTCTTAATGTCATTAAATGAACAAATAAAATAAAAAACCGTCTCAAATCATACTCCAATGATGGAAGTTTGTTCAACGAATACTTTGATTTTCTTTGCGTCATTATAGATATCAGTGGTGAGCATATCTTTGGTAGACCATTTGTTTATAGGAATGGAAAATTCTCGGGAACATATTTCAGGAATTTCCAGGAAAACTTGGAAAGTTTCCTGGAATTTTAAAGATATTGCGAAAATGAATCACATTCTTCTTATCACAAGACTAATAAGTTGATCATTCCATTTCTTTGTTCAAGATATTTAATATTTTTTAAACTAAAAAATCATTTTAAAATAATGAGGTTTACTTAGTGTTTCCCAAACTTTATTATTTTACGCTCCTTTGTAGACCCATCCAAATAACTTAAATATTACAAAAATGGAAAAGTTTAACCTTTTGTTTTTAATTTATAAAAATAAAGTTTTTAAGTAGAGGACCGGCTTTTATATTTTTATATAAGTTGTAGTATTGACTAATTGTTTTAGTATTTTAAGTATATAGTAAAATAATTACTTTATTTATTCACATAAATAAGTCGATAAACATTTTAAATTGTAAGATAAGTATGGCATTTTTATTTGAAATATTTAAAATAATTGAAATGGTATTTTATTCAATCCACCCTAAGAGCTTTAGCTGTTACTTTAAATAATTTTTAATACGCAGTAATTGGTCATTATTTATTTTTATTTTTCTCCCATTTTTAAAATGTAATTAAAAAATGTACTTCGTAATGACTGCTTGCGCCTCCCTAGCAATTTTTTTACGCCTCTGTAAGAGGGTACGTCCTCAGGTCATAAGTTACTGCTTGACCTAGTAATTATAGTCGAAAATTAAATTACCCATTTATGAATGGTCAGTTTTGTGTTTTTGTCGTAACAATTTTAATAAAATACACAAAATCGCTTCTTTTTAAGCTGGTCTCACACGGACGATTCGTCGCGGTTTTAATTCACCGTGGATTTCTACCTAAAATTAAACACCTGATTAATTGGATATGTTCAAATAAAGAACATTGACAAGTGAATGACCGCTAGAGATCGCCTAAAATCGCGCATGTTCGAATTTCGGCCGGTTGATCGAACCCGCTTGCTACAATTAAACTATGAATTCTCTGCAATGGTCATATTCACACGTAGTGGATTGGACGCTGACGGCCGCGGATTGATTGCGGATCTGCCAATTATATTGAGATACGAAGAAACCGTTTTCACAATCCACTCAGTGTGTGACCAGCTCTACCTTATATTCACTTTATTTCTTGTATAAAACATAAATATCGATTTTTAACAATTATTTTAAAACGGATCATCAGTAATATTTGTATTCAATTGATATTCTTGTTGATATTTTAACAACATCAACTCTGAACCGAACTACCAATAACTTTTTATAGTATGTTTAAGTATATTGAATAATACTGAACAGAAATACACGAATGAAAATACGAGTATGTAACGGTCTGTATTAACAAAATATAACAACTGAAAAAGATTATCATTTTCCAAATTTTTTAGTTTTCCCGAGAATTCCCGTTTTCCAGAAAGGGACGTTCTTTATCGTGATTATTACCGGAAATTTCCAGGAATACTATACTACCATGAGTAGCTTTTCTCATATTATTTTAGATTTTAAATCCATGGTAAATCATTGCATCCGGAAAATTATTCTGAGTAGGGTTTAGTGGGCAACTATAAATATGATCAGTGAAACTTAACAGATAGTACTTAAAATTTTAAGCATACTTATTTTAAAGTAATTTAATCATAACTAAGTTACAAATGATAATGAAATAATTCAAGTTGATCAAAATACACATGGATTTTATCTGTAAAAAGTCAATTTAAATGCTTATAGCTCTATTTCTGTGAAATTTAAAATGTTGGTAGCCAGTAGTTGCATGTATTTATTATTTTATTTAGCATAGGTAATATTATTATACTAATAATTTCCATTAATTAGGTACAGAAATAGAATAAAAGATTTGATTCTGGGTACATGCAAATCATTATCAGTTACCATGGTTTATTATGTTTATTGGTAAAATTGAATATAAAATATTATATAAACTTCTGTGCTTTGCGTTTCGCGTTTGGTATTTAATATTTAAATTTTCTACAAATAGATAGATATGTACGGTTTAAAAAAAACATTTACAACTATATAATTTCACTACATTAGTCACATAATTTTAATCATTCCATTGCACTACGTTCTATTTGATATAAAAAAAAAAAAAAAAAAAAAGATAATTCTGTGGATTTCTGATAAGGCTTTCGAAAATAGTTACATCAGAACTATGAAAACGCTAGGTTTTTCTCTGCTCTACGTTAAACATAAGTACAATACTTCAATGAAATTTACTATTTGTAGAACATGCCGAAATAATTTAGTCTTCATACCATCCAAATTTGAGCGTGAAACCATTGAAAACGAAAACCAAAGTAAAATATACCTGGATTTCGAGTTTTGATGTACAATAGTTTATTAAATGCAGTGGTAATGAGTTGACATCATGTACACCTTGTAATACCATGCAATTCAATTTAAATTTTAACGGAGTTGGTACTTTTCGAAACCTTAAATAATAATATTTTATTTACCTATTTATAAATGCAATACCTTGTAAGAAAATTTATGTTTTAATTAGCAGATTTTTGTATTAAACAGTAATGAAGAAACAATTTAAAACTAACACAATATTACAATATTAATAATAGGACACAAAATTTGAAATTAAATGATAATAATGTTATATGATATAAAAGATATAAGCTATATTTTTTACCTGAGTATAAGAGTAATGTGTATAACAAGAAAAAAGTATTATTAAACGATGAATATTGAAAAATTACATGCTACTAAATACGTGACTTTTATTTGTTAATTTTTTTCTTTTATGGTATTCATCTAGGTTATGATTATGATTAAATATTCAACGAAATAAATTTTTTTTCTTAACACTTCATTAATACATTAAATCTTTACCCTTCAACGCATTTAGTACCTATTTATTATTTCATGATGCGTGGTAACTTAAGTTAAGATTTTATATAATAGGATTATATTATATATTTTTATTATGCTATGTTATGAGATGTCATAATATTTGACAAAAAGTTCTAGAAATGTAGTATGACTTTACTCATAAACTTCACTAAGACTAACGATACTGAAAAAATATCAAAAATTGTGTCTCAGTTTTTTTTTTTACGTGTATCAGTAATAAGATTATTATATAATATTTACGGAATCGACTATTTTTACACACATTTTCAACTTTAAAATTTGTATTAATCTAATAAAAAAATAAAAAAATAAATTTTATATTAGAATATTGATTTATCTTATTAGAAATTACTTCATTATGAACCTTTGGATACAATTAGAACAACATTTTTTAATCTTTTGGTAAAAAAATTATCCTTCTTAAAATAGCATTTTAAACGATTTTGTTAAGAAGAAAACCTACAGATAATTAAATTGAAAACGGTTTAAATTTCCCAATGGTATATTTTATACTAAAACTATGCTCAAAATCGTTAAATGGAAGAAATGATTTATTGTTTTTAAATAATTCTATACACCCATCTCCATTATCTCGTCCGAGGAGCGAAGAATACTCATAATGCGAAATACGAATATGTCCGGCTATTTTTATATTTATTTTTTTTATTTAATTTAGACGTTAAATTTTTAATTTATTATTTTAATTAAAGTTATTGTTGTTCATTTATCTGTACCTAATTTTAGTTTGATTTAGGAATTTATAGTGTTTTTACCATTGTTATCTTCATTTCGAAAAAAAAAAATAGAAGTTAGTTATAACTATTACAAAACTTATAAATCAAAAAGGATATTTATAATTATTGAAAAAGTGACTTTTCCAATGAATATTAATCATTAATATTATCAGTTATTATATTTAGTTCCTTATAGTAGCTGATGTGACATTCACAATAAAAATAATTTGTTAAAATATCCAGAGATATAACTTCTAACCTTTAATATTGATTTTTCGCATATTATATGAATGTCTACAAAACATCTAAAAATGAAAGGAAAAATTATTTTTATTATATAATCATATTGAATATTTTGTTTGTTTGTAATGATTAACGTATAATACAGAATACATATTGTATAAAATAAAATGTTAAATTGATATGAAAAACATAAAAACTACTAATTTCCATATTGAATCATAATCAACAGAAGATGATATATATTCTAGAAGCAAAACGGCAGACATAGTAGGGAGCATGGTGGTAAGCAGGGTTGGTAGACATGATGGTAAGCAGGGTTGGTAGACATGGTGGTTAGCATGGTGGGAGGCATGGTGGGAGGCATGGTGGTGGAGGTGGAAAACATGGTGGTGGTGGTGGTAAGCATGGTGGTGGGGGAGGTAAGCATGGTGGTGGACATGGTGGTGGCACAAGGGGAAGTGGGGCTGGAAGTTCTATAATTGATGGTGGTGGGCATGGTGGCAGGGGAGGTAAACATGGCGGTGGAGGTGGTAAGCATGGTGGTGGGGGTGGTGGCAGAAGTGGTAGGCATGGTGGTAGCGGAGGTAAGCAAGGTGGTGGGGGTGGTGGCAGAAGTGGTAGGCATGGTGGTAGGGGAGGTAAACATGGTGGTGGACATGGTGGTGGCACAAGGGGAAGTGGGGCTGGGAGTTCTATAATTGATGGTGGTGGGGGTGGTGGCAGAAGTGGTAGGCATGGTGGTAGGGGAGGTAAACATGGTGGTGGAGGCGGTGGCAGAAGTGGTAGGCATGGCGGTGGGGGAGGTAAACATGGTGGTGGAGGCGGTGGCAGAAGTGGTAGGCATGGCGGTGGGGGAGGTAAGCATGGTGGTGGGGGTGGTGGTAGAAGTGGTAGGCATGGTGGTAGGGGAGGTAAACATGGTGGTGGAGGCGGTGGCAGAAGTGGTAGGCATGGCGGTGGGGGAGGTAAGCATGGTGGTGGGGGTGGTGGCAGAAGTGGTGGACATGGAGGTAAAGGTAATGGAACCAGCGGAACTGGTACCAATTTAAGAGGTGGAAGACTTGGAGGGAGTGGTGGCAATGGTGGCAGTAGTGGTGGGCATGGTGGTGGACATGGTGGCAAAAGAGGTAAGCATGGTGGTGGACATTCGCCACATGGACCGGCTCCAACCTTTTTAATAAAAACATTATGAGAATACTCAACTGTATAAAAATGTATATTTAAGTCTTACCTTAGCCAACCAAGCTAGTATGAAAGCAAACACAATTCTTAAAGTGTTCATTATGAAAGTAACTGTATGAGAAGATGATGAATAATATATATAAAACAACTATGCATTTCGGCTTTTATACTGATCGTTTTATATTTTGTTTTTCATAACGTCACGTTTCAGTAACTGATTTCGATAAATCTATCAATAATACTCGCTTGTAATTATTTAAACATAAGTATTACTGATATAATTGTTGTTTGTAAAACGAGCAATAATAAAAAGATATAGTACTTTATGATATTAACTAATTGAACACTTTGTACGTTCAATTTTGGTTGCACACATTTGTACAAATGGGCATTGAGTACATTAAAAACAATTATTTCGAATATGATTTAATCATTAATGGATTTTTAAGAAATTAGATTAACACAGTTTTTTTTTTTTTTTAAATTCACACTAAATTGTATTATATTATGCTTCAAAAATTCAACAATGGCGTACTAATGGAGAGGTATGGGTTTCAAACCTCCCCCCGCATTAAAATAGTTTTAAAATATTTAATTTCAGTTCATTTACAATAATTTTTCCATATAAATATATAGATATTACGGTTATTATAATGATGTGCTAAAATCTAAATAAATAATAAACATAACAAACATGTACATAGCCGTTATTTTTAAAATTGCATAAAAAAATATATTTATAGAAATGATAAATAACAGTAATAATAATAATAATTAAATTCAAATATTGCTGACATATTATAAATAATTGCTTAAGTTTTAAAAATCGAATAACTGTTATCGGATAACAAATTTTTATATCAGGAGAAACTTCTTTCTACGTCATTGGTTGAGATTGGCACGTAATTGAAACAGGTTTAATCGTTACTGGTCAAGTCTTCTGGTAATCCTTCCATGAATTTCTCCACTTTAAATTTTGGATATAAGAAAAATGTTTTGATATCCATCATTTTTTTTAAAAATTCTTTTAAATTTCTGGTTTATTAAAATTCTATTTTGTCCCACAATTTTGTCTATTTTACTTTCAATATTTTTAACTATAGATAAAACTTCGATTAATGGGACATGTTGTGTTTCGAGCTTAGTGATTTCTGCAGGTATGAAACCACAAATGGAATGAATGAATACTAAGTTGGTTTCTATTAAATGATCCGATATAGATGTCAAGCTTTTTTTGTATAAATAGCATTATTTGAATTTAATAATTGTATAACTTTTTTAGTTTTTTACACGTCCATTAAATGTTCACAATAGTAGGACGCCGCATTTATCCATGCCCCGCATTGAGTCATAATGTACTTAGGAGGTAAACTAAAACCAAGAGCTTCTTCTTTAAATAATGTAATACAGGAGGGAGCCTTTAAAAATATTCATTTTACTTTGGCGATAAACTTGTCAACTTAAGAAAACTATAGCGAACGACTCAAGGTATGTCTTATAGCTCATAGCTAAAGTCTAGCTTTTCCCTTCCACGGGTCTGTGTTAGCACTAGGAACGCAATTTTTACTTTACTTTTCCTGATTTGAGCAATGCTAACACCTCTTCACTTGAATCTTCTGAGCATGGCCCAGCTGCTCAACGATGACAATTGTCATAATTTTTATAATACACAAGTTTCACGATTTAATATTTGCTATTTATGATTGATCTGTAGAAAGGATGGAGAGCCTATGGCATGCGTGCCAAAAGTACCATGTTAGCAAAATTTCAATGACACGTGAAAAAAATTGAATGTTTCAAAATTAAAAAAATAAATAAAATTTGAATCTTATTTTTTATGACATTGTAGCTAAAACAAATACGATGGCACAATATTTTTAGATTTCAAATACAATTATATTCTTTTAGACATTTAATGTAACAAATATAAATAAATCATCTGCAAGGTAAAGGGCCTGGAATTCACTGTCAGTAACTCAATTATATAAATGTATATATATAATACGCTAGGCAAGTGGTTCATTCTATATTTTAATTATCTTTTTCAACTTATCTTGAAAGTTTATTTTATATAATTAATTTTTTCAAGTCAAAGCAAAAAATAAAAATACTTCAACCGATAAAACTATATGTTTTACCAAAATTTGAAATTCAGATATTCTGATATTAAAGTTTTATCCACTAAAAATAGTAACATAAGTTCACATTAAAATATTAAAACATTTTTCAACACATATTATTCAATAATGACATTTGATTTCAGCATATTATATATAGTTTGTAAAATAAACACAAAAATTAATTTAATTAAACTTTCTTTTTTTGTTGGGGAATTAAGGGGCAGTTTTAGAAAACCTTGTTTTAAAATATTGACACTCAACCCGGAAATGATTCACTACCTCTGATCTATAGGTATAATTAGACGTTTAATTTCAATCAATATTAAAACCATGATTTTTTATTAAAACTATTAAAATTTTGAATAAATTCCACTGTTTTTTGAGATTCATATCAACTTTAAAAAATTATAACTCCTACGCTAATGGTAAATGTTTTTCCTCATGTAAATATGTATACAGAAATTAAAATATATTTAAAAAAGGATTATTATATCTTAAAAATAAAAATACGGTATCTTTTTTTATAGGTACTCAGATATATTTAATTTTAACTGGTAAAAATATAGAAAGGTAATAATAGAGAAAAAATAATTTTAATAACTACTTTGATAGCAATCGAAACATATAATACTTGAATACATTTTATTATTGAGATAAGTTTTACCAATGTGGTATGTGCACATTATTTTCTATAAATCATAATTATTAAAATAATTATTACATTGGTAATTATAAAATTTTTCATTTAAATATGTTTTCCGTCAATATTGCGATTGAGACAAGACAATTAAATTAAGAAACATAATTGTCTGAATTACAAATTATTATAAATAATTTTGTTATTTGGTTCGATACACCTTTCATTTATTTTACAAATCTTTATTCATATACGTGTTAAAAAATTACAATTTAATTAATTTCTGTTCAACCTTTTATTGATTTGTGGGATCGATTTTGAAAAATGATAATTTGATAACTTAATTATTATTTTAAATTTTAAATAAAAAACAACATATATTAAATTCAGATAAACAAACATAAATATGGGTACTAATATTGACTCGGTTAAACAATATAACACCATCGTTCGCAATATAAAAGTATTCTTGTGTTATGGCTGAGATTTTTTTGTCTCACTCTATTACGTATTCATCACGTTGAAAATATTCAGGCTTGATAAAACTAATTTCTTTATTTATTTATTTATTTGAATTAAACGGACAATGTCCTTATACAATATAGTTTACAATAACAATAATAAGATACACTAAAATAAAATTAATATGGTAGGTACACTGAATAAAATATATAACAGTCATTATAGAGCATATTTGATAAGATACGAATAAACTAAATTAATACAATATAAAGGTATAACAAAAGTAAGGCAACTAAAACAAAACTAAATGTAGTCAAAAGTATAAGTATTACCTGCAATCATTAGAAGGTTAGCTGGAGAGTTAAGCATATCATTTTTATCGGAATAATTAGGATAAAAAGATATAGGATTTCTAGAATTAAAGGAATTATTTTTAAAATTGATTGAACAAAGTAGATCGGGACAATCATACTCGCCAGAGATTAATTTTTGTAAGAAATTAGAGAGCAACTGTAAACGTCTATCTTTAAGGGGAATAAGATTTAATACGATTAGATTAGATACGTCTCATTTCAAATGAGGGATCAAGCGCGTTGAGTGCTAATGAGAACCATTATAACAGATTATGTCAGTGTATGTAATAAGAGATTTGATGAATAAATAATGAATTTTATTGATTCCAGAAATGTAATTTTCGAAGAAAAGAAACAAGTGAAAAGCCAATATTGTCAATTTTGTATGCCTTATAATCACACTATCAAGTACTGTCGAGTTAATCTTTTTAATCATTCGTTACGGGCGATTGGGATAACGGGCGAGAAAACAAAATCCAAACTTAATGAATGTCTGTTGTTTGACTACCTACATGCAATATTATATTATAATAGTGTACTAATAACGATATTCCGTTATTGATTCAGAACAGAAATAATTAATTGAAATTTAATATTCAAAATTGTTATCTAATCAATAAAAATCGAAAGTTCGTTAAATTTATATTATACTTGATAAAACATGATGGATACAAACTAGAATGGTGACGATTTAGTTGGAAAATATTGTTGCATAATTTATAAGTTTTCTTGTATAAATATAACTCAATTAAAACTTTTAGAAAAACGTATTCTGCTTTTATCAATCTATTTTGAATTATGACCTTTTGGCATTGGGAAGGTATTACAGATCATTATTTAAACACTCAGCAACTCAATCTAATCATTAGAAAGTTCAACCGAACCGAGTTATAATCTCGTAAGTGTTGTTCCAGCGAGAAACTTAAAAAAAAAATAAAAAAAAAAATGCACGAACTCTGGAAAACAATCAAGTAGATTTTTCTCGGTTTAAATATAATAAAAAATATGTTGGGAAATCTTTGATGGACAACTCATATGCTGACTACTTAAACCAAAATACGCGTAAATCGAAGAAAAAAATTACTAACTATGGTTTAATATATACGAGGAAATTAGTTTACCAGATGGATATTTGAAAAAGTTCGAGTGTCTGCACGTTGTTTTAATAATATTTCAGTTACTAAAAGCAATATAAAATAATGAAGGTTTACAATAATAATAATAATACTAATAATAATAATAATAATAATGATAATATTAAATAATAAACAAGTAGAATACAATATCGTTGTAAATCGTTCGGAATAATTATGTATATTTTCTATTTTATCATATCATATATCAGTGCTGTATTTGGGAAAAAAATCGTTTCTCTAAATTTGTTGTTTTTCACTCGCATCGTTACGTGATTCGATCGATTATTCAAGACTCGTGCTAGGAGGAGTGGACGCGTTGTTTGTTTACATGTACCTATATTCGTGTGCGATACGCGAAGCGATGTGACGAGCGAATGAAAAACAGCGATGCGAGTCGAGTCCACGCGAGAGCTAGTTCTTTCGGTTCCACCAGTACGCGCGCCAGTCGTCGGGCAGACAGTGCAGCCCGTTCGGCGAGTACACGTCCATGGACTCGAGCAGCCGGATGACGACGGCCTCGGGCACGTTTGTGGACGGACTCCACGTGACGGCCATGAGCGCGCGGGCCAGGTGGTCGGGGCTGACGGCGTTCAGCAGCACGGGGCTCGTGGCCAGCGCGTTGAACAGGGACACCAGGCCGGTGGCGGGCAGGGCTTCGCGCAGCAGCGGGCACCGGCCGACGGCGGCCAGCAGCAGGTCCAGGTGGCCGGCGGGCAGCACGCTCAGCAGCCGCACGGTCGTGGCCTGTCCGAGGACGGCGGCGAGCAGCGGCGCGGGCGGCCCGCGGGACGCGGACAAGCGTCCGTCCGCGGCGGCCACGGTGGCCACGGGCGCGGTGGTGCGCAGCAACCCGTCCAGGAACGCGGCGGTGGTGGACGCGGGCAGCCGGGCCAACAGGTCCGGGTGGTCGGCGACCGTGCGCAACGTCCACTCCAGCGCGGCGGGCGACAGGCCGTAGAACAGCGGCGCGGACAGCGACAGCGCGGTGATCAGGTTCTCGACGGCGGGGCGCGGCAGCGCGGGCGGACACGCGGCCGCGGCCGCGCTCTGCAGCACCGCGGCCACGGCCGGCCGGGGCGCGCGGTACAAGAAGCCGGCGGACAGCGACAGCGTGCCTTCGACGAACCGCGAGCGCACGTCCCACGGCGTGGCCGACAGCCGGCCGCCGCACGGGCCGGACGTGACGATGACCAGCACGTCGTCGAGCGCGGGGCCGCAGACGGCGGCGAACAGCCCGTCCGTGTAGGCGAACATGCGGACGAGGTTGTCGATGACCATGACGGGCGGCGGCGTCTGCGACAGGACGGCGTAGCAGGACGAGGTCAGCCGGAACACGGCCGAGACCTTTTGCTCCAGCGAGAGCACGGCCAGCTTGTCACCGAACTTGAACAGCTGCATCACGTCGTCGCATCCGGCGACGGTGTTGTTGGCGGCGGCGGCGGCTGTGGTGGTGGCCACTGTGGTGGTGGAGGTGGTGACGCCGGTGGCGACGGTGGTGCAGTTGGTGACGGTGGTACCGGCGGCGGCGGTGGTGACGGTGGGAGGCACGGTTCCCGTGGTGGTGTACGGGGTAGCGGCCGTCGTCGTAGATCGGTTCCGCGGACGATGTCTGGAATTCTGCAAATAACCCTGAGTGCGAAAATAACAAAAAAAAAATAAATAAATAAATTATAATAAATGTATTCAATAGTGAAAAAATCAAAATATCATCACGTCAAACCGCTTACGAGTTTCATTGAGAACGCGTTTTTCAGCGACACCGCTATTGCGGAAGGCTCAAAGTTCATCGTGTCGGGTTCCTGAAAATCATTACGGTATATTATATCATATATTATTTTGATCACGTTGCACAAACGAAATTTCTCATGATCGGGGGCTGTGAACTCGTTGCGTTTGCTGCCATTTTTGTTTCCTCGATCTAAGTTTGTTTCACTAAATCGCCTACAATGGGGCAACTAATTTGTATACGACAATATTTAAAACGTACATTTTTGAATATTATTGAACATGTGAAAATTTATTTTGAGAAATTTTCAAAAACATTTTAAATTAATAAGTTTAAGCATAAATGACTGTATAGATATTTTATCAAAATTATGGAAATGTATTTTATTTTTTTGTTACAGTATAAATACTATAAATTACCTATATTATAAATTATTACTAATCAATAAAAAACAGATTTTTAATTTGTTTATTTAAGTCATGTATTAGATTCTATATTCGAGGGTTAATCTATTTTTTTTCTTTACAGATATATGTTTTGTAATTTAAACATTTTCAATATACATTTAATGGCATATTTTGAGTTTTTGAAATGCTACAATCAAGCATGTCGATATGGGGGGGAGGAAAGGTAGGATTCCTCCCGGGCCGAACGTTTTAAGGGGGCCCGAAAAAGAAGGACCGTAATTTAATTCAAAAAAAATATTTTTTGCTTATCTACAAACTTTAGCTGATGGCATTTTAACCAAATGATAAAATAATATCAAATATGTGTATATATATATTTAGTTTTCACTAAAAAGTAATTGGTGTAAAATTATTTGTTATCGTGTCATTCGCGTCAATACTCTATATATGCTGTATTTACGGTTTTACCCAGAAAACAAGGTAACTGGATTTTAAAGAAATCGTCGACTGCTTTGCAGTCTTAATTATAATTTATGTATTTTATAACTAATGTGTAATGTATAAATACATGTAAAAGATTTAAAATTATTTAAAAAGCAATGTAATTAAAAACCCTGGTAATATTGTTTACAAATTTGTGCTTTTACTTTGTTATTTAAAATAAAAAAAGGTATAAATAATATAGGTCTTATTGTTTACAAATTTGTGCTTTTACTGTGTTATTTAAAATAGAAAAGGTATAAATATTTGAAATTTATTTGGTCTTGGTAGGGTGATTGTAGCTCCTGTAACCAACACTTATAGGGGCCCTAAAGCATTTTCCTCCCTGGCCTGAACTTTTCTCTCTACGGCCCTGGCTACAATTTCACAGCTCTGCTTAAAATCATAACCCAGAGCGTACTATCGTACTGAGGAATAGGCGTTTTATGACGGAAGGGATGAGAAGATGGATGGAAAAAATTCCTCGCTCTTTTTTGTGCCAATTATATAATGTGTGGATTCTGGTGTCCTCTACATTGTGTGATATAGAGTAGAATATATTTGAATATTTTCCGGCATGAATTTCCAATATTTATTTGCCATACCGTATTTAACACACAACAAAAGACACCATATAGTGTTGTAAAGTGTTTCCTACTTGGGGCTAAAAGGAAAAACAAATGAAAAATGTAATCATCAGAGAACCTTAAGTTATTTAGAAATTAGTATTGTATAATATTCAAAATAGTCTTAATTTGTTAATAGTGTATAGTAATAATAACACGTTCTTGATTTAAAAAAAATTAATTCAATCATTTTTCTATATTTTATGGAAATTGGAGCTAGACGTGCACATGTGTATATTGTTTTTTCGAAAACTGAGAAAACCCTAATGGTTTAAAGTTAGGTTTATTTCTGAAAAGTTCAAACAAATAACAATTTTAATACGAATTACAGATTTCTCTGAAAGTCAATAGAATTGTTTATTAAACCTTTTATACTCTACAACTGATTTCGAATTGAGTGTTTTGCTATTTTATCCATACTATAATTTTTAATTTTTAACAAAAATTGATTATTTTCGTGCTTATAACACCATTTATCATTCAAATCTCGACTTTGTTACACGTTTCGTTTTATGAGATTCATAATTTTAATCCTAAATTTTTGAAAATACAAAACTGGGTTAATCTTGTGTTGACTTAAAAATTAAATTTAAAATAAATATGGCTTCATATTCACACATTTTTTCAAACGTGTTTAAAGTTAGTGTTGCAACATCATGAATACTTAAATAAAATATAACAATAGCTTAATAGTTGATCGTTATATTTCATGCATGATTGATGAGCAATTAAGACATTTATTAAGTTGGAATAGTTAAATATTCTAGCAAAATATGTTTGCAAAATATCTTACGCATATTCTTTTATATAAACTAAAACATACTACATCCGATTCTTACTTTAGTTGGTGAATTAGAGTTATTTTGTATCGGTTCCATTTCACATGAAATGCATGTTCCATGTACATTCTGAAAAATAATACTTTTCATTAGCATAAATTTGCAAAAAACCAGTAAGATAATAGCAATAGAAGTATTTCCTTTGTCTTTTGGTCCTCAGGCAATATAATGGTGATGGATGTATCACATTGTAAAGAAACGATAAATAATTTCTTAGTAAAACGGTTTTTAAGAAAGTTTAAGCGTTATATAAATCGTTTTTGTTAATTATCAGTAGGTTATTTTTTAATCGAGACCTTACGTAATTTTGCATTTTTAATCGTATTGAAATTGTTTTATATATAGATAAGATTTGAAACATTTTTGCAGCCTATGTTATGAGTTAAATAATATACGGAATAAAATACTCGAATACCTGTTTGAATATGATATGAAATATTTTAAATTCATTAAAATGCATTGTTATTAACAAAAATTATACTAAATTAATAATGTTTATACTATGATGCGTAGAATGAGACAATGAAATAGGACGAGTTGATTTGTTGTAATGTAGTCCATGTTAAATTATGATATTTCAGTGATAGACTCTGAAGTAATTTTTAATTATTTCATTATATGTGATCACTTTGTTTCATGTTATAAATTAAGAGTAATTGACGTATACTTACATGTAACAAAAAGACAATATAATATAGAGTAAAAGCTAATCGTTTCATCATAATTTTTTGAGAAGAAAAAAACATAGGTAGGTACAACAAACTTGCCGTCGAAACGTACACTGCTACGGTCTAAACATGACTATTTAGTTTTCTTTTATAATCCTACGTTTCAGAAAAGTGATAATACGAGATATCTTAAATTTTTTCAAATTTTTTACAGTTAATTTTATCTACAATAAAACAATGAAATAATATGATTTACTTCCCGTAATCTGAATCATACCAGTTTAAATCCATACCCACATGTTATTATTAATACAAATGTAAGTATTTTTTTTTATTTTTTGTTTCACATAAAATTGTTATAGAATGACTAATTTACAAAACTATTAGTGATCTTAAGTAATTTAATCTCGATTCTTCTCGTTTTTCAAACAATTGTTTTTATTATTTTTTTTTTTTATCGGAAATTTAGAAAATTTACCTCGATGTACTTATTTTACTGAAATGGAGAGAAAAAACATGAAAACGCCATTTGGATTTTATTTCAGGATACCAAACAATAAAAAATAACAAATTTAAAATGAAACTGTATGTCATAGATAGTATATTAGTAAATATTTTCTGTTGAAATAGTTTAATGTACAACGTTTTATTAATGAAACTAATAACAACAGTCTTTGTGGTTGTGATGAGATCTTTACTTTTCTTAGACTATTATGATTATGGTAGATTTATCGATGATACCGTAACAATAATTCATTACGTAATTTATATCGAAATATAATGGAGCAAGGGTTACCAACTAATTTCTAAGGAGATTCGTTTTGAAACTTACCACAATTCACGCGATCCAAAATTCTTTCAATGATTTTTTTACACATTATCAAATACATATTTTTGTAAATTCTCAGAAATTATTATAGATAATCACTTGTTTGTCAAATTTTATTCAAACTTGATACATGTATACGAACTGAAAACAGAAGAAAAAAAAATTATGACAATTTTTAAAAATTATAAGTGAAAGTAATGGAATACATAAAAACCCAAAATAACCATCTAATAGTCTTATAATATGTGATAAAAATATTGTATCAAGTGTAAGTGTTCATATCAAGGGTCGCGTCACTCGACTGACCATCTACATATAATATACCTACTTTAGAACTACCACACCTTTAAATGGAATGTGTCATATCTTTAGAAAACAAAAATAAAAATAATTTGTTATATTTTTTATGTATTATGATGTCTTGTTTATTATCAACAATTATGTATAATTACGTGACTTTAAGGGTACGTTAAAAATGTGTCTGTGGTCCGAAAGTTAGTCATTCCCGTTCTGTTATAAAATATCAATGAAAATATTATCAAAAAAAAAAACACTAATTGTGTGTCATACTTAAAAAGTTGAAAGACCAAACACTGCAGTTTCCAGTTTACATCTACTGCGTATCCAGAAATATAGTGTTTCTATGAGGTGGATTTGTCATTTTCAAATTTGAAACATTATATCCGAGATCGCACTTCAATATCAAAAATAAAAATACTGCATGTGTATAATAATTCGTACTTTGATTTATTAAATCGTTTTTAAACATACAACGCGAATGAGGCGTAATGTTATATATATATCGCAAAATCGTGATATGGTATACCGATAGGTAAGCAAACGCGTTAAACTTCGAAAACGTGTCGAGTACTTTGGTAAATTTAATCTATAGTAATATGTGTTTTATTTCGGTGGAATTTCAATAACAAAGTGTGGTCACATGCAGGGCCGGAATTACCGACAAACAAAATAAGCATTGCTTACGGCCCTCGAAAAAATTCGGCCAGTAAAATGTCCGGTATAAAAAAAATATAAATGACTAGCTGACCCGGCAAATGTTATTCTGCCATATTAATCTTCAAATAAATCGAACATAAGTATACAACTTTAGCTTATATTATCTCACAAATATAGTACCTATATACGAAAAATAATTCATTAAAATCGGTCGAGCCTTTTCGGATAGGTACGTTATTTCATATTATATTTATTTGATAGATTAAAAGTTTTCAATTTAACATGGTTTCGTATTAAATCTTATTTATATTCATTTATAATATAATGAATTATATCGCGTCATTTGTAGTATTCACTCCCCCTCCCCTAAATTTGGAGAAAGACTATGTAATCTAATAAAAAACAATAATCTTTTGTATATTTTATTGATGTTACTTATATTTATTAAGTAATTAATTAGGCCCATCTGAATCATTTGCTCACGGCCCCCAAAGTACATAATCCGGGTCTGGTCACATGTTATATGTAAACCATTGCGTTATGTTTTGTGATACCCGTGCATATGGGTCTTTTGCTATCCGACTATAATATTAACAAAACAAATACAACTTTCCAATTCCACTAAGATTTCGGACATTCGACGTACGCGTAATTGAATACCCGCGGTATGCGTTTAATTTTTTTGATAATTATTTCGGATCAATCGACAATTTTATAACAGAGTCCGACATTATGAAAGTCGTAACCGTTATTGAGGTATACCGAACGAGTCGCGTCAACGGTCAAGTCACAGTCACATTCTCCACAATTACATAGGCGTGTAATTTATTTGGTAGGATATGCGTCACCGTCGTTCGTCGCACGTATAACCGATATTGTGTAATAAACTATTATTAATTTCGAGGTGAACACCACAGTAACGCTGCGTATAATCACCGGGCTCTGGTGGTGACTTCCGCAGCCGTACATAAATCCATGCATAAACACATGTATAGCACATACATTGCAAAAAGGGTCGGTTTTGCAGGAGAAATCAGCACCCCGGGCAAGAGATATTTATTGCGTCCATTCTAGTCGAGGTCGAGTACTCCTTATACACTTATACTATACTTTAAAAACATATTTTTAAATTAATTTATATTATTTTGATAAATGTGAAAAAATTTTCATTTTTAACTTGATGGCCATATAATATTACTTGCTATCATTTCATCTGTCGGATTGAACACTCATGGATCGTTGCAGTCATCCGAACTGTCTTAATAGTATTAATTTTCCAACTTATTAAAGAAGATAAAAGTTTGAAATTTTCATCTGAAAGCGCCCCTAAACCATAAGGACCCTGGGTGACCACCCACCCCGCTCATCCACCATTAAGAGCCGGCATAAATTCATAGAACACGTGTGGCGAAAATTATACTTGTCAGTTCGTACTTTTATAGATTTGTCCTGGAACTCGCTTGTATGCAGCGCCACGGGCTACAAGTCGAATTCGAATGATTCGAATGTTTTATTTGGGAAATAATTCATACTACAAAATAGCAACAACCAAAACACATTAAATCAACAATACCAACACATTTCGTTGCAGTAAGATATTTCACATTCTCTACAACAGGTTAGGCTGCCGATATTATAATATAGGTGTATTATTTAAATCGCGTCGTGCGGGCCACTGACCCGCGTGCACGCGTACGGCTACGGAAATGCTTTTTTACACTATACATCCACCTCCGGGACCCGCAGAGGTTTCGTGGCGATAACAGCGTGATGGTCATTCGTGTATTTATAGCATACCTGCACACGGCCGACAAGGTCGATCTTCCGACGCCGCTGATGTTTCAAAACGAACGCGTTTCGTAACAACTATAACACACACAGAAAAATAAAAACCGTTTTAGTTTTGAATTCTTCGATAGAGAAAAAAACAGTTCATAATATTGGACTCATAAACAATTATAAACACTAGTTCTCAAATTACACAAAAATAATAATAATTACTTCAATAATATAGACTAGGCTCCTAAATAACATTACCACGCACTTAGTCATCGTTACTATAGAGAGGTCTGCAAGAATTCACTCATACATTGTTCTAGCTTAAGGGCGGCACACTCGCTCTTTATAATTTTTCTTGGCCAAGCGTATTGAAATAAAAATGGAAAAACGATCAATGATTAAAATCTTATGAAAACAATACAACAAGTGTTCATCGTATTATGATTTATCGAATACTTCCAGTACACGTTTTCGATTACCATCATATAAAATGGTGTTTTCATAGATTTTATTAAAAATTTCTGAATTTAATCGAATAAAAAATGTACGAAAAAAAAAATAGCGTATGTAAAATATTATTGGTGTATTATAAGTGGACTTGGGATTTGATTTTTGAAGGAATGCTTTATTCTTGTTATATAAATAATATTTTATTATAAGCAGTGAGAGAAAGAGGGAAGGAAAAAAAAGAAAAATATTTTATATAGACTTAATGAAAGTAAACATAGTATACTATCATATGGCAGTTGTTGATGACAGTATTTATAATTTAAAAAATAACAATAACTGAGTTGTATAAGTACAAATATGAACTATTAATATTTAATGTTACCTGTCCATATCTTGACTACAGAAGAAATACGAATGTACATATGTATTATATAAGTGTATAGGTACCACAACTAAAATAAAATATATTAATTAAAAATAAAATCTGCGAAATGTACCAAACGTACTACAGTAAATAACACATGAATTATAATAATATTTAATAGTTTATTATAGTTACTAGTAAATCATGCATTAATATTAATATTATTGACATTGTGATATTAATATAATAATATTGCCTTTTTAAAAAAAATATTGTACTGCAGTAAAATATATAATATATACTTGTAAAAGAAAAATAAAATGAATTTATGTATTTTACTGAAAAAAATAAGTCAATTAGTAGTCTCGAGGTTTGATTTATATATTAGGGGTATTATGTTCTTTGTGTTCACCCCAAAGTTCGTCAATGGGTATATTTTCTGAATACTTTTTCGAAACAAAATTGAATTAGAATAACCTAAGAAGTATTATTCATGTTACACAATAAACAATATACTTATTTACTAGATAAACTATTTTATGTCGTTAAATAATCATGTACTTAGTAATTGAAATTGAATACAATTATTGTATTAATACATCGAAATAGTAAATGTCATTACATGGATACGCTTATATTATCTGTATTTAACCGAGCCGAATAAGATAACTCAAGACCGAATGAATAGATGGCGTTGCTGATGCCGAAATATGTAATAACTAATAACTAATAAATGCCCATTTTTTCGTGAGTCGGTGGTATATTATAATATCTTATTAGACCGTAGTAATTTCCATTTCATAATGTTTAATTTATTAACCATTCATTTAGCATTGTTGATTGTTGAATGTCAGCATTATTATCGTAGATTGTTTACAGTGAAACCAACGTAGAAAAACATAAACAATCACTACCTAGTGTAGAAGCGAATTTTCATTATGTCTTTATATTTATATATTATATTTTAATATTTTCATTATATTAACGAACTATATAATGTGCACATACATGTATTATGTTTTTAACTTTATATAATTTTCAAAAGACAACGCAATTCAGCATGAACTGTTTCTACTGTTAATACACAATCGAATATTGAGTAAGTATGAAAAATATAATTCAAATCCAGTTGAATCGTAGAAATAGAAGAATGTCACTAGTAAAAAAATAAACAAAGCTATTAGATAACTACCAAAAATGTATGTGATCAATCAGGTTTTAAGCCACATGTTTCGTGAATTGGAAAATATGTGATGACATTTTAGATTCGGAGTAAAGCAAAGGATCTATTGATTTTACAATAATGTTTACTTTTTAAATTTTTTTTTCTGTTAACACTTTTTGATTCACTCAAATTAATGAAAAAGTTTCATACAGTATCTTTTATAAAGATCAAAAATTGTTACTTTAAACAGGCCATTTTTCTGTATTCTCAATATTTATTCTAAGCGTGAAAAAAACTGCGAAAAAACAGTAAAAACGGTCAAATTTTCCGTAGACAATATTTCAACTCAGTCGATTCAGTTATTTAGTCATAATTCCAAAATTAATGTTGCTAAAAACTTGAAATTTTTCACCATTATTAATGACACATTGCAGCATATTTCACGAAAGTTTTAAGATTGACAAATTTTGGGCTAAAAACAGAAATTTGAAAATATGACTTTTTTTTTTTTTTTTGACAAAAAGTTCTGAAAATTGAGTATTACAATACTTGGGTACTTTACAAACGATACTAAAAAAAAAAAATTCAAAATTGTGACCAAAGATTTTTTTTTTATAAATGTATTTATACAATGCTTAATATACTGTTTTTATATTAATTTTTGACTTTAATAATGTTTAAAAATAATGGGACCAGATCTAATCATTATTCATTCTCGGATGTAGATAAAACATCATATTTTAAATCTTTTGGTAAAAAGTAATTTCCATTTTCTGAAAAAATGTTTAAACAGTTTTGATAAAAAAAAACCAATTGACAATCGGACTAAAAAGTAAAAATGGTTAAATATATGAACAGTATATTTTTCACTTTAGCTTCACTCAGAATCGTTTGATTATAGAGTCTATTTATGGTCTCTTTAAAATTCAATACTCCCATATCCAATGCATTATCTCGTCTGAGGAATGAAGAATACTCTAGGTGCGAAGTGTGTTCTTTTTTCATGAACGCCATCAACTTAATAAATTATGAACAATTAATGTACATTAAAAAAAATCACACGTTTTAGCTAATAATATTGTATTTTAAAGCTCCAGATTTTTTTTCGTGTACCTGTAGGTTTGGTTACATATATCAGTACAAAAAGTATATCTTCGTAAATTATTCTTGTTTCTTTTTTCACGCGGAACAGCGCACGTATAAATACGTTAAAATATTTAACCATAACACAATACGTCTTTATGTGATTTGTCAGTTAAAATATTTATGTGTAAAACATATCCCACCAAAAACACTTCGTTATAACTTATAACTACGTGTGAGAAGCTGCTGAGTAAAAAAAAGAGAGCACATGAGTTGCGTCCCTTAAAAAAAGTATGTTCGAATAAATTGTATGCCGGACGCAATTCGTATATTTGAATTAAGAGTTCTCATAAACAACTCATCATATTATAATAAATTACAATTCGAGTTCGGTGCATTGGAGTTGAGCCCCCCCCCGGTTTAAAATCGTTTTTCTGAATGTAGTTATTATTAGTTATATTATAGATATACATATCGTTAGTGAAAATACGACAAATGCGATTGAACGAAGTACGTATCGTATACGTTTCAATTTAGAATACAAATAGTATAAAATAAATTATTAATTAATTTATGGAATCTAATACAACAGTTTCCTTCTTAATTGATTGTATTTGTTATACTTCTTGCCAAGTAAACAATATATTAACAAGATTGAAACTTCATATATGTTATTTCTTGTTATATATATATATATATATATATATATATATATATTTATTTATTTGATGTAGGTTAAATTACAAAATAATATAAAACTAAGTTCCCGTATTATATTATCATTTTTAATAAGGTTTAGGTACTCATTATTAAAATATGTAATATCAGTACATTTTTTTTTAAAACTTAGGTTATACCTAACACGTAGTTACAACAAAGCAATTTTTGGTGAGACTTCAGATCTTTTAAATTTATTATAGGTATACGAGTTTAATAAAATATTAGAAGTGGCAGAATACTTCAATAGAGTATCTAATATCTATGTTATTATTATTTATTTATTTTTTTTTGTCATCAATATATATTGTAATAACTATAGATCTTATAAACCGTGTAACCTGTAGGTGATCATTGTGATAATGGCAATTATCAAAATCAAAGCCAAGATATATAAAATACATGTGATCCTAGTGACGGTGGCTTTATCAGGTGGTATATATGGCAGGACCGTTATAACGTCAACCATATATTATAACAACAACACACGCCACGCACGAGATTTCGCTGTTGATAGACGACAGTACTCGGATCACAGAAAATACAATGAACACGATCGAAAGCGAGGAACCAAATTTCCAAACTGTTTGCCTTTATCGCCGTCAAAAGTTTCCTACTCGCTCGTCCTGGACATGCACAATACAGATTTCTTGCTCTTCGCCATCTAGTATCTCTGTGATCCGGAGCTCCGGACTCACATATAATCTACGTTTATTTCGTCACCGTCACCGTTCCAAGAACGCGTTTATAGTGGTGGAGGCCAGAGGGATTATAGAGGCGGTTAACAGTATAAAATGTTCGTCACGTACGCAAAATAAATCAAAATCGAACGTCAAAAATATTGAACGATTTCGGTCATAATTTATACGCCTTACTGCCGATTCGCCACCGAGTTACCCCATGTTGATCTGCACAATATTTTTGATCGATGTACGCCTAATATGACCAATATGACGTTCAGCAATTATTATAATTTACGCGTTCTCGTAATCCAATAATTAATGATTATTATATTTCAGGTATGAAAATTGTGCGCATTGATAATGATTTAGTTGATCTTGGTTTTAAACTATCTAGAACCCTTAGTCCAAGTAATCATATTGCAATGATTTCTAGTAGTGCATTTAAAGTTTTAGGGTTCATGATGCGACTATCAAAAGATTTCAAATTAGCAAAATCAATAAAATCTTTATATTGCGCTTTAGTTCGTCCTATTTTAGAATATGGATCTGTCATCTGGGATCCTTACACTACCTCTGACTCTGATCAACTAGAACGAGTCCAACAAAGATTTTTGAGATTTGCTTGTTTTGTGTTGGGCATTCCTCATATACCTCACAATTATTCCAATATCGCCAACTTACTTAACCTTCCTACTCTTGCTGAGCGTAGAAGAACATTAAATTTAAAATTTATTCGTGGTCTAATATCCAACCAAATTGATTCTCCTTCTTTGCTATCCCAAATAAATTTTAAAGTTCCTTCTCATTCATCCCGTTATCATAAAATCTTCCATATTCCAAGTGCAAACACAAATTATTTACAAAATGAACCTCTTAGACGTATTATGTCACTCGCCAATGAAGATCCTTCATTTGATGATTATTTGTTTTAATGTATTATTATTTTATTTTTAATATTTTCTTATTGTAATGTAAATATTTTGATTGTCCTACTATTATTAAATTGTATTGTTACTAATGTAAAAAGGGGAAACCCGTAAACTATAATAAATAAATGAATAAATAAATAAATAAATTAGTCCCGTAGAGACGGTCAATGATTTAACAATAACATTCACGTGGTATCAACGGCATAACTCTGATTCTTGTTTATATACGTGGTCGTATAGCAGCTGCGCTTTTATTTATTTATTTTTTTTTCACTTAGCTTCGAGCCATACTGGATGTTATTGCGTCGGTTTACTTGAGGTACACGAAACAACCCCGACGGGACCGGTCAACGCGAGCGGACTGCACACACGGCTGTGGCTCGTACGCGGGGAATCAAAATTCCCACGAATCGTGACTTAAATCGCGATTATGTTTTTGCGACAGAGGGCGAGTCGCCTAACTCCTTCGACCCTCTATGCGAGCAGCAGTGGTTGAAGTCGTGCACTAGCGAGTGCGCGCACGCGGGTGGTGGCGGCGGCGGCGGCGGCACCGAACGGTGCCAAAACGTCACCAAAAGATAATCGGATTACGCGGCGAAATCAAAACTAAAGATCGTCGCGTTTGCAGTGTTTTTTTTTCATCCCCTTAACGCACACACACACGCACGCACGCACACCCCGACGACGATAATCGGGTATTACGCGGGTGCTCCAGCGGCTACGCCGAGGTGACTAAACTGGGATTAACGCGGCTCGGTGCACGTGCGGCACACGCGCGCGCGCTCGGTTGCCAACGAGCTCCTAATAATGTTAATGCTTGAAGAAAGAGGATATTATATTTTTACGTTATGCAACGATATATTATATCGTTGGAAACCGATGGGCGTCACCGTTTTTTTTGTTTTTTTGTTTTTGTTCGTCTCATCTACAGATGAGATACGCGGTGACGGATTACGCGAAAGAGCAAAAAAACGTGCACACAAACGCAGGTTAATGAGCACATACGAACGAAAGGGTTTCCAGCGAAAACAACGTAATACAATATGTGTATGTGTATGTGCTTAACTTTTAAGCAGACTTAAGATTGGACTTTTTTTTGGGGGGGGGAGGCCTTTAGTCCTATTATACTCGATCAATATTATTATAATTACCTATAGTATTTTATAAGTCGTATACCTACATACATACTTACTTAGACGCTGATATAATATGATCTTTTTTAAAACAGTCTATAATTACTGTAATACAGTAAAATACATTTCTATGCTTGTAAAAAATGTAATTAAATCAAGAGGTTTAGGAGGGGTTTAATGTATATTTTGGAGAGCTTATGTCCCCTGTGCTCACCCGACAGTCCGTCTATGGTTTTTGTCTAACGTATTAATGGGCACACACGACACACGCGTATGCCGTGGAATGAGAAGTCATCGCGGATATTATCGTGAAACAACTGATTTATTATAATGGACCAGACGACCTAGAGAGAGAAAACTGCATTTCGACGAAAATTACATCACCCGAAACAACTGGTTTTATTCGTATATAGGTACATAAGAACCGTGTTATATTATTATAGTGTTATGTGGGTCTTATCTAATTCCGTAGCCACCACGATTTGATAATACTTTGACAGTATATGTACAAGAAAATAATAAATAAATAAATGATATTCAACGAAAACAGGTATTTTTTCTGTCGGTTCGAAATGACCACATTTGTGAATTTCTTTCTCTCCGTGTAACACGCCGACAATATTATGATATCACAATAATTAGTAATTACTATGAGAACATCAAACGTGTCATATAACACGTACAATATTTATGGCGGTGTTTCGCCGATTCGTTTGTGAGTATCGATTAAACCCACTTCTGGCTACTATTCTCGGGTTATGTACCGTATTATTTTATCATTATCCATATTCGAAACGGTATATGAAAACATCTACTGACAATATATACACCCTGTATTGTATACAGCACATAAATATAGCTATTGCGTCGAATCGTAATGTATTTTATAAAATGTCGATTCCAATAAATAATCAAGTAGTAGTGGCTTCCTCTTTTGGTCATTTGTACTTTATTTGTTTTCGCTGTACTATCAAACACATTTTAATATAATACAAATTACATGTTTTTTTAACGTTGCATAAAGGTATACGCGCCAAGATAAACACTAATTATAGCCATTGTTCTATGTATTTAGATTTTTTTTCTAATATAATATAGGTATTATAGTAGGAATATTTATGTGGATAAAAGTAATAGTAACGTATATTTAAACCATAGAAAGAAGTGACTACCGTTCTATTAAACGAATCGAAATTTCTTTATTTTATTTATATGCCATACCTATTTATTTTGTGATTTATCGACAGTTGCAAAATGCAAATAAAATTAAAAGTTTGATGATATGTTTTATGAATGTTTATTTGGAATACTATCATAAATCAAAAATTACAAATTAAATTGTTAAATAGTAATCACGCAAAGAAAAAAAAAACGAGCTGTTTGCATCGTTATGTAAGTGCTTTGCAGAAAGAATTTGCATAGATTTAAATTATACGGTATTAGAGACTTCAGGAAAAAAAAATAAAAACAAAACAAAATACGTTTTTATTCTCATTACGAAAACCCTATCCTCTTAAACATAATAAACACGCGCGCGCGCTCATGCACACACACACACACACACACACACACACACACACACAAATATAGGAGTGTATATATATATATATATATTTATACACATATAGAATATAACTGTAACGAGAAAATCTCCGAGGTAGCATCGTTTCCGGTATGACACGGCGACGGCTTCCGCAAAGGCGGTTGCTATGGCTACTGTCGACGGTAACTACGGGCGTCGTCTTATCAGCGCCATCCAGATTGCCACGCCTCCCCTCACCGCCAAAGTTGCTCTTCTTTTTCACCCTCCCGGCCAAGTACCCCCACGTATCCTTTAACTGCCCCTCGACCCATTCCATGCCCCGTGATCATTCTTATCGCTCTTCCTTTGTCACCCCTCAAAACCTAACCTGTCACCCGAATTGTTATAACAATAATAATACGTAATATATGTTGTTAGATTTTTGAATCGAAAGGAGAGAGGGAAAAAAACAACTTTGCCGACCTTTTGTAGCCTTTCAATTTATTTTCTTTTTCTCCATTTTGTCGTAAACCCGAACGGATACGTCGATGTTATCGACTATGCACTATGCTGCTAACCGCACCATAACTGAGGCACATTATAACTTGTGCAGCAGAACATAAGAATAATATTTTTCATTTTTTTTCTTTCGACTGACAGTAAACTATAAGTTACATACGATTTTCTTTACATTTTATTTATTCGTTAGTCGTATGCAGTTTTGTAAGGTCATTTTAACAAAACAACTAACATACCTACAAGTATAATGATAAATCTGTATAGTTTTATTTAAATCAACAATAGATTTATTTCAAATCACGATGATCGACTTCAATTTTCACGAAGTACCAACGAATTTCAATAAGAAATAACTATATTGATTCGCTTTTATTACAGTACCTGATGTTTAACGTTTGAAAAATATACATTATTATTTATTATCACATTTATATAGTGTCCTGAATTATACGAAATGAGCCCAAAATAAAAAAGATATTTACTCAAAGTTTGATAATATATGTATTCTTAAAGAATAATTGACAAAGTATTTAAACAATTTTATTTTATATATTTTTGAGCTATCACTATTCATTATTTTAAAGAAACATTTAAAAAATAAAATCATATTAATAACATTCACTTGGTAAATTCTTAAACATCACACTACTTTTTTTTAAATAAAATTTAATAAATAAAAGTAATGTAAATAATGTGTACACATAATTTTAAAATTGAAACGATTTTTTACTTACTCTCACTTACTTTTCATAATTAAAAGCATAATGCATATTTTTTAATTTAAATATAATATAATATAATATAAATAATCACAATTATTATAATAGATAAATTAACATTAAATATGATGTGATATCGCAAAAATAAATTAAAATTTGGCCTTCCCTTATAATGAAATATTAGTTATTTTCTTCTGAAAAATAATATTATCCACTGCCTTTTAAATTCTATACAAAGAAGAAATGATACTGAACAAAAATTTTGTTTTCACTGATAATTGCACGCTGTTCGCTGTTACTGTAAAATAATTTCCAAACACACGAATATCGATCAATAATTTACATTTATTTAATTATTTTTTATTTAGTAATAATATGTTAACAAGTTCACAATATTGTAAAAACGAAAATTGTCACAATGATTATCTAATCGAGTTAAAACAGTTAATAATCCTGCAGGACATTTAAATAATCAAATAGAAGGTCGTGGTATAAGAATATTGTTTACGCTTTGAATAAACGAAAATTAACATTTTCATACCGTGCAGTTTGTGTACAGATAATCATGCAGATACGGTGAGATTGATCATCGTATTTAGAAAACACAGTGCTGATTATATATGTACATAAAATACAACACATAATGTATAAATAGATCAGTCGTAAAGAGTTGTCCGAAAATAACGAGTATAGCAAAGGGATCGGTTGTATGAATATCGCATTCGACAAAGGCCCATCAATAATCGAAGTGTCATAGCTGCCAGCGCTGCGTCAGATTTAAGACCCGTGTGAATGGATTTTGACCCCTCGAAAGTTGTTGGGGATACCGAAACACCGACGCCTGCTATTTCTTTTTATAAGGGGATTATTGACCTATTTTTCGATTAAAGTCCGCTTTTGACTCGAGATGAAAAAAAAAACATGACGCAACGAAAAAAAAAAAAAATGATAAGTCGATATTAGTGTCATACGATATTTATTAACTTCGGACACATACACGACGCGACGACTATTAATTATACTGACGCCGCCGAAAAAACAGAGTATTGAAACACAACGTTTTAAGCGTATAACCCAGTGAACTATACGTATGGGTGCGAAATATTAATCGAAGGAGTGGGGAATAGATTTAAATGTTAACGATAACATGAAAAGAGCACACATAATATTTTGTGTTGTGCAAACATTTTGTTTACACAGAATTTTTTCCACTGTAGTAAAATATTTACAAATATTTCGTTACGTCTAAAGCGTATAGTTAATTGAAATGATATTTACAACTTTTGATTATATCGCGGAACAAAAATGTTTGGTTTAAATTTATTTTTCAATTTGTTTTAAATTATTTTTTTTTTATTCAACAAATTTACACCGGTACCTGTGTGTTCGACCATAACATAATATTATAAATCAATAAATTATAATTAAATATAACTTGTTCAGTATGTAAATCAAAATACACTAATATGATGCTCTAGAGCTAATTAAAATGTTATTCCAGCATAGGTTTTAAGTTAAAATATATCATTATTAAGTTTAGAATAGTTAACATTAAATTCTAAAATCTCTATTATCAATTGCTTTTCATGCATGTCTTATACATGTATAATTATGGTAGAATTTAATATGCATATAAAGTTTATTCTTTCAACTTTTATTAATTTAAAGTTCCTACCAATAACTTAAACAGATGTCCAGCATATACATTGAAATAAATTTCATTATTTTGTATCCATCATACTATGTACACATTTCTTTACTAGCAATAAATATCGATTATTATTATTGAAAAAAAAATTATGAATAATGACGAATACAAAATTGTAAAAACACAATATATAGGATTAAATCAGTGCAAAAGGACACTCCGACAAATACAATAAGTTATTTATGGGAAAAAAAAACATCATGAATACTTATTATTTTACTTCCGTATATAGTCAGTTGTTTCTTAATTCTGTTAATTTTTATATTTTGTTTTACTCATAAATGAGTGGACAAACAAATATTTTTCAGCTGAATTCCTTACCTTAATATGTTTTACTGATATACTAAGTGAAGATTTGATGTAAGATTAATAATAATGTTACGAATTATTTATACTAGAAGTATAAAACAAAAAACAAAAAAAACAAAAAATCACTCAACAATGTTTGATTTGATCGGAGCAGAGGATTCGTCGTTTGTGAATCGTGTTGCGCGAGCGTATTATCGAAACATTTATGCGTCTATTTATGCCGGTCATTGGCTTTTCGTCTGCAAAACGGAATAGTGTAACAAAACCGATTTAATTTTCAACCCACTCCTCTTGGGAATACCATCCTGTGGAAGAATAGGAACTTTTCGATCCATCCCATTCACGTTGACGAACGGTGACCCGAACGCTTTTTTCCCGTTCTTTTTCTCCAGTGTTCCGATTCGATTTCGGATATCACGTTTGAACTGTGCACAATCTTTTATTGAATAAAATATGTAATTATTAATACCGGGCTGCAAAACACTGCACTTGATTTCACCCGTTTCAAACCGAATCATCCAGAGAGGCTGCAGTGAGCTACAACAGACACCTCCGAATAGCGGACGAAATGTAAAGTGACGGACAATGACCGGCGTTTAAGTAACGGCCAGACTAGACCCGGCATCGGCCGAATATTTTTCGGACACCTTCTGCCGAATTATTCGGAGAAAAAATTCGGCCGACGAAAATGGTCAGACTTCATTCGGATTTCGGTTGATAATGTTAACACTCATTTATTGTCTTGCAGTTCGACACGTAGCATGGACGTCGCCGATGAAATTTTCTTGTTAGAAACCAATCCACTAATAAAATATATATTATTAACTCAAAAAAAAGAAAAACAATTTCGGGTTAATGATATTTTTTGTAGGGAGAGAAAAATTTGGAGAATTCCACACACTTTTCCCAAAACTTTTAGTTCAACCAGTTAAATTTTTTGAGTACATGCGAATGTCCCCTGATACATTTTATTATATTTTACATAAAATCCAACCATTTTTGGAAAAACAATCGAATTTTAGAAAATGCATTACACCTGCGGAAAAGTTAACTGTTACATTTAGGTAAGTACTACAGACTAAATAATTTTTTATAACATCAAATACAATAAATAATTTAGATTATTTTAAAAAATATTTAAACGTGTAGTATTTTTTATAAATAGTATAGTATTAAATATAAGTATAATAATAAATAAATAGTTGGTATACATTTAAATTATTCGGTCGATTCCGCCGGAAAAAACAAAATATTTTGTTTTCATCCGGCATCGGCAGTATACATATACGGCCATGAACGACCGAATTTATCGGATGCAATGTGACCGATACAATTTGAATTTCATACTTTTATTTTTTTCGTCCGTATTCGACCGTATTCAGCCGAACGTTAATTCGACCGATGCCGGGTCTAATCTGACTTTAGCCTTAGATGTTTCGCTTTTGTCACGATATACGAGCACACACACACACACACACGTAAGCACACAGGTGTAATAACAATAAGGGTGTACGATTTGCGTCATGCTCGCCGGACGAGGATCGTGTCGCCGCCGCGCTGGCCGGGGAAACAGGCAAACGTACGCGAAAAACGCGCGGGGAGCGCCGGCGGAGGAGAGGAGACTGCGCGCGATTTCCCCCTACCCCCCACCGACATCTTGAATTTAATCGCCGCCGCCGCCGCGCCGAAGAGAGGTGTGAAATCAAGATGGCGGCTGCTGCTGCTGCTGCTGGTGCGGCCGCCGATGCCGCTCCGCTATACACCGTGTACGGTTGCCGGCGGCGCGCGCCCACCCCTCTCGGTCCCGCGGCGTCGCGTATCTGCAGATATTGATCGGCCGCGCAGAAGGGGTTGCCGACCATTCAAGGAGCAGATAACAACTTTGCCATCGACCGGGCGGCGCGTGGGCCGCTGCCGGCTGCTGTTCGGCGTCTCTCAGGGCCGGCGGCGGCGCGCATCCTTCTCCGCCGCTACCGCACCCTCGCCCGCCCCTCAAGCTCCCCCGACGGTCTCCCGTCGCCGACCACGATCGCGTTTTCCGAACTACCCGCCCGCGCGCGCCGTCGTCGTCCCTCTTTTCCGTCGCGCCGTACGGAATATTATATTCTCACGGACCGAAGTCGAATAAAAATATTAATTTGACCGAATTGAAAAATAAACACACACACACACACACACACACACACACACACACAAGCTGTAATATAACTTTGCGTGTATATTTAACGGTCTAGATCTGAAACGGTCGGGACAAAATCATTTGTATACAGGGTGGGAGGTGGTGGCAACGAGTTTTCCCGTACGATATCGCACGTTCCTGCGGCGCGTGTGCAGTACAATACACAATATTATTCGCTCGGCGGATTCGGCATAGTGTGCATAGGAATTAAACGATAAACGTATTACCGGTGGAGATATCTTTTTCGATTCTTGTCCAATAAAAAATGCATTATCGCGCGTCATATAGTCTTGCGGATTAAACATTATTCAAAGTCGATACAATCTCCGCAGGGCTAGCTGCGACCCGAGTCGAATAAATACTCAATATCAGTGACGAGTAACGAGTGACGATTACCGATTCATAAATGTATAATTAGTGACGAAAATTGTCGCGTGTACAGCGTATACTATAATAGCGTATTATATTTAATATGTTATAGTCGAATTGTTTGTAGCGTAGTAAAAGATTCATTTTTGCACTCATGTGATACAAATATATTGTAAATTAACGCAAAACGATTATTTGTTTCCTACATTTTTTTCTACTGCAGCATTCAAAATGTTTGAGAACCATTCTCGAATGAACCGAAGAAAAAAAACCGAGGAGAAAAATAAACGCGCGTTGGCGTCTTAGACAATTGCTATTAGTGCGAGCCAAGTGCAGAAAGACGTGTTGAAGTAATATTCCCAAGACGTCAAGTAGGCGAGACTTAAGATTGTAGATTTCTTTCTATTCATCTTCCCAAGTGAATAAAGCTATCTGCGTTAATGAAATACGATGTCCCGGCGGGAAGATGCCGCGTGGAACGTTTTCTATATGGATACTCATATTTACCGCTTTTAATTTTCTGACTAAGTGAAGAACAGATTAGAATCTTTCTTCTTTGAAATGAAAGAAAGTTCTACTTTTGGAGGGCGATAAAAAAATATGATAAATAAAATTGTATCTATATATTCATTAAAATGAAACGGGTTACGTGCGACGACAATGCCGCGTTGATCAGATATCGTCTACGACATTATGTTATTATTATTTACAACATTTAATTTACCATATATGTATTTTTATACACATAATTTAATACATGATCTACAGTGTAGCATAGGGTACTCAGTGATATTCTTCAAGACATTAAAAAATAAAATAATCATATTATAATGTCTGAATCATTAATAATTATTAAATATCATTAATATTATTAATAATATTGTTGAATTGAAAATCGTGTATTCGGTTTCTGCAACTATTTCTAAGCATATTACATATTTTTCACTATTTCGACCTATGCGCATGTATCTCTTTCACTCACATTTGTGCACATTTAAAATAAATACGAAACAAATTATAAAAAGTACGTACTTCGCACCATGGGACATTCTTTGTTCTTCGGACAAGATAACGGTAACGGGTGCATTGAATTTTCAAGAAACGATACATCATGTTTTTTTAAACGATTTCGAGCTAAGCTTTAGCATACAAATATACCATTTATATATTTTATCATTTTTGGTCTAATTGTCGGTGGATTTTTTTTTTATTAAACCTGTTTAAAATTGTTCTGTCTGGCAACGGAAAATTTTTTTTTACCAAAAGTTTAAAATATGTTATTCTATCTGTAGCCAAATAAGATTCATAATGATTGGATAGTCCAATAATTTTTATACACATTTTAATGTTGAAAATTGATATAAAAACAGTTTATTTCGAAGCTTCAATAAAACAAGGTATTTTAAAAGTTCTATTTTAGTCCAAAAGTTGATAATTTTTGTTTAACTTTCGTTAAGTGTATATCAATTAACCTTTAATAGTTTAATATATAGTTAAAGTTTCAAGTTTCTAACAAAATTAATATATGAGTTATGATCAAAAATATAAAATCGATTGAGTGAACGTATCAGCAAATTTTAAAATAACTATTACCTATTCGGTTTTTGGCAGTTTTTCAAGATGCCTGTAAAAACTATGGATAATAAAGAAAAAAGTTTTCTCACAGAACCATCTAGGTAAAATGTATGATATATGGAGTTGTTGGATGAAATTTTTGGAGTATTATTTACTACCCAAAAAAAGTTTTACAAAAAATACACATCGTTGTAAAACCACTAGATCCTTCGCTTCACTCAAAATCTAAAACGAGACATAAATCCACGCACATGCGTTTAATGAAAAGACTGTTAATCAAACAATATTCTACACGAGATATTTTCAACTTCATAAAATGTGTACCAGCCGTCATGCAATTACATAGAGTGGGAACTAGAAAAGCGCGAGGGACACGAAAATATCGTCGACGCATACACAACATTTTACACTTTGTTGCACATCGACACTTACAACACAACAAGTTTTGATGTGTTATAAGTACACATGTCATGCGTAAACACTGGATATGCAAGAAAGTATAACGAACGCTTATCGATAAAATCCGCCTCTTTTACGAGCCCGCATATTGTGTATTCGGATTGGCCTTTTCTTTTATTTTTGAGTCCTAATCACAACGTGAGTAGAATCACACATTAGAAAAAAAACTTAACGAAAGTACATACACACAAACACACACACACACACACACACACACACACACACACACACACACACACACACACACACACACACACACACACACACACTCACGCACACACACGTACGAACGCGTTTATGCGCGAATCGTATTACCACGTCTCCGTCGGCCACGCGCACCGTCACATTTTTAGCGCGCGCGCGTACACCGGAAACTTCGGCGGACATCGGCGTTATATATACACGTGTGCGTGCGAGTTTACTGGTTTATCTTGCGGAAATTAGTCGGTTACTGTTTACGTGTTAATCTGCGGGCCATTGTGCTGTGTTATGTACACGCGAGTACGTCTGGCACTGGGCGGCGGCGGAATCGCCTGCACCGATATCATAATAATAATAATATCATAGCTGCTGCAAGCCGAGCAGTCGGACGCCTGCTGTGGGAAACCCGGAAACGGGTTCGGTCGTAACACGATCGCCGTACACAAGGGATGGTGTGTAATACGATTTTTTTATGAGCCTTTTTTTCTTTTTTTTTTATACATACATTTATAATTTTGTCGGCCGGCGATACTTTTATGGAGTACGGTGAAAAGAAAAAAAAAATTACTAAGCGACTGTCTAACTTGAACACAATCAAAACGATATCAGTAGCTCGTTAGTTACCGAAAATCTCACCCGGACGTGTACGACGGGCAACGGCAGTGCGGCCGAAACGACGGGCACGTGACCCGAGGAGCGCGACTCGTTTGGTTTATAATAACAATAATAATATTTCGCTACAAAAGCGCGCTCGCACGCACACACACGCACGCGCACCGAGGGTGACGTCGCCAGTGCACAAGTTCCCGTCACAAATCAAACAACAATGCCCGAGGGTGTTTTTTCGGGTTCGTTTTTTTATTTTTATTTTTTACCAACACCGCACAATAGAAACAACCACTCGACCCGGGCACCTCTGATTATATGTATATTATACACGTACATATTGTTATACGCCGCTACAAGAGATACATTATACGACGTTAAGTTGCGGATACGGTGTGCGGCGGTGCTGTAGGTCGTCACTGTATATATATATATACGACGTATATACCTTTATGATGTATATACACGTGTAGGTACATATACTTTAATATAAGCTTACATACTAATACACTCGAACGTACATAGCGCGTTATCAATATACATGGGTTGTACGTATATTGTATAGGCGGGTCGTTACAGCACTCGAAAACAGCGAAAAAATGTGCCGGCCAGGAAAAACAAAAGGTTCGCGAGGAGTACCTACGTCATAATATACAATGTATATGTGCGCTCGAGAGTGTCTGTATACGTATATTACATACGTGTGCAGCACACTTCACCGACACTCCAATAATACCGATACAACACGAATACGGAATACTTAACGAGTGCCGCCGTCAAAACGATTGTTTACGCGATATGACATGATACACATGCACGAGGTATAACAGCTATAAGAATAATAGTAATAATAATGCGTTAGGTACATATTCATTGTGTTGTACTTGTGTTTCTCAACGATTCGCTGACGACCCCGCCGCACTGCGTTGCAACGTTTCAGTGATGTTACAAAAGTATGAATACATATATTTATATATATATACGCGCGTGCCATATGACGTGAGCCGATGATGCTTTTTTAAGCTCGACAATGCGCACGTGGTATTCGCTGCCGCGCCACGGCAGCCGAGTGCAACACTTAACATTCTTTGATGCACGTGTCCCTATATACGACACACGAACCGCGTGGATACCCACTCGTAATGTATTATAACGTTATGCAATACAAGTAGAAAAAAAAAATAAAAAAATAAAAAATAGTGCAATGGTTTCGCTTTCGCGGTCGTTGCAGATTAAACATGCGGTCTGCGAGATGCCGTCGCGTCCTTTACGTCCGTCCGAAGGGTAACCTATTATTATATTGTCACTTATGTACACTTATATATACCTACACAATATTATATACGTACTATCAGTGACCTGATCCTTGTTTGTTCTGTGCACGCAAAAAGGTCGTAATGACATACTAAAAGAGGATAGCCGGAGGATCCAGTCCCCTTAGAAACCTCATCAACCACGAGCCGGTCACTTTAACCGAAGTTTACAACTCAACCCAGGATTCTGTATAACACCGTGACTTTGCCTAAAAACAAGTACCATTGGGATTCGTTGTTTGGTTAGAAGAGAAAATGAAAATTACTATATGACCGACGCCGTCCTTTTACTCTTTTACATTTTTCATTTTAATAATGTTCTACAACGAAATAATCACACAATTTATAAAGTCATTTTTACGTACGTTAAAGAGCATATTACGTTTATTTTATTATAAATAAAATGTTTTTATTTTAGTTTTGAACATATGTATATATATATAAATAAAATAATATTTTCTGCCAGTTAAACAAAATTATGACAAAAACAAATTTTAGATTCTGAGTGAAGCGAAAGATCTTATGGTTTTACAATGATGTTTATTATTTTTTTTTTTTTTTATTTTTTTTTTATTTTTTTTTCTGTTAACACTTTTTCGTATAGAAATCCTTGTCCAAAAGTTTTGTCAAGCAATTTTTTAGATTCGAAATTGAACTGAGATGGTACTTTAGAGAGGTCATTTTTCCAAAATCTCCATAGTTTTTCCAGTAATCAAAAATAACGATCGAAAAACTGAGTAAAAACGGTAAAATCGGTAAAAATCCGGCGTAAACGAGATTTTCGCTGTTCAGATTTTAGGTATTTAGTCATAAATCGAAAAGTATTGAAGCTAGAAACTTGAAAATTTTATCCAATATCAAATACATACTTTTTAATATTGGACAATATTTTCAGGACAAATATAACACTTTTGACTTAAATATAGAACTTTTAATTTACCAAATTGTTTGAAAGTTTTTATGTAATATAATTTTAAATATATGACAAAAAGTTCTGAAAATTTAATATGACCTTACTCATATACCTACCTAATTATCCTAACTAAAGTTCAAAAATCGTTAGTCAGGATTTTTTTTTATACACGTTTTAACAAATTCATATAAATTCGTATAAATGAATATCGACTGTTTTTACGTTAATTTTCAACTTAAAATCTGTATAAACCTTTTTTGGTCTGTCCGATCACAATTAAACTTGGAATGTAGATATAAAAACATGTTTCGAATCTTTTGGTAACAGAAAATTTCTAACGAGTTAAAAATTTAATATTTTATGAGGGTTTAATAACGAAAAAACTCACCAAAAATCAGACAAATAACCGAAAAATACGTAAACAGTATATAAATAATATATTATATTACACTGAAGCTTTGCTCAGAATCGTTTTATACTAAAGAAATGAGTCATCATTTCTTTAAAACTTAATAGACTCTTCACCAATATCTTGTCCGAGGACCGAAGGGACGAAGGACGAACTTGTACCACCATCGTCTCACTTACCAGCTTTTTAATTATTTAAACAAATTTATAGTGTTTCTTAAAATCATATTACTTTTCATCATCATATTTAGCTTGTGATTTACTGAATATGGATCTATGAATAAAGAATAATAATAATGACTTTTAATATTTATGTTATATTATATCAGGTATAACAAATAAAAAATCTAGATAAATCGATTGATTTAATTTTTTTGTCATATTCATTTAAACTAGGTGTTCAACATTATATTGTTTTTTTTTTTTTTTTTTTGTACATATGTATTTAATCATTAAAGTGGCTATTAAATATATATAATTGAAATTTATTTTATGAGGTAAATACATAATTGTATATTATTTAAGTATTTAAATTACTTACTTCATGTGTAGCCGTGTAGGAATATAAATATTATAGGCAGTGATAAAAAGTTCGATTCAAAAAAATGATAGGTAATTCATAAAATTCTTATAAGATACCATTATAATACTACAATAATCGTGAAACCTTGTATGAATTTATAATCACCAGTATACACAACAATACAGATAATATTGATTAATTTAAGATAATGAAGGTTATATGGTAACTTGTGTATTTACCAATATCCATTAAATCATAGGTACTATTGTTTTATATTGAAATTCATTAACAGTAGTTACTCCACACATTTTATAATTAATACAATTAAAATACTTTTCATTAATTATGAAGTATTTAATATTAATATAATATTGAAAAGTTCATAGATACTCAGTCGCGTCTTATTTTTTTTAAACACTGAAGTAAAAACAAGTTCCTTAAAATGTGTGGTGATATACAACGCAGCATTGACATATTATGCATTATTTTTTCTAATAAAATACCTCGTTTCATGTATATACATATATACATATACTAAAAAGTAATTGAATAATTTTACAAAATATACAAAAAACATTAATTTTTTATCGGGAAAAGGATTTAATATTTTAATTACTTTTTGGTACATTTAGACGTTTAGATTGAAGATAAATTAGATCACAATTTTTGTCCAGGAAATTTGTTTCTCAGTTATTTGCATCCCAGTATATCAGATGCAGGTTACCCATTGATTTAATGATTTTGTGTTATTGTTATCGAATAGATAATCAAAAATCAAAATCACTTACCATCTAGTATTAAGTAAAAAAATTTTAATGGTGTACCATACCATATATATGACACATTAACACTATGCATTGATACACACTATTATAAACCCTGTATAGTGTGATGTATTGATATGTTTTAAATGTGTTTTAATTATAATTATAATTGTTAGAATCTACTGGTACATTGAAGAGAATAATTCAAATGAACTTTGATTGATAAATTCTTTGAATAATATTAAAATAAAAATTATTTTTGGTTGACATAAGCTAAATAATACGTACATATATATATATATATATATATATATATATATATATACATATATATACGTATGTGTATTTTTATTATTTGTATATTGTTTATTTATTCATTAATTAAAACGTAAAATTCGTATAAATTAAAAAGTCACTTTAAAATATATTGGATGCAAATAGTGCTAATCACTTATGCCTTTTTCAGAAACACAAACTTACCCTCCCCCCAAATGTAAATGGAACACTGATAGTGTTCTCTGATTTTCTTTGTATGATTAATATTGAAATATTGACATTTAATTTTTTTAACGTATGTCTATTAAAAAAACAAGTAAATAAAACGTAATAATAATATCATAAAAATGTGGTGCTAACACTAAAACATTAGAACTTTTATTTGTTAGTTTTGAAAAATATTATCTGATTATTTCTTTCAAATAAAATAAAATTATATGATTTGAAAATTATCTCCTAAAAATACTATCAAAAGTAAATATATAGGTTACTCATAGGTAAGTAATTTAATAATCATTTGCCAAAATACGTGACTGTGTTAATAACTTAGTATAAGATATAAATATTATATAGAGGTAAATTGCAAGGTTATATTTAGATAAATTATCAAAATTTAGTATTGTTTGAATTCTGCACAGACATATTTTAATGATGATTGTAAATATTAAACAAAAGGAAACGAGTTTATTTTTAACGTTATCAAGTAGCTCGTGAATCATAATTGAATAGGAAATCGCGTCAAAATAATACATTTGTAATATTTAAGTATATCAGAACTAGAATATGCAGTCCAAACGCCTCCTCAGCACTCAGCAACGTCTCATTCTAAATGCCAATAGATATATTGTTTTTTGACCACATAATTTCCGAGGAAACTTTTTCTCAACTACCAATATGTAATCATAAATTAAATTTAACTTACAGTTTGACAATTGAGAGGATAGAATCCATGCGAATCAAAGCGTACCCAGAATTTGGCAAGAAGGGAATCCAAAGTTGTTAAATTGATTAACAACTAAAACAAATGATATGCCAGTATAATTACAATATAAGTATAGATTAAAAACCTGTTGAGATTGTTAATTCAAACGAGTATTCACTTGATCAATAAATCAACTTAAAAATGGTGCGAAGATTCGACAATTTATATTCTAACTCATCGGTAGCCTATACAAATGACGTAACGATTCGGTTGTCGTAAACAAATTCTTGAAGTAGGTAAGTACAAGAATCGTCGTAAATAAGTTTAGATATTTCTTCTTAAGACAAACAAAAAATGATTGAAAAATATGTATCAATTTTTCGTTTTATTTTTTAATTTTTCAGTTAAAAAGATTACCTAGATTCAAACAATATTATTTCTTTGTAATTGCTTTATAACATCAGATCTATGAACGTTTCGAAATAAGATCGATAACTATCAAACGTATCTTAAAATATCGAATATTATTAACAAACAATCGTTCAATCAATGTAAAAATGAGCTCTTTATCCCAAAATTATCCCCTTGGTTACGCCTCTGTTTGGAACAGTACTTTCACGGGTATTTGATGTATGAACCAAACAAACGTACTTTCGATATACGAAAACTATTAATGAAGATATGATCTGATGAAAAAGTACCGTCGTATTTTTGGTTGTCAACTTTTTTAATAATTCACCGTTATCATTTTGCGCCTAGGTATCTCTTGTATTGCACGGACCGTCCACAGTCAACAATATTATCACTGAACGTGAACGAGTGCATATACGTATGTAGTAACAACAACGGGATATTTTGTTGTTTTTTTCTCATATATGTTTTTAAAAACATACGCGAACGATAGCGACGACAACGACAAACTATTATTATATTGTTGCACGGTGTTGTCGTTCGGGCGCCACATCGATAAAATAATAACATCATAATATCGTACGCTGCGCGACGTGGACGTGTGATACGCGCGCGCACGGTAATAATGTGAAACGCCTCGAGAACGACCGGGCCTGGCATCCAATGTTGTCGAGTAGCGCGTCGTGTGGTCTCCGCCGGCGCCCGGACGACGCCTCGATATCGCTCAAACAATATTTATTACATCTTACGCATTTCGTTTCGGACACCAACAGCGGGGACGCGTTTGAAATTTCCCACAAACGACAAACGTCGGTAAAGCATCCGCGTTGTTTGTAATTTGTTTTCAATATTGCTGCTCTACCACACCTAAAATATGTGCTACATAAATAACTGAAACGTCTACATTTTCGCACTGTTCACTTTAGATCTTATTATATCATTTTGGGAGCTTCACCTTCACTATCTATACCCTCTAAATCATTAGCAACCCTTTAAAACTAATATAAGCTTTTCAGATTTGTGTTACTGTTACTTCATCGTCATACTTGTTTGTTGTGAGTTTGCAGTAAGATTTTCACTGTAAAAAAATGGCGTCAAATGAGTGAAATTTAGAAATAGCACTTAAATTTTAAAATTTGCCTTGTAATCATAAATTACACAAATGTTAATTAGCTCTAAGCTTAAGCTCTAATCATACTATTAAAGATAGGCAGTGTATACTTTATATTAATAAGTTATAACTTCAAAATAATTTTTTGCCATATTTACTTGAGTTAAATGTTATTAAAATGTTTCATATTCTTTACAGTTATTTTAAATCAAAATCAATCAAGAAACTTTTTATCTTTTTAACAAATTTTTTTTTTGATACACACACACACACACATTTACTGTCGTATATCATATTTACTACTGTACATATTCGTAATATTGGATCACTTACTTGATGTTCGCTAGCACATACACGAATTCGCATGTAAAAGAAAATCTCCGCTACACATTACGACGTGTGTGGTGCAGTGGTTTTCTACACGTTAACCGTAATAATAATTTACATACTACACATACTATACTCTTAAATCTTTTATTCGTTGACTGATGTGATGATGTTTCGACGAATAAACAGAACGTTCCGGCGTAGTCATCTAGATTTTATTGAATCTATGTAAAAGCACAAGAATCGTTTGATATGAAATAATAATGAACATGTATGAATACCTTAAAGCATGAATATCGGTTGTCAAAAAAAATCATGGGTTTTAGTTCTTCTTCATTATTTTGAACTCTCGATAGCAAACAGCAGGCTTATATAGTTAATAATCAATTTATATGAGCATATATAGTGAAATATCATATACTATATATTTATTTCGAAGTTCAAAATGCTTTTAATTGTATCTAAAAACGTTTTACATCTATTGTCTACTGCAGGGGTCTTCAACCTTTTTAAGGAGAGGGCCACACATTGTTTTCTACAAATCTCGCGGGCCGCATCCGTACTAAAAACATGTGTTTTATACTAAAATTCACTTTTACTATTACAATTTTCATGATTAAATTTTAAATAACAAACTATTATTAATATCATTAGTAATTTACTTTGTTTTATCGCACTTCCCCCAATTTTTTCAATATCGATGGCTCATGGTCGTTTTAATTTTATCGAAATAGAATAGATGCATGCTATATTACAAATGTTATCGCGGGCCGCAAATAATGGCAAAACGGGCCGCATGCGGCCCGCGGGCCGCGGGTTGAAGACCCCTGGTCTACTGTATTATAAATTACCAACTCAATAATATGGTGTTAAAATATTTTTCGTTTTTAAGGACATTTTGGTTTATAATAATTATTACATTTTTATAATATAAATTACTTATTAAATAACACATTTAATTTCTAGGGATGTTTTTAAAATTCATAAATTATAATAATAAACTCAGTTTCGATACTACGGACGAAACAATTATTCAAATTGTATTGACTTAAAGACAACACTGAATATTTTTTAATAAAACTAAAACGATGATTCATATTTGTATAGCATTATATTCTTGTAATATAATAAATAATAATTATATATAAATCCATTTTTGTGAAATTTACAAATTATGATTCGAACGAAATCTTAAATAAATTTACGTTCGGTAAATGCACGTCACATCGACAAACATACTGCACTTCTAAATGTTAATGCATAATAATATCTCTACAGTCTTCACGTACATGGCGAAAAGACGTCGAGGTGATCGGAAAAAGTATCGCACGTGTCTCCTTCCACCCTTTCGACTTTGCTGTGAAAACAAATGCGATTAAATAGCCCTTTTACCACGTCGTCGCACGTACGTTCGGCCGTGGTCACGCTCTGGTGACTCGCAGACACGAGGTTTGACTTGTGCGCGAGTGTGACAAAAGGAACCCCGTTTACAGGGTTCGACACTGCATCCGAGGGACGCAAACAAACGGCACTGATGAAAATCCACGGGGAAATCGAGTGATGTAGGCGCGTGCGTGTGTATCATCCACCTACACGATTCGCACACACACACACACACACACACACACACACACACACACACACACACACACACACACACACACACACACACGTAGCTGCACGCGTATAAACACGGTCACACAAGCACCCAGTCGTTTAAACTCACCCCGTACGGCGCCGGAGACAATATGTTCATGTCGAAAAAATCAAATCCGCTCGAGCGGTCGCGCAACGTCTGCCGGAGGGGTGCAGACGACGACCACGACGACGGCGATTATTTAACGCCGGCACGGTCCCCCGGGGACTCGGCCAGTTCCGGAAGCGTCTGTTGCCGACGACGACCGCGACGACGTGACGCACGACCAACTCGATCGCCAAACGCAATTAAATTATATTTGTACGTCATACGACGTATACAATACGACGTGCCGGTCTCGTCGGCGCACATGTACGTCCACACATGCAGTATAACTCACGTTTATTATTATAATATTATTGTCTATACGTCCAAACGATATACGATTCTCATTCCTTTCTTTAATACGTTTTTTTTTTCATTTTTACGTTTTTACCAATCGTTTGCGACGACAGGTTTAATGTGATCCGTAAATTATTGCAAATAGAACGAGGGTGTCGCTGTGCGACCACATACACACACGCGGAACGTTCGAATGCTGTATGTATATACATACGTTGCCGCTCAGCGGGGAGGAGACGGGTCGCCCGCTCGTATAAAATGATACTATAAACACAACACTATTATTATAATATGATGGGCACACTAGTGCGGTCGCGCATTAATACGCCACCGGTCGAAAACTAGTTAAAAGTCAATGGCCCTTTTCCCCCTCCCCTCCTGGCAACAGCAGATGCGTTTATGTCGCAGGTCCGTCGCCTATAATGAACATCTGTATAATTGACAATAAGTCACCGTGGCCGAGTTGTGTGTGTGTGTGTGTGTGTGTGTGTGTGTGTGTGTGTGTGTGTGTGTGTGTGTGTGTGTGTGTGTGTGTGTGTGTGTGTGTGTGCGTGTACAGATCGAAGACTTATACATGCGCGATAATGGCGTAGCAACTCCCCAAATGCACTGACTGTTCGCGGATATATAGACATTCAGCTATATGTCCTCTGCGACAAACCATAAATAAACTGCCAAGACAATCTGTTCGCTGTATTGTTATACGATTTTATTGTATACGTTTGTCGTCGCTGCATGTGGGCTGCTTCGAAACAGTTTAAACAAAACAAAAGCCAATATTAAAGTGGTGACTGGCATTTTCAGTGGCTAGTATTATACAACCATTGGTTAGTGGCTTTATCTATACATACGGGTGTAATGTAAAATGTTTATAACGCGAAGAACGAACGAAAACCGGATAGAGAGGCTAACTATAATAAAATAATTCAGAATATATTCATTTAACTTCTGAACTATAGTAAATAAACTATAATCACAATATTCATGAAAAATGGACAGCAGAAAATAATATTTTATTCAATTGTATTTGAACTAAGAAAATAGTAAAAGTTACTTGATCAAAAAACATCAATAACATATAGTGATTTGGATTTTGAATCTATTCTTTACTGAATGCGAATAGATTCTATCATATTATATAGAGCATAACGCATTTAAAAAAATTCTAAAATCCCTAATAACTACTTTTTAACAACACAATGTAATTTAACTAAACTACAATCAATGTAATGAAAATATAACATAAAACAACTTTTTTTTTTACTCAAAATGTTTATTAAATGTTGTGATAAATATTAAACAAAATGTGACATAAAGCATGTGTTTTGCGATAACATAAACAAGCGGAAACGTTTGCGATAATTTCGAAGATATCAAAATATTACAACGATATTAATTATTAAAACTAGTAATCAAACACGCTACAGCATATTAAACTCGTGTTGTTTGACCAGTGCGATCAAATGTAATATTATCATTTACAATGCTCAAGGAAGTCGGCATAGATAAATGAAAGCATGTGTAGTGTACACTGTGTATATCGAGTACATACTATAATATAATATGATTAATAATAATAATATTTATTCATACTGTCATTAGGCATTAACGATTAAGTTAATAAAGTAGTTGTGTGGTGCTATACATATTATACTCTTATACCGTCACCTATATAAATAATTGCACATATTATATACGTTCGTATTAAAGAAGTTTAATTCATACACACACACACACACACACACACACAAACATACAACCATGACTATGTGTCTACGTGTACGCTATGGGTCGTCATGTTTAATGGTTCAAATGTTCAGTAATGAATACGGTCGCTGAAATAGCGGGTATGAAACTGATAGGATCAAAAAGTAATTTAGCGAAAAACATGTATCGCGTACCCTTTTGGCCATCGCCCTTCCCGACGCGTCCAATTTAGTGGGTTATTTATACCCTAAGTGGGGATCGCAGGGACTGCGTCAACTTTGAATATCTCTTTAAAAACAAGAACCCTTATTTTAGATCTTTGTCGAAGATTAGTAGGTATTGATTTAATGCTCGATTTTTTTCATACTATATTTACATAAACGATTTTCTAAAAAGGAAAAAAAATGAATTTAATTATAAGGCCCTACTTAACCTATTTTGATGTAACTATATTTAGATACAAATAATATTATTCATTTAATAAAATTATAATACGGTTACTGCGTGTAGTATGGTAAAACCACTGTGTATGTACTTACTGATATAGTTAATATATTAATTAACAGCTGAACAATAAAGAAATAATTTTCATAAATTCAGTTTTTAGACTCACTCGATCTATGTTTTTTCCAATGAAAATTTTTGTTTTTCGTTGTATTAATTATAACAGATAAGATTAAATAAATTTGAAAAGAAAAGTAACCGAGTGGGATAGTGCCCTGAAAAAATCAACTCGTGCCTCTGCTGTTTCTCAAGCAAGACACCCGTGAAGTGTAGAATACACGTTTATTTTTTATTTTTTATTATTTATTTTTATTTTTATTAATTACAATAGATTAATGTGCCTCACTGAGGAAAACTCGCGTGGAGCCCGTTTATGGTCTGCTACTTTACTGTTATAAAAATTAAACGCGTCTACGTTGTTGCATCATAATATGTTTATTTATTAAGAGATATTTTTGAGTATATTTATTTGGGTATGATTTTTGTGGGGGTATTATTTCCTGGGGCATTTATTTGACCCTCTGAATGGTTTTTTTTTCAAGGACTAAAGCGATCTAAATATTTAATCTTCTTAAAATAATAACGGGAAAAAACTTTTTTGGGTGTTCAGCTGCTTTTCTTATTCGCCTCCCAGAATTTTGAATGTTTATATATTTCTTTAGGTCCAATAAAATAAAACTTTTTTTTTCAGATTATAAAATAAAATATTTGTATTCAATGATAAATTAAATATAAAAAACTAAAAAAAAAAACAAAATTATAAAATTAAAATTAAAACCACGGGTGGTCGAAAATGCACAGAAAATAATTTTAAATATTAAAATAATCATCCGTTTAAATCATTTTTTTTTCGAAATATAATTTTTTGATAATACGTAATATTTTGACTAATTAAAATATCTAAGATATTTTGTTAAGGTACACAGTTTTTGTGTTTAAGATACATACATAGCTTTACATAGGTACCGATTTTTTTTACTATTATCTAAATACTACATTATTTATAGATATAATGTACAAACAATTATTTAGATATTATATATTTGATATATTAAATGTATTCAAGATATATTATAGATCTAATTAGAATCTTATACTGGGGTATAGATAAATAAAAATGTTAAATACATTTTAGTTTTTGAAATCAGTACCTATTACCGCTAAAGATAACGTCATATTATCACATAAAATATATTTATCATTTAAGTCTAATTAACGGTTGAATATTATTTATGATAGGTATTATATTTGTAAACACTTCAATCAATAATTAATCATACAAATTATATTTAAATAAAGTATATTACGAGTACATGTTTTTACAAAACAATAAGCGATAAAAAATATGTACGAACAACGATTAAACACATTGTTCTGTTAAGTGGAGTCTTCCAAATAAACTCGTGGAATTTATACGTGTTCAGTAACACATAAATAACATTTAGTGTGTGTGTGTGTGTGTGTGTGTGTGTGTGTGTGTGTGTGTGTGTGTGTGTCATGCGGATCCAGAATGAACATCGCACGTCGAGGAGGGGCCGATAATTTTAACATATTACGAATTCCACGAATATTTTCCCTTTCGAATTCCCAAAAATAATATGCGGACATCGATAGCCAACGACCATATTATTACGTTTTAGTTTCACACAGAACTCTAATCCGTAATATTTAATTGTGCTTTAGTGTGAATTTAAACCCGACTAAGAGGAATGCATGTCCAATTTTTGTCAGTCCATTAGCTCGAATTTAAGGGGTTTCCGAAGAAGGCAAGATTCCGGAGTTCATCGATTTTAACTTTTAAGGGCCTAATAATACTAGAGGGAAGGACGGCTCATCAGAGTGAAGTAACCCTCTATTCCTAGCGCCACGATACCGCACAAAAAAAAAAAAAAATAATAAATAAATAAATAAAAAAATAATAATAATACTATTCCACGAAACGGTGTTTTACGTTATAAAGTGTTCATGAACGTAATAAAACTTCTTTTATTGGATGAAAATGTTCAACGTTTTTTTATTTTATGTTTACGTCTTGGCTGCTGTTGTTATTAATTATTTATATACTTGAACATTCAAAACAGTTTGGTGGTATTGATTATTATTTCAAACCTACATAGTATACAATTAAGTACACATAACGTGGTCATATCGGTGAAAAGTACCAATTATAAAAATGTTATTGAAGTATGCAGAAAGTTTTGAATTTGAAAATCGAGAAGGGCTCGTTAAATGACATTTGTCCCAGGACCCAATACTGTAGATCCTTAATCGGGGCTTGCGTCGGCCGCGTGTTCATCCGAGTATAAACATTGCGTATGAATACAAAATATGCATTCTGCAGCCGATACACAAAAGCTAAGCGGCAACGGTCGCAAAAATAACGAAAACAATATACGATCCGCAGCAGTTAAAACGCGTTCGACGGGTGTAAATCCCGACAAATCAATACGGTGAAGTCGTTTGACGACGGCGCGTGGCCGTGATTCTCGCGAGATTTGTTCCGTTCGATTCACACCCGCACGGGTTGACGCTTACATCACTCGTGTACGCACTCCGTGGATTTATCGTCTCTTGGTCACTACGCCCGCTGTCACCGGAGTCCGCGTTCAGCACCATCCATCACGCGCCACCAAGTCCAAAAACCATGGCGCTTACACAGTGATATACGTGCCAATGACCGTATCAAATTTAAATTTCGCGCAGAAGTAGAATAAACGTTTTTACAGATTTCGATCAATATGCGGGCCCGAAGACACAGAACGCGGGTCGTGTCCAATAATAATAATTGTCGGCCGCCCGAGCTATGTATATATCAGAGTTTATTATACAAAACATTGTTTTTAATTTACGCGTTGAAATATAATTTGCTGAATGGACATTTTCTGAGTCTGAAATGCATAAAGAACTAATATAAGACCAGCCAGATAAAAAAAAAAAAAAATTAATATTATATTGTACTGTTAATGTATTTGGAAAACGATTTTAGTGACTGATCGGTTTTAATAAAACTTTACAGTAACGTTTATAAAGGAAAAGCTCAAAAAACAAATCTCAAGTTTCAAATCAAGTACGATCTAAGTTCTAATGTACACATTTTATTTTTATTTTTACGTTTTGCCTGTCATTATATTAGATTCGGAAAACTAAACGTGAATATTTTATTTGGCTTGTGTTAATGACTACAGTTTCGACGAGTCTAAATCCCGACAAAATAGTACAGCCGAATGGTTTAAGACGGCACGCGGCGGTGATTTCGCGAGATTTGTTCTGTTCGATTCACACCCGCACGGCTCGACGCGTACATTATAAGTGCACACACACACACACACACACACACACACGTCCCATGCCTTTAAACGTATAAACGGGCGTCTCCTGCTACCTCCCCTTGTCCCCCGCAGTCACCGACCATTACGCGCCACTAAATCCAAACAACACGACGGTGCTAACACCATGGCACGGCACGCAGGCCGTCGTCGTCGTTTGGAGGCCTAGCATTGTATTGGAGGCGAGCGGTGGCGGTGGAGGTGGTGGCGGTGGCGAGCCGATATCATTGTCCCGGGGGCGGCGATGGTGATGGTGACGGCGTCAACAGTAGCATATTGACCGGATCAGTGAGCCGCCGACGGAATTAAAATATAAAAAAAAAACAAAATAAAACGAAACAGGACCAGGAAACGCTCGGTGGCGAAGGGACGCGGCGAAAAAACAACACGGCGAGGGAGAGAATCTGTGGCGGCCGTGGCGGCGGCGCGGGCACAAACGGACCGTTCAAAATAAGATTAATCGCGGCATTTAGCGTCGCGTGCGCGGCGGCGTCCGTCGCGGGGCCCTTATCGGAGCAAACGCGGACACTCCCGGAGCCACGCGGCCGAAGGGTGCGGTGCGCTCGTGTATGCTCGTGTGTGTGTGTGTGTGTGCGCGTGTGTAATATATACAATATATACGTGTATAATGTCACATTTTATGCGATCAGACTTCATTACGACACGCGCTACACCGCCACCGCCGCCGTTTATAATAAATAAATCGTGTAAAGTATATTTTATTCTTCCTCGCGCGCACCACCAAACGATCGTGGCCAGCGTTTTGCCCGGGCGCTGCGCACGCGATCGTAATCGGACTAGCGCGCGCGCGGCGTGGCGTATACACACACATGTATATATATATATATATATATATATATATGCGTGTGTGTGTGTGTGTGTGTGTGTGTGTGTGTGTGTGTGTGTGTGTGTGTGTGTAGTCCACGGGCAAAAGGGAAGAGGAAAACAGTAAAAAAAAAAAATTCACACAACCGCCCCGCCGAGTAGTACAGTATATACGTGTAATAATAATACTATTATTATTATTATTATTATATCACGGGGATATTATTTTATAGTGCGGACGCCGGAATACGGCCGCAAAACGGCCGCGTCAGAGCAAATCCGCCGGTCGCGGCGCAGAGCACGTACGGAACGGTCGACGTAGAAATTTTTGCTGTTGCGGCCGACCGCCACGACGTTATAACAATGGCACCCGCGACGTCGTCGTCGGGCCACCGGACTTTAATACGCGCTAGGTCGGTTTAAACGATTTTAATTTTAATTTTTTCATTTTTAGAATAATATTACACGACTCCAACGAGACGTTATTCTCGCCACAAACACCGTGCACATGTTATACGCGATTCGGTTCATTTTTCACGTTTAATCTCGACATTTGAACTTATGAAACGTTTTAACGTGAAATATGTTTCCGCGCAGGCTTTCCGGTCGGTGAAAATGACATCGTTACATAAAATAAAAATTCACCGTGAAAATATGGCAGCCGAGCAAAACTTAAGTCGCTACGGTCGTATAAAATCTTAAAACTGGCTATGCAATAATATTCTTGGTAAATATTTTCAGAAAAAGAAGTCGATTTTTAATATGATTTTATGTGAATATCCATTGAGATGCAGTCTAAATAGGATTTGCGGTGAATTTATTTGAATTTTTTGAATTGTAATCACTGCAAAACCATTTTCCACGAATACAACACAATATTATAATATTATAGTCAGCTCATACATTCTAAACCTTAAAACAGTGAAAATTATTTACATATAAATATCAAATGTCACAAATTCTTTGAGCACAAGTAAAACCTAAAGGTTTAATTTATGCGTGCACTAAATATCCTTAATGGCATTAAAACTTATTGTACACGTGTACTAAATAAAGCCACGTTTTCTTCTACACTTTAAAGCTCATATCATTTGATTAAACAGAATTGTCAATAAAATAGTTGTATAATTTTTGTTGTAATTATAAGTGTGTAATTTTTAGTTGTGGTGTCATTTTATTTTATTTTGTGTGGTATGAAATAATATTTATTTTTTTTTTTAATGTGAACTAATTTAATGGTGTTGCCAAATTATAATTTTGGTCAAATATTTGTTATGATTGCTTCGACGTACAATAAACTGATTAACAAATTTTCGTTTGCCGAACTACATATAAAAATTGATCATAATAACATATTAGATATTATTAAAATTTTAAAGTACAAGTACAACAAGTATAAATAGTGAGCAATCATTTTTCTGTGTGATTTGGGTATGAAATTACGGAATGTGCACAAAACCATTAAGAACCCACCTATATATTATATTAGGTTGTACGGTCGTCGTATTAAGATATCGCTCTGACATTATCAGATGTCCTCTAATGAAACCGTATACGCTCGAAGGGTATACATCGATATATATTTATATATATTCGACGACACAAAACCGTAACACGGGGCATGTTTAACGTCCATAGGTACAGACTTTCCGTCACGGACATACACATAATTATTATTATATTAGTGTCGCCGTTTGATGTACCTACAATACTGCTTTATAAGTATATAAGCACGTTGATAGACGAAGAAAACAAATTGAGATTTTTTTTTTTTTTGAGACCGCGTACTAAACACAATTATTTTTGAGGTGATCGATGAAGGGATGCGCAAACCCATCGCGTATAATATTGTCCACAGAATACAATAATACATTCATACGAACACAATTATAACAAATCGATTGAGGAAATTTTAGAGACTGGAAAAACAAATAATCGCATGTACCTACAACCCGCGGTAAAGCTGTGGTGGAAGCAAAATATACGTTTTGACGGGATTTTTCCGTACGATACTATATGTAGCAGCGCGTGCACCTATTAATGTGGCCATCGGCTGTTCAGCCGGTGTCATAATATTTTATCATTTGTTCAATAATTGTACACCCGAGCAGCCGTGGTGTATTCAAGGCGAAACAAGTATAATTATATCAGTGTACACTGCTGTCTGTACCATGTTATTATAATACATATATCATTCCAAAATTTATTATCGTTCGATTGTGTGATAAAAGAATATTATCAAACGTTCAACTGATATACGCATATTCGAACATGTATTACACAAAATATATCACATTGATAATTATACGTATGGTATCGTTAGATACGACCAATTATGGACGACACACTCATCACTAGTTGCGGGCAGTAGAAAATAACGCCGGCCAATGGAAGCGATCAAACGAAGAGAAATGGTTACGGCCGTTATGGAAATTTTAATATGTTATTCTACAAGGTTCTCCTTGTCGACATTTTATAGTAGCTCAATAGTTTACTTGAAAATATGTAACAAAGATGTAGTCATGCGTTTCTATTTTATAACCAAAGATTTATATTTTTCACCGAACACAAATTTATTAATTAATGATCGGTAAAGTTGAGTTAATTTTAGTTTAGAGTGGAGTCATCTCCAATAAACTACACAGATCGAGTTAAATACATTATTTACGTTTTATAATTTCTAAGCATGATGAACGTGGAATATTATATATATATATATATATATATATATTTTTGTGTGTAGTTTATTGGAGATGACTCCACTCTAAACTAAAATTAACTCAACTTTACCGATCATTAATTAATAAATTTGTGGTCGGTGAAAAATATAAATATATATATATATATATATATATATATATATGTATTGTATGTTTATAATTCCACTGCAAAAATTATATTGAAAACGTATGATTTTTTATGTGCACAAAATAATTACTTATTTTTTTGAACTGAAAAATATTTGTTATCAAATTTACCAACATTATACATAATATTATATGTATAATATAATATAATATAATATACATATATATTATATATTATATATACAAATATACATATTTGTAATCAACATTGAATTCAATCAATGGCTTACTAGGTTAATAAAAAAGATAAATACACTTGGATATCTAAATCATTGAAAATCAAAATAGTTAAAACATCGCCAAAGTAAAAATAAAATATTTAACGTAAAAACATATTTTAAACATACTGTTGAAGTTACACAAAAAAAATTTGTATATTAAATCTCTGCAATGTCAGGCTATTATTGATGAATTACTCGAAAAAACTCAATACAATTATTTAAACATGTAAATTATACTTTGTCAACTAATTCGTTTAATTTAAAGTCACGCATTCGAAATAATTTGATCGTATATATTTTATAAAATAGTGTTATCAATGTATAATACATTTAATGTAATAAATGACTTCGAACAAAGACCCTCTCAATTTGAGGATGTTCAATGACGTGAAATGTGGTGCACTGGGGTTTTGAACCCTCTAGATCTTAAAATAGATAGACATTTTTCTAGAAGCGTCTAGGATAAAGAAAGGGATTTACAATTTGATTGATACTTATTTAACTCGAGTGAAATTAAGTAAAGCATTTACTGTTTACTACAACACAATATCTTCTAAAGACGATATTAGTTTTTGAAATAGCTAAATAATCTTATTAAGTACCTACTATGATTAACCAGTAATTTAGGTATAAAAAAATAACTTCTCGAAACCGTGTTTCAGATGAGAAATAATAGTAGGATGGTCGTGAAGTATCACGATGTTTCATAATTAGTAGTACATTTTCGTATAGATGAAAAATAAAAATGCATTCATTGTGTAATTATTGATGTAAACTAGTCACGCTATGTACTTGAATCAGATAAATCAAGATATAACGATTTGCTGGTACAATATATACCAGGTAAAAGTTAATAACTGAAAATAATTAATTAATGCAAGTAAATATATCTATTACTGTAGATGACGGTCAAAAAGCGTAATCAAAACATCTCAAAAAATAGATAATAATGTATTTTTTTCTGAGTTTTGACAACGTAAAAAATGTGCTTAAAAAAATTTTTTTTTTAAAATGCGACTTAATTACAAAAAAATATTAAAAATGCTGAATCGTTGCGGTTCTTTGTGAAACACAAAATTAAACAAGTTAACCATTGCACGGTACTTACAAGGAAAAAATGCAAACGTAATCGCAATCCAATATCCGATAATTTTTAAACGGAGAGTAGCATAATAATATTATATTGTATTATTTCTCGATGTACAAGTCGCCGCGATACAATATACTTGTACGTATGTTATGATGTGCTCGTAAACGCCATACATGCGTGTTCGCGACACGTTTCAAGCGGCGTAACATTAGGAGCGCGGGAGAGTAAAAAAAAAAAATAACCGTATACCTATAATAATATTATATATATGTACATATTGTATCGTGTGGCGGAAACAAAAAAATGCGTATAACAATAATAATAATTGTAACTCGGATGCTGTGCACAGCACTATGTATAGTGGGACAACCGAACATAAGGGGTTATTATAATATTATATATATAATGGTATACGTACTCGTATGTGTATGCGAGAGACACTGTCGCGGAGGACAATATGAATGTGCCTTATCTGCGGAACATAATACCGGCGCTCGGGGATCCAGTATATATATGTACATATAAATATATGTACATGTCCTCTCTATTCCCCTTTCTCTACTCCATCCCTCTGACCCTCCAGCCATGTTATATACTCACACACGTCCAAACAATATCGTTTAGTGGGCCTGTATACATAATATTCTATACCGAAGCAGCAACGAGGGTGGGAGGAGAGAAAAACGGTGAGTACATAATATATACGTGTGTGAGTGTATTGGATGGGCATATACCTGCAGTGTACAGGGCAGTGGTGAGTGTGTGTCATTTGTGTTGGTATAGTAGCTACGCATAAAAAGCCATTCTTTATTTTTCGCTCCGCAAATAATACACCTTCAACATTTTTGCGGCATCCAATGTACATAAATGCCATCACCGTACAGGAAACTCTTTTCACTCCCTGGTCTACCCTTTCCCCGGCCCGCGTACCACGCGTTGGCCCTCTTTTGCCGCCGCAAACACTATCGCGTGATAATAAATTTGACTAAAAAACTTTTTGATTTATTATCCGCTGCTTCCCCATACACATACACATACACAACTACCACTCTCGTCGTCTGATCTCGGTCTGCAGCAGCAATATACACGAATATATATATATATATATATATATATATATATATATATATATATATATATATTGTATAACACAAACCCAGAGTTATTCAGCTCTGGAAATAAAACAACGATTTCCCTCTCCACCATCACTATCACGCTTACGGGGGAGTTTTTTTTTGTGCATTTCCCCTTTTGAAAATGTATATTTCCAACGGGCTTTTATTTATTTTTTCCATTTTCCCTTTCCGACAAACACACACACACACACACACACACACACACACACACACACACACACACACACACACACACACACACACGCACAACACACAGGCACAAAGAAACGGCTGACCCTAAAAAACCCGTTTCGACCTTTTAAATTTATTCGTTTTAGAATGAATAAAAAAATGAAATGTATAAATTCATACGAAATAATGCAACGAATGTAATCACGTGTAGGTAATGAAAATGTTATCCACCATTCTATCTAACTTATAAAGTTATATTATGTATACGTATGGAATATATGAATCTAAAAAAAAGTAGTGGCTGTAAGTATAATTTAAACAAATAACTGTCTAAAAATATACACTACACGTTTTATTTAATCAATTAACATGTTCATTTTATTGCTGTAAATAATAAAATTAAACCTCGTCAATTATTATTTTATATTATGAGCAATTATTATTATTATTGTAACATATAATGGGTGAGGTAATGCAAATACCCATATTATATACACATATTTACGTTATAAAATTTACAACACGGTTGACGATGTAATGGACCATCTAAATGTTATAATCAGTCAAATTAGACAATTATTATGCTGTTAAGTTTCAAAATTGTTTTTTACGCAGGAGCCGTCCGACGATCAGAATATAAAATAGGAGTAGTTCTTGTAACTATAGTGAAAGTCATTAAAATTTCAGCGTTGCCGAATATTGTGCACCTGTGTGGGCCAGAAGCGCCCATTGCAGAAAAGTTGATGTACAACTGAACCATACCATGCGCATTATATCAGGCGCCGTCAGGTCAACGGAAACAGATTGGTTTACTCATACTATCCTATATAGCCCCTCCAGATCTAAGAAGACTAGCCCGCACAAAAAAGATGCTAGAAAAAATTAACAGTCTACCTAATTTACCACTCAAAAATGACACGATTGAGCACCCTGCACCATTACGCTTAAAATCAAGAGCTCCCATATGGCATACAGAAGCAAACAATGAAACCACAGAGTGCCTATGGAAAAGACGATGGAGCCAAACAGAAACTCGTAACCGAGACCTGATTAAAAACCCGTGTATAAAAGTTCCTGGCTGGGATTTTGAAAGGGCTCGATGGACAACACTCAATCGTATTAGAACCGGGCAGGGAAGGTGAAACTATCTACTCCATAAATGGGGCATGATCGACTCACCGCTGTGCGAGTGTGGTGAGATACCGAATATCACGCATATCGTGGAGACGTGCCCGCTCACTAAAGCGGCCCATACACGATCAATAATATTGATCAATATTATTGACAAAATATTGACGAACATTGTCAACGACCACCAACGTATCAATATTATTGATCAATATATTATCATTATCTATTCACCATATTTGTCAATTCGTTCAACAACAATTTATATATTTTAAATTAAATTTTCATTATAATTTTATAATTTTATTGTTATCATTATTTCATTTAATTTTAACAATTTTCACTAAAAATTATTATGTCTTATAATGCTCTAATAGCTCTTGCTCTAGCTGTTTCTCTTACCAATAAAAAGAAAAAAAGAAAACAAAAATTTTGGGCCAAAGAGTGGTTGAAAAAAAGAAGTCACTTTAATTGTGAAAATGTTTTAATTGAGTTACAATTAAATCAACCAGAAGATTACAGAAATTTTTTAAGAATGGATGAGGCATGTTTTAATGAACTTTTAACTTTGATCACTCCGTTGATAAATGATAATTAAACAATATTATTGACAGTACGTCAATAAAAATCAAAAATTTTTAATTTGTTCAATATATTGAGCAATCCTTCAATATAGTCCATACACGATCAATATTATTGTCAATATCAAATATTGATCAATATTATTGATCATGTATGGGCGGCTTAAGTTTGAAGACGGACTAGTAATATTGCACGTGTGCGGCACGGCCGTAGCGGATTGGCTTGGGGAACTTGCTGTGCGATTATAACTTATAATTTATTATTATTATTATTAAATGTTTTTTTTTTTTTTTTTAATTAATATAGCTATTAGTTTAACTATTACAGCTCAACAATTATTTAATGACATAACAAGATAGCAATTCTAAAGTATACAATATTAAAATGATAAATAAGAGTATTAAAAAAAGTAAAGTAAGTAAAGAAATCATATTATGAAACCAGCCTCCAAGATAAAATTAATAATTATATTTGTGACTATTTCCGATTTGGAGTTGAGTATGGAGGAAAGATTGATAGGAACATTGACGGAATTAAGGGAATTAAATAAAATAGTGCGTTTTGCTTGCAGAGAAGGGCAATCAAAGATAAGATGAGGGAGATCGCAAACACTTTCGTTGGGATGTAGAGTACAGAGTGGGGAATTATTTAAATGTTAAATGTTTTATTGTGTTAACTTTTCCTATATAAATTTATAGATCTATTAATCTATTATATATTTAATAATCTATCTATTGATTTATTAATTGATCTATTATAATCACATGTTCAACTCGTAAAAGCCGATATGTCATATGCTGATAATAAATAAGTAAAATTCAACGTGTCACAACCAGCGTACCTACAATATTGAATCCGCCGATGAAACCCGAAAAAACGGACGACGATTGATAATTGTTTTCCGCGGGTTTTGTCACGTGATTTATCTATTTCGCTAATGATCGTGTAACGACCCCGAACGGCCAACGGTGGAAAATCGTTAAGCGCGTCTACGGCCGGGTCCGGTCCCACAGGACGGCGCGGTGCGAACGGTTCTCAGGGAAAAACGTCGTACAAATCGTATATACGATGGTGTTTCGAATAAACACGCGCCGTGCACAACACGCCACGACGTCGTCGTGACGGCCGGGGCAAAAGGAAAATCGTTCCGTATTCATTTTTATTCCCGTTTAATTACCCCCGGGGCCCCGGGGGATCCGTGAGAAAGTCGCAGATACGGACGCGTTTTTTGATTTGTTGCCCGGGCATGACAAATGGACACACGAGCCCCGACGATAAAACCGCGCGCGGCCGCCGCAATTATTGTACACGGACATCATGCAGCAGTGCAATGATAATAAAATAACATGGTATGTTTTATAGACGTTGTTACGCCGCCATGGTCGGAGCCGACGTCGTCGTCGCGGAGAGCGCGCATAACGAGCCGTTTAAATAGGTTTCGCCACAGCGGATATAAATATTTTGGCAAGACGGTCTCTCTATAATGATTTATTCCACTATAAATATGTCGGGGATACCGCGGGGAATCACCGGCGGCGCGAGCATACATAATTTTATTGCCTTTTACGCACATTGTTTCGGCACCCTAGATATAATATTGTGTCCCACACCGCGGCGGTGGCGAACATTTTGAAAACGCGTGTTACGCTGCCGTACGTATAATAATATTACGTATACATATACTAAATTATACGCGCGTGTAAAATCGCGATCGTTGTCGCAAAAGCGTTTTTCGGACTTGCCACGCCGGCCGACCGACCGAAATAATAATAATAATAATAATATTGTTATTATTATTATTATTTTTGTATAGTGCCCCTTCGGTATTATCGCCGCCGCCGCCGCCGCCGCCACCACCGGTAATTGGCGCGTGTAACCGGATCCGCGCCCGACCGCCAACTCGGTCGGCAATAAAATAAGTTATATCCACGGCACACATCTCTCTGCGGGTTCAAATTTACATTATGTTATTGTGAGCCGCGCGGACAACTACGTTACATTGTTCGTGTCCCGTCGTCGTATTGCCCGTCCGTTGTGGTACGTTCGCATTCGGGGCACAATGAGAATACAATTATATTATTATTATTATTATAATTATCGTTATTATTGTGCTAGGTACTAATACTATTATTATTATTATTATTATTATTATATATTATGTACGAACGTAAACGCACACACGGATCCGTGGACGTAAAACATTAACAATATTGCTAACTATATACACCTGTACATGACTTCATTATTATCTACCCGCGGTGCGAATCAGATTTTTATCGACGAGGCGTAAAACCGCCGAACAAAACACGTCATATTATACTCCCTTTCGCGATCAACGGTCGCAATGTGTTATACGGTATGTAAATTAAAAAAAAAAGTTTTCTGTCGATTAAGTAACACAGTGCGATACAGCACACGGCGATCGATCGATCGGCGTCCTGTCCATTATGGACGAGTATATATACCTACTTAGGTTACCGAAAAATGACATCTGATTTTGTCCAACAATTTTTCATTGCCAAGTTTTTACTACAACAAAAATTATACTTTATTCCAGGGGCCTCTAAATTATTTAATGTCATTAAAAATTATTATGTTTTACATCGAGTTATTGAGCCACCAATTAATGTATGAAAACTATAATGAGTGAAAAAAATATGCATGTAAAGTATTAAATTTTTATCGTTTTATTAAATAATAAATGTACCGACACTAATCATTTGTCTCTTATTCGATTAAACTTGTGTTTTTTTTTTAACTATTAACTAATATAATTAAACTTAATATCATTAAACTTCAGTAATTTACACAATTTATTGATGTAAGTCACATGTTTAATTTAATAGCCTAGCATTCATATTACAATTAAAAAATGTAAAATTTACTGAAGTTTTATCCATTATAGTTTGTAAAAATCTTTACTGAAACAATTATTTTTTAACCTATAGGCCAGTCTTCATTAAAATGTTTATTGAAAAAGCGTTTGCCCCTTGTCGTGGTCTACTGATGACCAAACTAGCACAGGTGTTGGATAGGTAATAACAAGACATACCTGAGGTTTCCGACACACGCCCATGTTATTGTTGTTAGTATAACGAAAAAGACCATTATTTTTAATTGCAACGCGGGTCTGTCACAAATAGAATGTTTGAAAAAAAAAATCTATTTCTTCTCTCATGGAAGTCAGTTGGTAACGACGGGGAGACGCGTCCTTGGAGCTGAAAAAGGAAGACAGGTTGACACTGACAAATTGGTCTCAATTTCGAGGACAAACAACCTTCATCGGGACAAATCCCCTGCCGATTCACAATTGATTGAAATTGTCATAACTCTATGACACACCCTTTAGCTACACAGACATGTTTTTTATTTATTTTTTAAATCATTGTGTCTCTCGTAACACAAGACACATCTCAACACACATACACAAGAAACTCTTTTATGATGACAACGCATACACAGCATATATAGTTACACAAAATAAACTTTAAAGATTTTTCTTAAGAAAGTAACTCTTTCTCCTCCCACGAGAATCAAATGACCTAAATTATTGAGCTGCCAAACACATATATGGATTGTCATTAAATAATACATTTTGTACTATAAATA